>VMOF01000369.1:19836023-20318051 GCA_011764245.1 Trialeurodes vaporariorum | reverse complement strand
TTAAAAGCTCTTGTATCTCTATCTTTTGGCGTCAAGTTCGTTTTGATACCTTATTTTTGAGGGAGTTATAACGGTTTAAAAGTTTCACCTTTGACCCCCCGCCCCCCGTCTCTATGGGGTCAAAATTAAAAAAACTGGGCTTTTTCAGAACCCCCAGAGGTAGCTCTATCGATCTAGAAAGGTTTGGTTTGAAAACTCGAGGGGCCCACTCCTTATGGGAGCTGGATCAACCTCTTTGGTGGGTTATATTCGAGATATTGAATCAATGCACCGATCTCATCAAGTAATCGTTGATTGTACTATTCTGTTTATCTATGCATATGAAACGTATGATAAGTATCGAAGCTCTATACATCGCGAAGCGATACAGCAACCTCGTCAAGCCATCATCAATCGAAGACTGTACAGTGCTGCCGTATTTAACATAAAATATTTATACACATTTTTCATTAAGTCTGAAGTGCCTGGTATATTTCTCAACACATCTAGCAGCACTGTGACTCTCTCATTGTGTATATCTACGTAAAAATATGGATAAAAAGTCGAAGCTATACATCGATATCATAAAGTCGCTATTAAAATGCGTCTACCCGAACGGTTCCTTCCGCGAGTAAAACATATGATGAAGATCGCCATGGTAACGTCAAATCGTGCGATCTAATTAAAAAAAAAAAAATTGTCAGAGCATCACGTTTCTCGCTCACACGCGTACAAAATCGTATGCTCTTCCGCACGTATGCATTTAAAATACTTAAAAGGACGACAAAATCTCGCTTCTCTCTCCCACCCTTGCAAAACGAACTGATTCGCATCCTTTTCGCACTCGCACAACTTTTTGAGAGAAAAGTTTTTAGCATTTTAAAAAGGGACGGGGTCCCGCCCCGGAAAAACTTATATTTTTCCCGAAGCATTGGAGCCGAGCCCGACCGATCGGTACCAGGCCCCTCCCGAACGGTGTAACGGTTCTCCAGGAACTTAGCTTCATTCTTACAAATATAATATAGGATTAACAGTAAACACTGACGGCGTCTGTTCGAATTCTTACGTTTCAATATCCTCAATTCCTCACATAAAGGTACGAAAACCGATATTTGTGTCGAAAACTTATCAAAATGAAACAATAACTCACAGGAGTTCCAAGGATGATTCCAACTTCGATCATCATGCTTGGAACTCCTGTGTGTTATTGTTTCATTTTGATAAGTTTTCGACACAAATATCGGTCCGTACCTTTCACAACCTTTTGTAAGGAATTGAGGATATTGAAACATAAGAATTCGAACAGACGCCGTCAGTGTTTATTGTTTATTTGTTTATGAAGTCAGCTGTGATGGCTGTCGGCCGTGATTATTTGAATGTGCCGCGCTAATTTCGCGAAATATTGTGCACGTGGTGGAAAGATACAGGGGTGAATAGTGTCTGGTGTTTTTCGCAATTTGTGAGTTTAATACTGAATTTTAGTGTTTTCTGATGCTGCCATTGTTATTTTTTCGGCTTTTTACATAGGAATTGATACTTTAAAACGCTGTAGCCGATGTGTGCAACAGACCCATTTGGCAAATCAGTATAGTTCAAGCGGACGTTGGATATGGATAAGGTTCGGATTTGATGCGCCGCGTAAGAGCAGAGGCCCGTCGCGCCCCGGCCATCGCCAAGGCGACGATGAAAGGGGTGCGCTAGTGTGGGTTCAGGTCTGTCGCAAGCGATGATGGTCTCTCTCGGTGAAGGGGCTGTCGTGTCGAGGGAAAGGGGGGGGCGCAGTCGCGGGGTCGGTTGGATCGGGGGATAGTTAAGAGAGAAGTTGCAAATTGCGTGAAAGGAGTGAAGGCGCATTGGATGTGGACGAGGAAGCGGAGCGGAGGAGCATTATGAGGAAGAGGTACATTATAGATGAGGAGGAACGCGCAGTGGTAAAAGTATAGTGGACTTGACGGAGGAGGTGGGGAAGGAGAGGGGGTGGTGGGTAAGGAGGGAGAGGGGGGGGGAGGCGAGAAGGTCTCAGGTGGATCCGAGGACTGGCAAGGGCCTCATGGGGCCTTATTATTGTCAGCCGCGGCAAAGTGAGAGCGGCGGCGTGAGGCGGTTCCGAAGTTCCAGACCCTGGGCCCTGGCCCTGGCGCAGATCAGCTCTCTTGGCTTGGCGCGCGGTTCCCGCGCGTCGCGTCGCGTCCCTTCGCTGATGGAAGGGATGTTGCCGAATCTTTTAACGGATAACATGTGTATCGAAGGAAACTCGGGCCCTATCCATTGACAATTTTAATGATGACACGGTGGCGGCAATTAAACCTCCGAGAAATCGATACTTTTCTATAGTTTTAAATGGAGTGGGCATCGATTTATCGCATTTCACAAGTCGCCACTGTGATGATATCCGCGCGGGTGAAAAAGTTCGTGGAGCGTTCCAAACACTGTTACTCTCGCATCTCAATCTCACTCTTACGTGACTTGTATTTAATTTTATCTCACTCTCATCACTACAATCGTAAAATATACATGTTTTGTAAACTTTTTGGCATACATGAATATCTCGAGTCATTTCAAAGAGATTTTGAGATGAAAATGTTGTGATTCAAGGCTCCGTATGTCGTGTACGAATGTTGACACCTTGAAGAGATAGCTGTACAACAGGATCACGGGAGAGTGAGACAGATATTTTGGAACAGTGCGATTTCGCTACCATGCGCGATCGTTGCATTTAAACTTTAGGTGAAACAATCATCATCATTGTTTTACATCTCTATTTATGAAGAGGAAAAAACGCCGTTGCTAAATCAAACAAGCTGCTGTTGGTTTTGAATGCTCCGCGAGTTTTGTTATAGCTGATCACGACCGATGAGTGCATTGTTGGCTAAATGCTAATCGTTGACTTTAGTTGCACTGAAAGAACTGGGACCAAATAATGTTAGGTCCCGAGCATTGAATTGCGTGCATCTTGCGTGCGGTTTCGACCAATCAGAGAGCTTACGCACGGTCATGTGACCGTGTGTAAGTTACGTTCGGGACCTAACATTATTTGGTCCCTGAGCTCCGGTAGTACACCTATTGCTCCGGTAGAGCCGAAGCACGTGCTGATTCAGATAGCTTCGCGGAGCAAAGCTCGCACGTAGGAGTATTTACCCCAAAAACCTGGCCAAAAATATTTGCTTGTCCTTGAATATTTGAAAATCGATTTTGGTTAATTTTCCAATTTAAGCTCAAAACTCCTATTGCACGGTTTATGGTTTGGGAAAAAGGGGTAAAAAAATTTAAAAATTTTGGCTCAAACCAAAGGTCGATAGCTCATTCTTTTGCCGAGTTATTGACACTTATTTCATAAAAAAGGCTTGACTTCAACATGTTTTTTAAAAAAAAGGGGCAATTTATTGCAATTTTCGACTGTTGGAGCAGTTGCCTAAAAGGGTCTACTCTAACCCCCTTGTTTTGGTTGTGCCCGGTTTTGCCCGGAACGTATTCAAAATTGCCTATTTTTAAAAAAGATAGAGCCAAAAGTTGGAGATTTTTTTCATGTCCTTTAAATTAGATGTAAAGAGTCAAAATGCACGAAAAAAGAAATTGTTGCCCCCAAAATGAAGCACATACCATCTAAACAACGTCCATAATCGCTGAATGTTGGATGCCCAACGCTTGTCCTCGATGGAAATGTTGACTGATTATTAACACGCTTCGAGTGAACAACCGCAGGTGCATCGACGCTAAAGTTCCATGTAGTTGATTGAATTAAAAACGTAGAGGGTTCCGAACATTATTGTATTAGAGCGTTCTTCCTTCATATTATCAAGTGTTTTTGCCCGATTTTAAAATTTTGGGTTTTTTGGGGAAGTTTTCCGAAATACTCCTACAGGGCTGGTATTACATAACACGTTTGGGAGTGGTTGAGAAAATTGTAAGTTACCCAGTTTCATTTAACTTTTAATGTGAAACAGTGAATATCAGTGGGACCAGGTCGTTTAAACCGGGGCAACCATTTCACAATTTGGCTGAGATATATGTTTACGCCAAAGACGAACCCTTTCTACGGTTGAGTTAGTTCCAATCTTGAATTCTCCTAAATTATGGTAAATATTTTAAAAGATCGCCAGAAACTTCTCTGGTGGGGATTCAAGTGAACCCGTTCTACTTTAAACCCTTAAAAAAAAAATTAAATTAAGGTCCTCAAAATTGTATTCTTCATTTTTCCCCCCAAACAGTTCCCGAAAAGAGTTCGGGACTACTAGAGCTTTTGGGTTTTTACTCCCTGTTGGGAACCCCAGTCACAGCCCGTTGCTCGAATTTGACCCTTCAGCTTCCCGAACATGTATTGGTAGGCTAGATCTTTTTTTTTCAGTGTGCGCAATTGGCGGCTCGTGCTATTTGGCAACAATGTTTTTCCTCTATTTGACTGAATGTAAAGCAATCGATTGCTGTAGAAGCGCTGCTTCACTTTCGAATCGATTTTTTTACACACAATCAAATAGAAGGATAACACGGTTGTCAAATTGCAATAGCCGCCACTGAGTTGCGCCGAACTAAAACCATTTATACGCACGCAGATATCAGGTTTGTTCGTTGTAGCTTTGATGGTTGACAGAATGCAGCTCTTGAAGGGCTCTGATGTATAGGCAAACGAACTATCAATTTTGATGTAAAATTATGCGTAAATAACTTTGCGATCATCCAAGAAGTCTATGGCTTACTCCTCTCAAAGAAAATTATATAATCGCATCATTTTGCACTATGCATTAGTGATGCTGCATGCGCGCGCAAGCAAAAAACTCAACGATGTAAGCACTATGAACCGGGTGAAGTGTTTCATCGCAATGTAAATTTCCCAACTGCTACAATGCATCCTTGGTTAAAAAAACAAAAAACAAAAAACAAAAAAACAAAATCTGCCTCAAGTAGAATCGATTTATTTTATTTTTATTTTTTTCTTAGGTTTAAGTAAATGACATAAAGCACGGTTGCCATTTTGAACAAGTCGCATTCAAATATGTCTCCTTGCCTTTGGATGATTTCTCACCCAAATTCCAGAAGAGGTTCTTAACTGTGTAACAACTTCGCATATTTAAAGGACATTTCAGTCAAAGTCGGAACGAAACGATAATAATGTGAAAATCGGAGCGAAAACGCTCGAAGCCACGGGACAAAGAGAGAGGGAGAGAGAGAGAGAGAGAAAGAGAGAGAGAGACCCCCTTTCCTCTCTAACTTACGTTTTAGAGTTGTAAATGTTTGCATTGAGAAAAGATTAGACGAGCCCAGCGTTAGGAGATTACCGGGTCGACTATATATATATACGACATTGCGGCTGACGTCGCGTCGCTGAAATTTCAAGGAAACTCCAGGAGCGCGAGTGAAGAGGGGGGTTTTGGCGGGGGGGGGAGGCTATAACTGATTTATCCTTCTCCTGAGGGACGTCAGGTAAAATGACTCGCCCTCCAGGCTCTAGGAAAGGCGGAAAGGCGGGAAAACGGGAGCGCGAGAGAGCGTCTTAATCCGCCCAACTTTTCCCCGACACCACAGCACCATCACACACATTCTCATCAATTTAAATTCATTTTCGACCCCCGCACGGCCCGCACACATTGTTACAACGCTCCATTTATTTCTGTTTTCCCAAACAAGGGGTCCTCCTCAAAATTGGCCCCGAGGGGCTGGATCGCAGATTGGATCTACGGATTGGATACTCTATGTTTTACCAACTCCGGAATTTCTTATCGATCAGTTCTCATAATGTTTTAATGGCTTTGTTATTTCGAATGGAGGCTTGAGCAGGGAAATTATCAATGGCTGTTTATGCGAGGATTTGATCTGAGGACAATCCGGATTGAATCGAACGAGGATCGAAAGCAACGTGTATGCGTTTGATTAGACCGGAGTTGAAGACGAATCTAGTCGCCGATTCATTCAACGGACCTGTTGAATCTGAATTGGAAATTTTTAATTTCAGTGCAAACATGTACCTTTATAAAGTCAGGAGGCTATGACACAATGCGGAAAACGTTCCTATTAATTCAACCGGACGTCTGTTTATTACTCACTTAACCGGAATTTCTGTTATTTCTACAAGAAATACTGTTGTTTGAACATGAATTCCTGTTTTTTTCCTACAGTGATGTACAGTTTTGTACAGCGATGTACAAAACGCCCGTTTTGTATGGATGCGTAGTTCTAATTGTTACTGTTTTTGTTTTGCGTGTTGCAGACGGGATAAGTTCAGGGGATGAAGGAGACGACGTGGATGGGTGCCTCTCGCCGGGTCCGGACTCGCCGGGACTTCCGTTCTCTCCCGCGTCGTCTCTTAAAACTGGAAGTGTCGTCGGATTGGAGCTGGATAACAACGATAATGATCTCAGCCTCGGATCAGGTAAGCTTAAGCGGCATCACCAAAACACGCCAATGTTTAACTAATAAATATTCAATTTCCTTCACAACATTCATTCTTTTACGATATGTTTTTTTAAAAACAAACAAACAACAAACAAACAATCAAACAAACAAACAAACATGCAAATCTTAGTTTTCTCATTTTAATAGTTCTTTGACTGAAGTATTTAATTCATTGCCAAGACATAAGTCGTGTTTGTTAAGTCGCTTCGAGTCGTTGAGTCGTCATGCTCCAAACAATGGCGCGTGCGCAATGGACCTAAATTTTGCGGTTTTTATTTGATTTATTTATTTATTTGTTTATCTATTTATTTATTTATTTATTTATCCATTTATCTATTAATTTATCTATTTAGAAAATGAAAGTTCTCAGTGAGCTGAAAATAAAGGTGCTTTCGGTCCCCCCCCCCCCCCCGGAGAATGACATAGTTTTGAAGAGACGCACAGAAAAAAAAAAAAAAAACAGAAAAATAACCACTTTGACGGCGCTGACAAAACCTGTTGTTTCTGACGTGTTACAGTGCGAAATTCACATTTAAATGAGGCTCATTCCACCATCACTTATTGTCACAACTGCAAATTTTTAAAACTACATCGTTCAGTCTGAAACTCGATTTGTGTTTAATTTTTCAGAGATGAGAAGGATAAGATGTTATACATTCCTCGCCCTCCTCATCGCTAACAATTAGAAAATTCCTTTCAGTGTGAAAAATGGAGTTTCAAAATTTTGCTATATAGTGAACAATGACCCGGATCAAAATTGCACACTAGCTGAAATAAGCAGAAAGGTAAATTTTTCTCACCGGTGGGTTTATACTTACACCGCAAAGGTTAAATAATACAGGACTTTTCTGTATCATTTTACAGTCGTGTGCACTAGCGGATCCAGGAATTTTACTGCCTTCCTCTTTGTCTTTGCCCATTCGAACGCACTTGGTATAGAAAAAGATGGAGGAAAGGGCATAAGCCAAGAACGCAGGGCTGCCGTTTTGCGTATAATCAATGCTATTTTTCAATTCACCGATGATTCCACTGGATGAGAAAAGATTACACAGTTCAGTTCAGTGCATGAGTGTAATAAACTAAAATACTTGCATCTGTGATCTTTTCTCAACCGGTGGAGTGGTCGATGACTTTAAAAAACTTGCGGATATTTTAATTAATCAACGGAGTTTTCACCGATTAAGGAAAGATTACAGATCAGAGTTTTTCCGTGCATTCCATTCATACACTGAACTGAACTTTGTAATCTTTTCTCAACCGGTGGAATCATCGGTGAATAGAAAAATGGCATTGATTATACGCAAAACGGCAGCCCTGCAAGTACGTGACCCCTATTCCATACTTTTTCATCACGCGTGTTTAAATATGAGTAAAGAGAGACAGAAATACTTTCTGTATCCGCCAGTGGTTACGTGGTGAATATACACAATAATTATGCGGTTAATACACACCATCAGAAGGTTATTTTTTAACCATCCAAATAGCAAACCATAACCAATAAGAACCATTTAGGGGTAAAATTTACACTTTCAGTTTTTTTAACACATCTCCGGAACTGCGCAAAACCTTAAAACAAATCTAAAGCATCCTTGTATTCAGCTGACCGGGTACTTCCATATTCTTACGAAAAATACAACAATTCAGACCCATGTACTTCCCGAATTCGACCTAGTGTGACACGTGCATCATTCTGTCGTGCTAAGGAAATATGCCATGATTCCAAGCGTTATTTGACCCTTTTAAGACCAAGTTTACTAACAATAAGTCAAATTACAGTGCGCTCAGTCAAATTATGCGGGTAGATAAATATTGCTACTCCGCAGTACTCGTTTTTGCCGATTCAGCGAATTGAAGGCGCTTAGCGAGTCTTTCCTTCGAAAATGTACACAAGTCAACGATCTTTTCATTGCCAACATAATGCATTGAAACTGCGTGACATTGTATAAAATTTTGTAGGGGGGTGGTACCTAAAGGGTTAATTTATGTATTGGTTTAGTCAAGGGGAGGGCGGGCTTTGACATTATTCCTATAAAAGGTAATTTTTCGCATTTACTAGGGAATTTTGACACATTTCGGTTCTCGGACCCTTCTCCTTCATCAATTTCACTGTTCAACAATCAAATGCAATCGATTTTGCTGCCCCCGTTCGGAGGTTATGTTCTATTGTTTGGGGCGTACAATATACGAATGCAAACTTAAGCTAAGTTTTCTCTGCAAGAAGTTAGATTTTGAATGGGATGTGAGTGATTTTAATGGTCTCGCTGTTGTTTACACAGCATTTTACAGTAGAACTGATACTTTGATAGTCAAAGCCTACAGCAAAGCCTTGCAAGAGCTCCATTTCCATGACTTTTTTCGCCATCAGCAAACAATTCTGTTACCTCAGCGGTTTTACCCTTCTACTCGCAAAATGGTAGTCGTGGTTCTAGCTTCCCTGGTATAATAATATGGTACATGAAAATCCTTGACCAAATATCCATGCAATGTGGACTGCTTCCATGTAATCATAAAGATCTCCATGAAATTGCACGGAAATCCTTATAAATCCTTAGGGATTTCTATATACATTTTTGTTGAGATCCTTATGATTTAAGGGAAATCCGTATTGCATGGAAATAAGGTCAGGGATTTTCATGGACCATTTTTGCCAGGGTATGTGATAAGTAGCACAGCGCCACAGGGCCGGCCGGTCCCTCCCATACGTCGCGTCGTTCCAACCAAGACGCTTCTCTTGCGTTTCAAAATATTCTGATTATTTTGACTTCCCATTTAGCTTTAACCTTTCACTGTCCCCGATTTTTCACGACAGGTATACTCTCAAATGCAGGGATTTCAGCATTTCACTTGCGCGAGAAAAACTAATGCGAAATGGAAATGTGCGCATCCTGAATTAAGTATATAAATGCAGTTTTGATCCGTGACTTTTCCGAGTTGACAACCGGCCGTGAATTAATAATGGCCACTGACGGACCGCGAAGCGGTTGAACCTCTCGCGGTGGGAGAAAGGAACGAACCACACATCGGTCGGAGTGACTAGAGGACTTTCCAGTAGTGCAGAGTGACGCGAAAGGTGGAATAAGGGACGGACGTTTACTATAGAGTCGTATAACAGACTAACGGTATAAGCGCGAACGATGTATGTACTTGATACGGACTTTTTGACACAGGGATCTCCCAGTGAAACTGTCATCTCTCTCCGGTGGTTCTTAATTTTTAATTTAGTACTCACCCTCTATCCAGGGTTGCAAGTTCTGGAAGGTTTTCAGTCTCTTTAAAAATGCACACAAGTACTATAGCGGATCCAGGAAATTGGCCCTCTCTCTCTTTTTCCATTGAAACGCACTTGGTAGAAAATGATAGAGGAGGGGGCGAAAATCAAGCGACTGCCCCTATATTCTGTTCTTCTCTAACATATGCGTTCAAATGGGTAAAGAGAGAGAAGGACAAACTCCTGAATTCGCCAATGCACACTAGTTGATGGGCACCGCGACAACTTTCTAAAATTTAAGCCATTTCTGGAAAAAGGACAGCTTAGGAAATTCAAAATCAGGGAATATTAAAAGGAATTTTGTGAATTTTTGATCCGGACTAGGTAAAATATGATCAGTTAGTTTCTGATGGGTTGGAGGGGGGGGGGGTAGAATACCATGACATTGACGAAATTGTGTAAATCAAAGACACATTTTTAGAGTAATGCCATCCTAGTTTTTGAAAAAAACATTGGTTGGTATTTTCCTCGTTAAAATTAGAGATTTTTTTCTTTTTTTAAATTATCTCGAAATGTCAGTAGAAAGTCATGGCGAATTTTCAAGTGAAAATGGCTGGCGCCCTGAACTAGCCTCTTTATCACCTTTTTTTAATCGGTACCTTCTCTCAAAAATACACAGGTAAAGCGCAGGTAAAGAATTGACATGACGCTTTGAGCTATCAGTATGTTTCGCCTTGAAAATGAATGTCGGCTAAACCGTAGCATCCATCATGAGAAAGCTCAGCTTGATGCATCCACCGGAATTGAAGGCGCTTCGTTGCTGTTTCGATACCATACGGAAACCGCAGGTTTTTGAATGTTTCAAATGAGAAAACAAAGGTTTGTTGAGCATGTGTTGGATGTATTGTAGGTAGAAAGAGAGACAACTTTGAAGTTATCATTCAAATATAACTTTATAGTTATGCGAAGCAAAACGAAGTTGTTCAAAATCAGGATAAATAATTAAAAAAAAAAAAAAAAAAAAAAAAAAAAAAAATGAGCCGCTGTTTTGTGCATATTTAATGTCATTCTTTAACTCACCGATGATTCCAGTGGTTGACCAAAATATTACACAGCTCAGCTCAATGTATGCTTCTAATTCACATTCCTGTGTATTTTTTTTAGCATAGTAACTGTAATACATTTTATTCATTATTGAACTAAATCGAGCAAAGTTGTGACTAATAAAACAATCTCCAATTATCATTATTCTTATTATTATTGCTCGTGAAACTTTTGAAATTGGACGAGAGTTTTGGAAACTGTGGTTCATAGTGACAGTGCGGTTTCAAGAACTGGTCATCAAAATATAACTATTTTACTTGGAAAAATAGGACAGCTAAAGGTGAACTGAAAATTTCATGATGCTTATCCGAGTCCGTTTTAATTTCTTTTTTTCCTTTTATTTCTTCTTTCCTCGGAAGTTTAAGTGTCCTGTTTTGCCTATACTTTTGCCCATAGGGATTCGGACTCGGAGCAGAAGCTGTATAGGTTCAAATCTAATTTTGCGTCTTCCACGGCAGAAAACAAAAGAAAAAAAATCTTACGACCAGTAATTAATTCATCGCTTCAAAACCGAGTTCAAGTGTTTTCGTACACTCGTACAGTCTGGAATCGATTTCATAAGTTTTAGTCGGACTTATTGGAATCAGAGCTCCAATCCAGGTCAGCTTTTAAATTGAGCTGTCTAAAAGAATTTCCTGAAGAGCTCCAATTATTCTAATAATTCAAACTGTAATGTATGAAATTAATTTTTGTCTGTGCATGCGAGGACACTTGCAATCAGTTTTGTAACGATTAATTATGTGTTCCTGAAAGCAGTTTTTACAGTTTTTTGCTGTGGAAGACGCAAACTTTGATGTGAACCGTATCAGCGATAAGCAAAAATCATTTTTTGAATAACCATGAATAATTACATAATTAATTCTTATTATTCTCATGTTATTCCTATTTGTAAATCGAAGTTTTAATACTACACGGAAAAAAAAGATTAGTGAAAATAACCATACGGATATACCTGATTTTGACACCTGCTAGATATTATGGTAAACTTGACCAGAAGTATAGTACGTTTACCGATACTTTGAGTAAATTCGACTTGCAATCAGGTAACATCACCTAGTACCTAGTCAAAACATAGTATACTTCTGGTTAACATTACCATAACATTTAGCAGGTGCCAAAATCAGGTATCCGTATGGTTATTTTCACCGTAGTTTTTTTCCGTGTACCAGCATTTATTCGTCTGATGAATGACTGGTAGTGTGAAATCATTGATAATGCGAATAATTTTAGCAAATTATTCATGGTTATTTAAAAACTGATTTTTGCCCATCACTGAACCGTATAAACTATAGTCCACGAACACGAACAGTCCAGTGTACTTCGGCTCCAAGTCTGTTAGGGTCCAAGAGACGAAATGGAATAGCACACATTGCTTCAAAATAGTGCTTCCAGTATTTTTTTTTTTTTTTTGAAGCATTGTGCTAAATTTCGTGAATTTGCCCACCAAATTGATTTTTTTGGAGGGACTATGTGCCTTGCTGATTTAGAAAGTGAGGAGCACCTATCAGTCCGGACTATCGCAATATTTTGTGCTTTTATGTATCGTTGTCTTCGCGAACTGTAACGTCATACGGACTCCTCAATTCTGAGCATCCGACTCACGGAGCACCTCACCGTTTCGTTTGGCGACGACCGCAATCCGCGACCGTTGACGTACCTACATGATGCGCCACTCCGCCATCCGTCGTCATCCTCTGTCAAATTGAGCCGAACAAGCTCTATTCGTCTCCATAAGACCGTGGAGGATTTCGTCCGAGAGAAATAGCGCATGGTGCTCGGTTCGAAAGTTTACAAAAGAGGGAGAGGAAACACTGGAACAGTTAAGAGAAGTAAATTTGCCACAGTGAAACTGCAACTTTTTTCTTTTCCCTACCTTTCTTCCCCTCTCTTCCCCCATCTCTTCCCCCCTCTCCCGCACTCACCCGCTCTCCCTCACCCCTCCCCCCCTCTGCCTTCTCTCTCTCTCTCTCTCTCTCTCTCTCTCTCTCTCTCTCTGTCTCTTTCTCTCTGTCTCTTTCTCTCTCTCTCTCTCTCTCTCTCTCTCTCTCTCTCTCTCTCTCTCTCTCTCTCTCTCTCTCTCTCTCTCTCTCTCTCGCATTCTACAACCTTCCTTCACTCTTTCTGTCCGCTTCTTTTGTCTCTCTCTCTCGTGCATTATTGTAATGATTGTGGGTCATCGTCATAGAGCATGTCGGAGGAGGAGGAGAATTGTGAAAAGGAGACGATTCTCTCTCTCTCTCTCTCTCTCTCTCTCTCTCTCTCCTCTCTCCCTCCCTCTCTCTCTCTTTCTTACCCCCCCCCCCCTTGATGATACGAGAAGGATCTACCTGTACGATGCGATATACTATATACGCTAAAGGCTGGAGATACTTATACCTCACGGTGAAACACATTCACTCTCCTGTGTTTTCATTCATTGATGTTGCAAATGGGTTAGGCCGAAAACCCGTAAATATTCTGCCGTATACACTACACAACTGACTTATTATTTAATTCTGTGCTGTAAACTGTACTGTGACCAATAGAGGAAAGTGTCTTGATTAAAGTTGTTCTCGTTAAATTTTCACGTTATTTGCAAAAGAAGGATCGATTTTTCCAAACGTAATCTAAAGTGATTTTTTACGTGGTTCGTAAGCATTTTAAAGCCGCCAAATTGTTTGAGAATTATCAAGATTTAAAAAAGTATAATAATTTCGACTAGAATACTTTCTTTTAATCTTTCGTAGGTCATAGTGCGTGCAGTGCAACACCATTATCGCTTTCATTGGCGAGCTGTTGATATACAATTAAAACAGGCAATACGTATCATACAAAAATGAGTATTCAGAGATTGATTCCTCTTAGAAAAACCTTTATGCTCCACTTCCTAATAGTATAGAATGAAGTCTAATGATGGAATAATAATTGAAAATTTGCAGGTTTATTGAGTGTTGAAGATCTATTTGGCAGTCGATCTCATGTGACAATAATTCTAACGGATCCTCAATCCGGGAAGAAATCTGAGAGCCACGTAGTCCAAGCACGTCTTCTGTATTAGTAATATCTGTTCTCATTTCACTGTTTGAATAAATTATAACTGTGTGCATGAAAGTGTTAAAATCATTCAGAAAACTTAAATGATATAAGTAGATAAATAATACTGTTGATGCTGAGCTACAACATTGAGTATTTTGGATCGATCTATCGAAAGTCTTATAAGGCAGACAGTGCTAAGTGCCTGGGAGCTGAGTCAGTTCTTTCAGACGGACGAGACGAGATAGAGGGAATCGACTAAACCCATTGGTTTAAACGGCGTCACGTGACAGATTTCGAGTCATTCGATATACGGAAGAGTCATTTTTCTGAAATGAATGATTCAAACTACTTCAAATCTGTCACGTGACGCAGTTTAAACCAATATAAATGCTTAATTCCCGCTATCTCGTTTCGTCTCGTCCAAAAAAGCAGAATCAACCCCCTGACGCCTTGCTTGCTATTATACCCAGAGCTGCCATTTCTCGTATAATTAATGGCATGTTTCAATTCACCGATGATATCACCGTTTGAGATAAGATTACACAGTTCAGTTTAGTGTATGACTGTACTGCACGAAAATAATCCTATCTGTAATCTTTTCTCAATCGGTGGAAACGCCGTTAATGAATTAAATTAACCGCAAGTTTTTTTTTAAAGTCATCGACGACTCCACTGGTTGAAAAAAGATTACAAAAGCGATTATTTCCGTGCATTACAGTCATTTACTGAACTGAGCTGCGTAATCTTTTCTCTACCGGTGGAATCATCGGTGAATTGAGAAATGTTTTTAATTATATACGCAAAACGGCAGCTCTGATTACCACACGCCACTGATCACTCTGCCTATTAAAGCTTCCAACGAATTATAAACAAGTAGATTTCGGAAGTTTTTAGCGTCACCGATCGTGCAGATTTTTTTTAACGCTGATTTTTACGCAACAACCGCGGCATTCCATTAATCTACCGCTATAGCTTCAAAGCTTGTATAACAGCCCAATTCGGTGCCTGAAAACGGACATCGCATTTAGGCTGCGAATTGGTTGCGATGTTTGCTGACTGACAAAAATGTTTACTGTGGATGTATACAGTATACATTATGATATGTATTGTTGTTGACCGGGGCATCTTGTTGGCTAATCCTCATGCTTGGGCGAACGCGCGTGTTCATAAACGCGATGCGTGTCCGACGTCTCACCGCAATCCTGGGATGGCGCTTCGGTTAAAATGCGCGCGGTCGATGGCCGGTATCGGCGATGCGATGGTTGTATATCTACATGGAAATTGAGCGAACCATGAACTTAAAGATGGGACTGAATTAGGGTACTTATTTGCAATTGCTTAGAGGCCAGTGTTCCCAGATTGAGGGTAAAAATCCGTATCGTCCCCATTTAAATCAATGTAAAGCATACGGCTTTTTCAATCCAATCTGGCAACACTGTTAGAGGCCACCGTTGTCGGATCCTATATAAAAAACAGAGGCATCTTACATCCAGTGCAGCTGTTTTGCGAGTATAATCAATGGTATTTCTCAATTTACCGATGATTCCACCGATTGAGAAAAGATTACACATTTCAGTTCAGTGTATGACTGTACTGCACGAAAAAAACACTATTCTTTAATCTTTTCTCAACCGGTGGAGTCGTCGATGACTTTAAAAAAAACTAGAGGATATAGACCGATAATCTTTTGCAACATTCACCTTTTATATGTGTAGAAAAAATGAATGAAAATGAATTTTTGAGTGTTGGTTTCTCATTGAAGAACACTTTAAAATCTGAAGGTCAAAGTCATGGACAGTCGTTTTTTTTCTTATTTATTTAAAGACATAAAAATTTGAAAAATCGCCAAAGATGATCGGTCTATTGGTGCGCCTACACTAAACTTCTGAAACGAACTCTGCCTATCTTCGTTGGAATAGGTCATATCATTCCTGGAGGTCACACGATCGCACGAATACATCATAGCTGATGTCACAAGAAACACATGATTTTTTTTTTTTTTTATTCGTCTTGTCGCTAATTGGGAGACAATTCCGTATTATTTCCGGTCGTTAGTGCAGGTAGGTCGTTGTGGCACTCGATGAAATAGGTTTCACAAGAGAATGGGGATTCCATAATGGGAAGGGGGTTAGGGGGTGAGACCGAGGTGCATATAGCCGTAGCTAGGAATTTGTCTCTCTCTCTCCCCCTCTCTCTCTCTCTCTCTCTCTCTCTCTCTCTCCTCTCTCTCTCCCTCTCTCTCTCTCTCTCTTTGCCCATTTGAACGCATGTATTAGAAAAAGATGAAGAGAGGGGCTGTCAAGTGACTGTTTCTGTCCTTTTCTAATGAATGTGATCAAATGGGAAAAGAGAGAGAGACAGAAGAATTACCTAATAGGTACGCCCGTGCCGACGTGAATGAGGATAAAATGACGTGGATTGGATGAGGCGAAGAGGCGGAGAGGGTAAATGTTCCGGGGTCTAAATGTCAGTGTAAAAGGGTGGGGTAGTGATAGGGGGCGAAGGGTTATGAGAGGTGGGGGAGTGCGGAGGGGGAAGGCCAGGGGAGTGACATGACAAGGGAGGTTAAAAGGGGAAACAAGATATTTAGCAGAGGAGACTAGGGAGAGTTTAAAGTTTGATAGAGATAAGAAAAGTCACTCCGGAGTCCGGGACTCCTTCAGCTTGAGAGACTCGGGGTTCGAGCTCAACTCCGACGTATCAGGCTATCAGCCGCCTCCCTATCAAAACGCATATTGGCGCCTCGTCGCGTCCGATCTCGTCCGGCGCCCCCTCTCCCACCCCCTCCCCCTCCCCCTCGCGAAAACTTGGGACTGGCCGATTAGGCTACTGTTTAAATGATCGAGTGTAGCGTTGCCAAATTTTCAGGGTTAGAAAAAAGTAATAAAAACAAGAAAATTGGCAGTGAAGATTATAAAAGAAAACTGTGACATGTCACAGAGCTGAATGGGTTTATCCTACTGCCACAAAGAGCGCCCTTCTCCCAAAACATGAAATTTTAAAGTTGATAGAACTACTTCAACTACAGGGAGGGGGGGAGGCGCCAAAACTTTTAATGCAGGCCTATAAAAATGTATATCTATGAAAACTTTTTATTCAAACAACGTATCCAAATATTTGAACTTTGCGCCAAATAATGCGTGAATATGCACGTCCATTTGTACTACACGACAATGGAGAGACTCTTGAAAGACGATTCTTTTGTAGCAAACAAGTTCAAGTGAATGCACTGATCACTGATGAGCCATGCACCATTCTAGGCTGATGAACATCGCACGTACATCGATTGCCGTAAACTACTCAATAATTTCAGCTCTCTTGAGAATTGAATCTTTTTTGGACTTTGAGAACTTGTTTGAACTTAATAGAAACTATGCATGAAGATCAATTATTTTTTATGGGTTTAAACTTTAAATGGGGGGGGGGGGGGTTCCATTGCTATCACATTTTGCTCAAGTCATCACCGAGGATTGGTCGCTTCAGGAAAGAGCACGGCACACATAAAAGCACCAGCCTCATCCCACCAGTACCACCACCCGCTCTATTTAGTGCCGGAACATAGCAGATGTATATATGGTAGCCACTCAACTTATTGTAGCCACGATGACCTACATAACCGCAACTTCTCTCATCAAGAAATTCGCTCTTTTTCCCTTAATTTTTCCGTATTTTCATTCTCAGGATATCTCTTTCTCTCTCTCTCTCCCCCCCTCTCTCTCTCTCTCTCTCTCTCTCTCTCTCTCTCTCTCTCTCTCTCTCTCTCTCTCTCTCTCTCTCTCTCTATTATTTTCACCCAAGCTATCATGTCATCCCACCCTCCCCTCTGTAATCGCGCACTTTACAAAGAGAGAGGGGGTAGCGAGCGAGGTTGTTATTCGCATGCCAAGATCCCTAGAAATTCTTTATCTCTCTCTTTTCTCCATTGAAACACGTACGTCAGAGATAAGGGGATGAAACCCCACCTTTCCGTCTTATTTCAATCCATACATTCAAAAGGGAAATTTAGGGACATGGAAGAGATTCTGGTTGCGCTATTGTTCTGTTATTGACTTCAGTGGTGAGCGCGCTGACCGTTGTAGAGATCACGAGACAAAATCAAAATAACGACTCAATATAGTTGACTCTTCTACCGCATTTGAAGCATATTATGTGTATGTATCAACGCTACAAATACAAAACAAGCATCGTAGAGTAAGGGGAGGGGGCGGAGACACGGTACATACACATGTTCATTTTACAAACACACACGCACTATATACTTATAGGTGCTAACAGCTGAGATCATTATGAAGTCATCAATGGGTGGACACGACACGGAAGATTATACACTCGATTATTCTCTAACCAGAGAAGAAGAGTCGACAGCTCGCCAGTGTTGCCAATTGTATTACCACACGTGATTCAAACCGACCAATCATCAGAGACTGTTGCGACCATAGCAAATCATTCAAATTGACCAAAATACGGCGGTAAAATTCACTCCATTTTAAGGAGTATAATATACACTGAGAATTAATCAATCAGAGAATTGATGAATACCTTAATCTTAATTTTTGTATGTTTTCCGAATCACATCTTTATTTAGTATTTGGCGACACTGGCGGATCGCTGTTGGGGTCGCCGGTCATCGGAGCCCATCCTCACCGCAGCAGGGAGTCCTCGAAGGGCGAGGCCCCCTACAGATTATACCGCTCACAGCCTCATGCACCTCTCCATCGGAGGAGGCTCCAATACAACTCCAGCTTCGGGACTCGAATTCTCAGCAAAAATCTCGGCGACCCTCCTCTTGAGCACGTTCCGGCCCTCTCGTACGCTCCCCTCCCCCCCCCTCCTCCCCTCTCGTCACACTCCAGAAATGACACGGATGATCTGATGATCCATCCTCCGGAATGAATGGACGGACGGTCACCAATGGAGCATCTCGCATATCGGTATCGACTGTTGTGATCGGGGACGAAGTGGGGTGAGGGTCGGGGTGCGGGGGAGGGCAGCACCTAATATTTTGTACACTTACGGCCCATTAAGCGCGTGGGAGGTAAAGTAAACAAGGGCCCCGCCTTTTGTTCGCTCGGACGCACATGAGGGCAGTGAATGGCCGATTTGGGGACCAAAACTGGGTTGGTTAAATTATTTGTATTTAATGGGTCTGCTGCAAATTTTTTGATACAGCTATTGAGGAAATTCTATTCTATGAGGAAATTCTATTCTAGTGTAAAATCACTGGAAAAAAAAACTCCGTTGGGAGCTTCAGAAATTTTCAAAATTGACTAACAAACTATAATAAATGTATGTTTCACAAATTTCCATAATGGTGGTTAAATGATCTTGTCACAATGGGGGAGTCCCATCTAAGCCCAACTTTCTGTTCTGAGAAAATTTATTTATCATAGAGAAAACTTAAATCAAAAGGGACACCCCGCCCCCATTATATCCCTCTTATTTGACCGCCATCTTGGATTTTTTTATAACGCTTTTTGCCGGCTCATGAGTGGATTTTGAATATTTTTTATGTTTTCAATGTAATATCTCACGCGATTATACATCGGTATTGACCCTCCGAAACGGTAGCAGAAGTTTGCGACCAGTCGATTGCATTTTTGAGAAAAATGTCCTCTTGCCGTAATTGGACGTCTTGTTAATACTTACTTAACCGGAATTTCTGTTATTTTAACAAAAAAATGCTGTTATTTCAACAGGAATTCTTGTTGAAATAACATTGAGCCTGTCGATATAACATTGATTCCCGTTGAAACAACAGGAAAGCCGGTTATGTAAGTATTAAACAGACGTCCGGTTAAAGTAACTGAAATTGTTTTTCTCAGTGCAGTGACACGTCTCCATTATAGATTAAGTAGAGCCGTTGACAGGAATTTTTCTTTCTCTCTTTGCCACCCGTTTGATCAAAAAGTGTGGTAGAAAATGACCGATATAGGGGCTGAAAAGTCACTGACTTGATAGCCTCTCTCTCCATTATTTTCTACAGCATGAGTTTAAATGGGCGACGATAAATACAAATTCCTGGGTGCGGCTATAATTTTAAGAGCTCCTAACTATAGAGAAATACCTCTGCTACCTTTAATATATTTACTTTATTTTGCTGATTTTTGGCCGTAAAATCCATCTTTTCTACCCACTGTGATCCGAATTCATTCGACTCACCAAGTCCTCTTAGTGTCAATGAGATCAACAGCGTCGCGCCTCGTATCGGAGTCTGTGTGACTTCATCAGCGTCTATGTATATTATAGTAAAACCTGCTGTGCAGTCAAGTTGTTGAATGTTGAGTGTTGGATGGATTGAATGGTGGATTGGTGTCGCGATGGATCGCATATCCCTACTGTCAAAGATTGATGTATACGCATATTGTATTTTCGGTGACATTCCGAGGGTTCGGGGGGTTGTGGTTGTTGAATGGTGAAATGTGAATGATGGTTGTTGCTGATGTAAGCGCATCGCACCACCCCAATGCGAACTTTATTTACTATGTCGGGTGAAGATTTTCACCCAAACCAACGGTTCTGCATTTTATTAGCTTACCCGAACTGTTTGTTCGGTACCGATGGATGGCATCGATGAGCTGTACGTGAACATCAGACTTTGCACCCGTTCCGCGAGGTGGGTTAGGTTAGGTTAGGTTAACCGCGAAAAGAGTAACTCAACGGGGAGAGACAACAATAAACAACGCTCCTGATTGGCTAGAAATGATTTTGTTAACTCAGGTATTTGTTATCCCCCGAAAAGTTCCAAACTTCGAATCTTCACCCGACACTGTAAATAAAATTCGCTTTTAAAGTCCGGATCTTCAGCACCGACCGTGCATTACAGCCTCAAAAAGTTTACCAGTTTGGAAATGTTTCTATTTATATTTTTCCAAAAAAAAATTAGAGTGTCGAAAATTATTGATCAACCCGTCTCAGTAAATTCTATGGGGTTACTTCAATTTTGAGGGGTTATAAAATGGAAAAAGAAATAAATGTAAATAGTTTCAGTTCCACCATTGCAATTTTAGTGAAAATATGTTTGCCGTAAAATTTCCATGCTGACCATAATGTTAGTAAGCCATTTTTACATAATACCAAACTAAAATCGAACACTGAAACAGCGCATTGAAATCCCGGAAAGTTTTGCTTTTCAATTCACAGTGGCTTTAGTGAGTCTGAAAATCCCATCAAACTATACAACTACAGAGGGGCGATTCCTTGTTATATAATAATGAGCCTTATCCTTATAGAAAAGTATCGATTCCTCAGGGGTTCAATTGCACCCCCTAACGATCGATACTTTTATATAGTTTTAAATGGAGTAGACATCGATATATCGCATTTCACGAGCCGCCACTGTCCCAAAGTGAGGCAGCATGGGTGATAGTATGTTTGCCTTTTATTTTTCATAATCAGTAATCAAAAATTGTAACTAATTAAAAGGAAACTGCTTTTAAACGAAAGTGAAAGTTATTTAAAGCAGTTATCTGTAGACACAGAATTTTAATGCAACTTTCCAGGAGAAAAAAGCTCGTTTCTGTCATGTGTCAGTTTCTTTATCGTGTAAATCTTTTCTTAAAAGAAAACAGTTCTATCTATGTCGGTGTCTATAGAAAGCCTCGTACCAGTTAAAACACGTTTAACTATGTTTCAAACCAGCTTCAAATAAATCTTTGAATCAACTTTTGATTTAAGGTTAAAAAATAAGACGCAAACAAACCGAGCCCATTTAAAATGCCTGTAAGAGATTTCTATCATGGCTGCCACCGTGGCACTGGCGGCTCGTGAAATGCGATATATCGATGTCCACTCCATTTAAAACAATAGAAAAGTATCGATTGTCAAGGGGTGCAATTAAACCCTCGAGAAATCGATACTTTTCTATAGTTTTAAATGAAGTGGACATCGATATATCGCATTTCACGAGCCGCCACTGCACCGCGTGGTGTCTTCAAAATTACGTAGAAAGCCCCTCCATAGTTATATCTTTTTGAAAAATTCGTTTTTTTTTTTTTTTCGTTATGAGTACACCAGCTTTACAGCTCAGTACAGGTCAAATATAGATATTACATTTATACTACAGAACAGAATTAAGAACAGTAGGTAAATAGAAAATATAATTATATACAATTAAATTTTTAATTAAATTTTAAATTAAATTACTATACACAGGAGTACAAAGACTTGTCCATCACTTCAATGGTTTCAGGTATTTAGATTGTAAAAAGGATTCATTTTAAAACACTCCTTTGTTTTCATTGAGAATGTGCTATCCTCTTCCATGAACATTGTTTTTAAGGATTTGGGAAGTTTTTTGAAAATCTCAACTGATCGAAATCTCAAACTTTTCTCATCCCAAGTATTCTTATAGGTAGCACATTCTCAATGAAAACATTTCTAGTATTTTTTTGTTCCTATCTTTAGCACCTTTCTCAGTAATATGTCCCTCAGTAAAGCCTGCTTTTAAAGTTTCATAGCTTTAAAAATCTTGGATTGAAGTTAGATATTTTCTTGAGCGGGAACGGTAACAGTTTCCTCCCTGTATAACGCCACCATCAGAACCTATACAGGAAAAAAAGGCAGATAAATAATAGACAAACACGGGGAGAAAAAAAAAAAAAAAAAAAAATCAACAATAACAAGGAGCCAGAACCGAACAACAGACCGTATAAATAAAGCTGACACATTGCTACGGGCTCCGGGCCTGGCCTGGGCTTGCTCCCCTCCACCCTTCCCCTCTTCCACGTTTTCCGCAGGAGCGATTTTAAAAGTTCAAGTTCGACAGTCGGGCAATAAAGCTTTTTGTTGTGCAGGATTGTGGAAATAGTGGGTGGCGGGTGAAAGGGCACTAGGAGGGAGGGGGAGAAGAGAGGCGGAGGGTGGGGGAGAGGGTGGCGGAGGGGTAGGAGAGTAGTCCAGCTGCGTCAGTTATACTGCTCTCTCGGGGTACTAATTCCCGCCTCTCTGATTTGTACAGCGGCAGACAGTAAAAACAAAGCCATAATTACGAAGAGAGAGAGAGAGAGAGAGAGAGAGAGAGAGAGAGAGAGAGAGAGAGAGAGAGAGAGAGAGAGAGATTGAGAGAGAGAGAGAGAGAGAGAGAGAGAGAGAGAGAGAGAGAACATCGGAGAGAGTGGGAAGAAGGGGGGAGAGAGAGAGAGAAAGATGGAGGGAGAAAATGGGAGAGAGAGAGATGGAGAGGGGGGACGAGAGAGGGAGAGAGAGCAAAGGTGTCCCTAGTTAATTTAGTCGCGGGCGAAGCACAAGGAGCATTAAGCATCTACTGCACGCCGTTATGGGTGTTCGGAGGCCCATTTCCGAACGTTTTTATTGGTCCCTCAGGGACGCGCGCCCGCTAGTCAGGCCCAGTGTACTTTCCAAGTTCCTCTTGGTTCTCCGCGCGATATCCAATCGAGAGAGCTTTGAGCTTTCCCTAGCCGGTGTAAAAGCACATCGTGAGAGAGAGCGAGCTCCCCGGAAAAGGTGAGCGCGTATAAGCGAAGGCGAAGGATAAGGAGGAGGAGGAGGAGGAGGAGGGAGTGGGTGGTAAGAGGTGGGAAGAAAGTACAAGGAAATGGATACGCTGAATTAAAAGTTCCACTTTCTCAATGGATTCTCCTTTTTTTTATATACCTACTCTCCAACTTTCTGCTCCTACTTTTTTTCGTTCTCTTTTCTCCTTCGTCTTTCTCTCTCTCTCTCTCTCTCTCTCTCTCTCTCTCTCTCTCTCTCTCTCTCTCTCTCTCTCCCTCTCTCTCCTCGAGTCCGAGTTTTACTTATTTTCCGGGTATTCCCGTCATTCTCTCTCTCTCTCGCTCCGTCTTACGAACAACTAATTTCCTTTGCTCCGCGGCTTTTTAGAAAAAAAGAAGAGAAAGGGAAGAGGAAACTTTTCACATGCCCAACGAATTATTATATTCTTCTTCTTGTAAACTTAGACATTGATTATGCAGTGAGTCTACAGAGTAAGGTACTAAGTGCGATCAGACTTTTTGGTCTATCCCGTTCTGATATTCGGACTGATTGAGTGATGGTTTTAAAGCGCCAATCAATGCATACGGAAAGGGAGTTTCTAAGTTTTCTCAAGTTTTCCCAGAATTTAAATCCCCCAACGCGATTGTGCACCGATTTCGAATTTATACGAGGGTCGTTCAAAAATTAAGTTTCCCTCGTTCCCGTTTTCAGCTCCTATAGTGAGTCTGGAAAAAAATCAATGATCAAATAATTCGAAATCAGTGTTTTTTTTGTTTGTTTTTTGTTTTTTTGTTTTTGTTTTTTTTTTTTTATAAATAAAAATCGAACTTTAATGGCTGCTTCACTGTTAAAATCTCATCAAACATTATAGTTTTCCTCGAAAAAACAAGCACGAAATTAGGATATAAATTATAGTGTAGCAACCTATTTTTTTGAAGATGAAGATACTTTAATTCAACTTTTTCCAACTTAATCACCACCATATTCTATAGTTGACACATTTTCACGACGAGTGATGAGTTTTTCAATCCCTGTGGCGTGGAACTACTTTTCAAAGCTTTTAAAAATGACTGTACACACCATTTCTCAGCCTGTGGTCGATTTCAAAATTTACACCTCCTAAATTTTTCTCAAGCATAGAGTATAAGAAAAGCCCAGTAATCAGAATGAGCATTTATTTTTTTACAGGAACAATAATTCTATCCCAATGTCTTGCTTTTTTTGTAGGAGAACTGTGATTTCGCTCAGCGTATTCAAAGTTAGACGTATATATTTTCAGACATTGGCACAGAAAATTTCGAAGTGTGGAGCATCCGTTCGTTGAATTATGTATATTAAAGTGCACTCGCTAAGTTAAATATTCCTACACGTCCGTGCTGATTTTGCTTACACAATTGATTGAAGGCGCTCGAAGAAACATTATTTTTTCAAATGTTAACAGTTTTATTTAGAATTCGCAATTATTGTGATTATAAAAACTAAAATCGTGTGGGGCGGATTAAGTCACAGACACGAATATACTCAAGCGTGGTTCTGATCAGAGGTGGGCAAATGGGGGTGGAAATCGATTACACGATTACCGAGTAATCGTAATCGTCGTTTTTTCGGAGGGTGATTTTATGGTAATCAGGGCTGATTTTTTACAAGCCACCCATTGTGTTAGTCGCAGAAGAATCGAAAAGAACCCACAGTTTACGATATATCGGTGAAGAAAACATTGAATTACCATACAAAGGTTTGACGATTACCGATTACACTGTAATCGTGTAATCGATTACACTGACACTCCTATTTGCCCAACTCTGGCACTGATAGGGTTACTGGTATTATGGGATCTTTTCTAGCCCCATTAGGGGCCGAGAGCGAGGATGGAAAAACTTATTTTTTAAACCACACCCCCTCACGTTTAATGAAAACCATGGGCGAATCCAGCAATTTGGCAACCTCGAGTTCATTTCATTTGAACGCATTAGAAATAATCGATTCTTGAGAGGGGCCACAGTCCTTTACCTAATCGATTGTTTCTCAGGCAAATTCAAATGGGAGTAATACGCATAGTTGCAAGATTGCTGGATCTGCCTTCGATAAAAATTTATATGAATGTTGTGCATCGCTTTTCGATCCTTATTGTTATAATTGAACATTTGCATGCGTTTATGAAATCGATTCTTGGTGCGCATACTAATTTTCTGCAGAAGGTTTATGTTCTGCACGCAAAATCTTCGTCGAGACCATTCCCCAAATTCATGGAAGGTATAAGTCATGAACTGAGGAGTGAGGACCAATCAACTAATCAGTGGCGGCTCTTGTGATTTGGCAACCATGCAATTTTTCCATTTAAACTTAGGTCAAATAATCGATTCTCCAGGAGGCTGACTGGGTAATCGATTGTTTTACATTGGTGCAAATAGGAAGAGGACGCGCGCTGTTGCCAAAATTCACGAGCCGCCACTTCAACTAATATCTGTTATTGCGTGTGTCGTATAATCAATCTGCATTATACTGTTTTATCTGAGGAGGAAAAGGAGTGACTTCAAGCAATCCCTGGAAGGAGGGTGCATAAAACATTTATTGCGAACGAGGAAAGTCATTTCTGACGGAAGAAGATAAAGTTATGGTGCCTGGATATGCGGGTTTCCGAAAGCGCTCTTTTTTTTGGGGCTGTATCCTCCAATTGTTCTGTTATGTCCTCAAATGCACACTGCTTTTGAGGAGTGAAAAGGTCATTCTGTCACGACGGAGGAATTAATATCGTTGTTCTGCCTACTTTGACTATTACAATGCTCTCCATACAATTGAGCTGTTGCAAACTTTTGCTCCATACTTATTAATAGATGATATACGGATCAATATAGCAATGGCGGTGATAGCCGCCTTTTGCATTGGGTTTTCTTACCTTCTCACGACACCACACAAGAAGAAGCATAGATAATTATACTGCCATAAGATTTAAGCGGCTATCGGCGTCATTAAGATCTAACGTTTGAAAGCATTTTATGAGTTTAGGAGTGGATCTCATACATTTTTAGTGAGCTTATCGTAATTTTTGCAGGATTTTACATCCAAATCGACTATTCATACGTCTGTAACAAAAGTTTGCTGCAGCTCCATTGAGACCGTCTCCGGGAAATGGGCTCATAAAATGATGGATACGGGTATCACTGAAAAAATGAAAGTTATGTACAGCCAAAGCAGCCTTTTAAAGTAGCGTCGCAGAGCAAAAGTTCAAGCTGTACCGGAGAAAGTTGCAGGTGTACCAACCAAAGCACTACTTCTCTACAGTATAACAGCCTCTTTTCTTGCTTTGGCTCTACCAAAGTAGTGCTTCAAGATAACCGCAGCTTGCTCCGGTAGAGATGGGACTTTTACTCTTGGAAGCTATTTTAAAAAGCGGCTTCGGTTCTACTTAAACTTTATTTTTTCAGTGATACGCTCATCAGAGAAAATTCTTTTGATTCTGTGAGTCTTATTTTCTCGGAAGAGCCCGCAAGCACCTGATGTTTTTAAGGGCCCTTCTTCCAGAAACGGCGTCGATTTCGACTGGGCTCCAGGGAACAAAACTACGGAAGAGGGAGGGATGGAAAGGCTCTCTTAACCAGGGCTGCCGTTTTGCGTATAATCAATGCTATTTTTCTATTCACCGATGATTCCACCGGTTGAGAAAAGATTACACAGTCCAGTTCAGTGTATGACTGTAATGCACGAAAATACTCTGATCTGGTAATTTTTCCTTAATCGGTGGAAACTCCGTTGATTAACTAAAATATCCGCAATTTTTTTAAAGTCATCGACGACTCCACCGGTTGAGAAAAGATTACAGATGCGAGTATTTTAGTTAATTAAAGTCATGCACTGAACTAAACTGTGTAATCTTTTCTCAACCGGTGGAATCATCGGTGAATCGAAAAATATCATTGATTATACGCAAAACGGCAGCCCTGCTCTTAACTCCAATTTTACCGAGATCTTTTGACCTAGTTTATTATGAATAAGGAAATGAGTGCGGGTTCACTCTCAAGTATCAAGTCCAGCAAAGTAAACTGCACGAATTTGAAAAATCCGCTCCTCGCATCCATTTTTTAAACGCACGCTATCCTTACTTACAGGAATACAGAAGAGGCATCTCGCAGGGAGAGCGGAGGGTGCCCTTACGAGCGTGAACGCCCGTAGAGTGTTTAGAAAAAAAAGGGCGAAGGAGTTGTAGCAGGAGGGGGTGGGAGCTGCGCGAGGTGGGATCAAATAATTCATAGAGCAATGGAGGCGCTGCGGGCGAAAAATGCGAGGGGGGTTTGAGGGTTCGAAGCCCAAGACCACAAGTTGTCGTCGGAATCAGCAGGCGCTGTGTATTGTGTGTGTAAGTAAGTACGTACACGACGAATCTAAGATTTACATGACCATCGGCTATTTATCCACGCCACTCCGGGGGCTTGTCACGATTCGGCGTCGCCGGATTTTGGATCAAATATTCTTCATTCATTTTCATAGGCATGTTAATTACACGGCTCGTAGATTTGGCAACATCCTCTTGATCAGCGATTTGAAAATTTTAATGGAGGAAGATGGAAGGTCGGAGGATCATTACCCACTATGTACGCAGTGTGATCGGACTTTGGATCAGGAGCTATTCTTGTGATTATGAAGTGCGCAGACTTTGACCCATATTTGGCATCGCTGCGGGTCTTCGGTCGCCTGGATCCACACTTCTCACGATGTACAATTTGTAAACATTTTTTGTGTGTGTGTGTGTAAGTGTGCGTGTAAAAATAATGCTATCGAACGAGTGCCCTCTATGTATCGATTTGGAGCACTCACAGTCTATTGACGCACTGTGGTCTAAGCTCGAAAAAAAGTGGCAACAAATCTATGAAAAATAAGCAATTCAAATGCGAAAGTTTGTAGCGAAGCTCAATAAGTTTAGCTCAATTTCCAGTTTAGCATGAAACTAAAGAATCAGCGCAGGGTTGCTGTTCTATATTTATACGTGTTTCCCCATTTAACCCAATGTAAAGTTGTTTTAATTTCCCGCCAAAGACAA
The DNA here is from genome assembly GCA_011764245.1 of Trialeurodes vaporariorum. Taxonomy (NCBI): domain Eukaryota; kingdom Metazoa; phylum Arthropoda; class Insecta; order Hemiptera; family Aleyrodidae; genus Trialeurodes; species Trialeurodes vaporariorum. The sequence goes on along the minus strand of VMOF01000369.1, from coordinate 20,289,870 downwards.
CACATCAGAACTTCTTAACACAGTGGCGAAGCCAAGGGGGGGAGGGGTCCAGGGGGTCTGGACCACCCCCCCCCCCCCTTGACACCAAAATTTGTCCAAAAAAAGGTAATTTTTCGCGTTTTCAGACAAATTTTACCAAATTAGTATCTTTGGACCCCCCACCCCCCTTGTCAATTTTCGGACCCCGGACCCCCCCCCCCCCCCCTAGAAAAATTCCTGGCTACGCCACTGTCTTAACACATTATTTATTCCGACGTTTCAGAATTTTCCATAAAATTTTATTCAATAATCTTGAATCGCGTGCTGTTTTTCTCTTGCAAGTATTAACTATGGTCACACGGAAAAAAATAACTGGTAGAACTTGCCATCTGCACAGTTGATTTTGGAGTCAGCTATCAAGTATAGTGAACACTAAAAGATTTAAAACGTACCAACAAGTAACCTTGATTTACCATAATATACGCTGCATTTACCAGCAACTTGATAGCTGACTCCTAAAGCAGCGCAGATGGTAGATTCTACCAGTCTTTTTTTTCCGTGTACATGCAGAGGAGGAAGCGCTGTAACCGTTTTTATGGAAAAGAGCACTCCCATCCCCCCCCCCCATTAATTCTGAAAAGAAATTATTTGATGAAAATTTGGTATGTTGGAATGCACCTACTCGGGTTTGATATGATATTTCTCAGATCTAGTCTCACGTTTTACAATTCTTTGCACCATGCCTTCCCAAAAAAAACAGCATGGCGTAGCTCAGGGCCCGCGCGCGCCCTGTCAAAGCTAGTGTGAGACAGAATGAAGAATTAACATTTTTTGTGTTGTTTCTTATCTTCTTTCGTTCAGTCGAAATGCCTTCCATTGTGAAATAGAGTGACTCAAAAGTGTTATCATTCGCACTTCATTTCAGCCCGTTCGTATACGTCGCTTGTCGCACTGTGGGTCGAAAAACAACGTTTTCTGAACACCGTTTCCTCGGAACAAAACTCAGAATTTTAAACATATTATCTGCAGTTTAAGTAATTAAAGAAAACGCCGAGGGAAAATGAGAATTTGATTGCTTCAAAATAGGTCAGGTCGTATGGCTCTTTGTTAAAAATTATCAACAGTATTTTTGTTTGTGTATTTGTGTTTTGTTTTGTTTTGTTTTTTTTTTTAAGGCAAAAAACGAAATGTTTCCAAAGTTCGGAAAAATGCATGTTTAATTGACCAACTGTGCGTCGGTGCATGTCACACTGCGGCACCGCGCACCTGATTGCGCAAACTCCATAAAGTAACCTCAAATAATAATACTGATCGATCTTTTTAGGTGAGTGCCATAGAGTTGTCAAATGAGTAAAGTTTTCGTTTTAAATTAATTCCATCACAACCTATCTAATTTTAAAAATTGAGGTTAGAAAAGGTAGGCTAACAAACACTATCGCAAGTGCTTTGTGAGGTGTATATGTATGTATACACACAGAATGCAGTTGCGAATCCTGAAAGTTTTCCGAGGGAGGGAGCGCCGCTCGCCATCAATGAAATTTGAGGCAATTTTTTGATATTTTTTGACGATAAAAGGCAAAATTTAAGGCTTCTTACGTGCCTCAGTGCTGATCTTCTATAAGGATTCGCCACTGCACGAATTTTCACTGTAGAGCATGTTGTCTCGCTTATGTTTTCTCCAGTGAATGAATGAGAAATAAAAATGTTAAAAATGTAAAATTTCTTGAAAATGTTGACAAATTCCTACTACGAGTGATCCATTTGTAGCTTTTGATTTACCCCCTTCGACGCCCGACGGTCACCGAATTGGCGGTCATACATCTTTTCACTACACTCTCAACATACAACCCCTATTCGCCCCCTCCTCCTTCTGAAAACACTCCCTTCTAAACATTGGCGGATCCAGCCCCTTGCCCCCGAATGGGGGGCGAGCGAACCTCGGATTTTTGCCCCCCCCCCGGTAACCCCCTTTTTCCTTTTTCTCTCTTTTCCCCCTTCTCCCTCTCCCTTCCCCATTTTTTGGCCCAATGGGGGGGGGCGAAGAGGGCGCTGTATCCGCCAATGCGTCTGATATGTTTTTCGTCAGAGTAATTTTTTTCTTTATACCACAGAATAATACAATCAGAACGGAAACTCCCGCACAAGAGCCAATGGAAGCAAGTTTGGAATTAACGGCACCAATAGGCAACGCTGTGGTCCTATATCCCAACATGGCGGACGAGTGTGATTTGTGTTGAAACTCATTTATTTCTGTAAATTCTGGAAAGAAATCTTAGTTTCCGGCCTCACTTTTATTTTGCAGGCATTTCAGAATAAAAATTTCGCGGATCATGTCCTATATTTTTTTTTTCGCGTGCGAATCCAGATGTAAACATCCTATATCCCAACATGGCGGACGCGAAATGAATGCGCTTCAAAATCCGACAGAGTTTCCGTTCTGATTGTATTATTCTGTGTTTGTACTTGCGAAATGAAAGAAATAATTTCATTGCACCTCGGCGCTCGTTTGGCAACCGCGCGAACTTTTTTATTGGCCGGCGTAAATCATGGATCTTCAGCTAGAATCATGCACTCGTGTCTCTGGTGTGAGAGTGTGTATAGTGCGTGTATACGTTCACGTTCGTGTGTGTGTGTGGGCTCTGTGACACATGAGCACCGACCGGGTATACAGGGCACCCGAGACTCGCGTCCTCCTCGCGATCCTACCGCTGCGCTGACCAATGACCTACGACCTCTGAATGAGCTTTAAACAACTTGTAGGGTGTAGTGTAGTGTATATACGTGTTCAGTGCTCAGCTCAGGTGTCAATCTGCGAGGAGTCCCAATGCGCATGCGCGAATTGTCCCGCAGTGTTGCCAGAATTCGGGTTAAAATATGAGAGCCGACGTATCCATAGGCATTTTTCTCTCTCTCCGCACACTTGAACGCACGCTTTAGATAAGGAACGATAGAGGGATTTGAATCACCTGGAAATAGAGAGGCTTTTAATCATCTGATGTCCCCTCCTTCTGTCTTTTTTACGTTTTCGGAATCAAATTCCCTGAAAATTCCAGATTTTCCCTGACGGTGAGCACAACGAATCTGGCAACGTTGCATTTTGTCCATTCAAACCTATTACATAGCTTAAATTCGAGAGTACCCATACAGTGCACCCGATAGCTTGATAGTTTGCATTGGTTCAAACGAAAGAGATGCAAAATTACTAGATTTTATTCAATAACGCCTCTTTTGATTGGGTTTCGAGATTGCGGTTTTTGATTGGGTCTCATAAAATTTTAACAAACGAGGCTTGAAATGCGAGGCTTCGTAAATAAATGATCCAAGAAGGGAACTAAATTTTACGATAGTGCAACCCATGAAGTTCAAGACTTACGATCAGTCTCATTTCAAAATTTGGGGATAACGCTGCGCCTTCGTCAGGTATTGACCGGGATATGCAATACGCAACGCACCCAATACGCTCCGCGGCGTGATGAATGGTATCAAGTGCATTGCGTATTGCCTACCCCAGCCAGGTATATCTTTGTCCTCGCCACTACCATCTCATCTATAAGACGGGCCCTTGACATGTAGTACGGACCTGTGCAAACACCCTATCATCTCTTTGAAAACATCCATCGTCCAATCTCACCGTTAAACAACCCGATCCGTTGCAAACGGATATTAAAAAGGGGCGGAGATCAACCTGCAGTATCCGGTTTACGTTTGTTTAACTCCTTTTGCAGCTTCCTGTAGCACGTGTTTACCTGACTCTTTCGTTCGGCAGAATACTACGATTACATTTGGAGTTTACTTTCTGTTTTATTAATTTTCACTGAACGTCTCATTTACAGAGGTTGCGTATAGGAAAAAAAGAAGAACAAAATCAGTTAAAGACCCAACAAGAGGGTGCCAGGAGAGGGGTGAGAAGGGAAGGGAGAGGGGGAGACACTGAGGAAGAAAAAAGAGGCAGCTCAGAGCGCTCGCTCGAGCACTCGAAGGATCAGCGTGGATTATCCGGATGCTCGGCTCTGAATATCGGATTTCAGGGTGGGAGTTTACGACAAGAGTTAATTATTATATCTCGACCGATTATCTACAGGTCCTTTTCTCTCTCTCTCTCTCTCTCTCTCTCTCTCTCTCTCTCTCTCTCTCTCTCGCGCGCTCTCTCTCTCTCTCTTTCTTTCTCTCCCTCACCCTATCTCTCTCTCTCTAAATTGCGTCTGCCTGCCGATGCCGTGCCAGCTACCGGCTATCAGAGCTACCTGTTACCCCTCTCAATTTGTCTACTTGTCTTGTACGGTTGCATACCGTGGTGAAGGTGGGAGTTTTGTGTGTGGATTGAATACACGGTAGAACGCCTTTTCCCCTTTTGAATAGAGACGACACCCGCGGTTTCCTCGACACACTGCCGAAGCGGGCGGGCGGACCCCCTTCCCGCTTCTCATCCTATCATATTTCTTTCTCTCCTTTTTAATATAATCTTACAAATAATTATTGTTTTTATCCAAAACCCTCCCTATCATAACGCTTTTACTCACTTCTCTCTCTCTCTCTCTCTCTCTCTCTCTCTCTCTCTCTCTCTCTCTCTCTCTCTCACCCTTTCTGCGTGCGTCTATCTCTCTTCCTCTATTTCTATCTCTTACAGTCGCGTCGGGATCTTTTCCGTGGCCTGTAATTGCGCTGTTAACGTCTTAATTCCCGAAAGCCGCGCGGGGGTAAGTTTCGGCTTTTGTCAATGCGGAGAAAGGGATAATAGAAATGAATTAAATGATTTGAAGGAGGGTTAACGATTATATCATAGTGGTGGATGAGTGAATGTGATATCTAGATCCAGACGAGCTTTTACGTATACGGTATGCTCGGAATGCAGCTACTATACTACACTCGTAGACCTGCAATGGAATCATAGAGGGACGTACTTACTGTTTTCGATACATCGGATCAAATCAAGTGATACAGTTTTTAAATTTTAAGGGTGCAATAGTCGCGGAGTCAGGTTAGACTTCGTGACGAAATGTTGCTCTTTGTCCATTTAAACCCTTGAAAAATATCGAAGTATTGGGTGTTCAAATAATTCGACCTTTAGCATTCTTGTATACATCAGGTGTAAGTGAGGAGAAGAAGAAATTAAGAGTATCGAAGAAATCGGAGCTTGGCGTCATCTAGCCGCTGCAAAAAATTGTCTTTTTTTGGGTACAGCTGCAAGTTGGCAAATGCGACGCAATGTAATAACATTTGCTAACTTAGTCTTATAGTACTTCCATTTTTCTGGACATTGCTAGTTAATCAAAATAAATTTAAACAATCTGCGATAAAATATTGTAATCTTGCAAAAAATAATCATTAACAGCAACTTGTTCTGAGCAGTCTGCACAGCTTACAAAAAAATGATTGCATTTTTAACAATTTTTTTAATTGATAATCGGTCAAAACTGTGAAGGAAAACTAACGATAAAATGTCGTTAATTTGGCTGAGTGCCTAAGTTAAGTTAGTGAACATTTTGACATTGCAATTTTTGTAATTTTAGCATCCACGGTTTTTTCTGTGCAAATCAGTGAATTGTGTTTCTGCGACAAGTTCGACTTGATGAAGTTTGAGTCTACAAGTATGTTAAAATTTTGATAGCGCGGGATGATTTCATGGCATCGTGGGAAAATAGAGAAGAATCATGGAGCATTCTGGAAAAGCAGGAAATTTGAAAGTTTAAAATTTGTGTATAAAAATTACAAACTAAAGTTTAAAATTTATAACAACCCAGCTGATTCCTCAATACGTCACTACGCCTTTGAGTATCCGTCACAAATCGCCATAGAGAAGGAGTCAGCAGGAGGTGCAGAGGGCAGGGTGGGATAAAAGAGGATTGTGTGCAGGAGCTCGTGAGAAATGGGCGAAAGAACACTTTTTCTGAATGACCTCCTTTTTTTTTTTTTCTTTTTTCTTTTCGGGAGAGCATTCAATGAAAAAGTGAATAAAATAATGGAAAGATGATGGGTGTCTCAGACCTGCGCGACTAAGACCGAGCAAGTTTCATTATTCTCAGTCTCTCTGTACCCCCTCTGCCCTTCGGCCCTCTGTATCCACGGGGGGTGCACCACGCCCGCCTCGCCGTACTGCTGCGCCACCAGCGTATGTATACACTACACTGAATTGCACGTAGCGTACGCTTTCTTCAGAAACAATCGTTCGTTCCACAGGGAAAGGAGTGAGCTCACTGCTCACCTGTTCACATAGCTTGGCAGGGCGGGCGGGGCGGCCCTCGCAAACAAAATTTCAACATATCAATTTTCCACGCCTCCAATCGGAATTCACAAATTGGAACATATATGACGGGCGAATGACAGAAGAGTGGGTTGCCTTTTGTGCTTCTTACACATTCACTTTCAGTTGTGTATAGTATATGGGTAGTAGTTCCACGATAACAGCTAGGACTCTTCTTCGCTGATACCGGGTGTCGTAGAAATTACATCGTTAAGTGTATGCATTAAACGTCAAAAGCTAATACCAAACGAATGAACATGTCAGTCTAAAGCGTTTCTTTTAGCGAGTTCAACAGAAACAAACAGTAAATTTAATGATACATTGAAATCGCATTACTTTTAACCCTCTATGGCTTGAATTATTATTTTTTTTTCACCGATTTCGGTGGGAGAAAACAGGGTGGGATGTTAGAACTACTGGATCACATTTTTACTTTCTCACTCTAATGAAATTAGAAAAATTGAGAAAGTTTTGCGATGGCGCAGAGATTTTTGATGAATTTTGTTTCGATACTTGGCCCGCTGCAACTAAGTCAATCATGATAATTATAAAATAATTGGCTTTCATCATGCCTAATACTATCCTAAAGAACATCCATCCATGATATTTCAATATTTCTGAACCATATGTGGTAGGGAGGAGTAAATGCACAAAATTTCTGTGGCGTCTGTCTGTCCGTCTGTCTGTAGTCAAGAACGTGAAATCCAGCATAACTTTTGAAATATTGATCCATATGCATCCAAATTTTGCAGAGATGTTGCTTTTAACATTCCCCAGAAGGACTTTTTTTTGGTTTTTTAAAATTTTAATTTTTAGGTTAGTTATGGATGAAAAATGGTTTCCATTGAAATCAAGGGGAAAATGGGTCAAAAAAGAGAAAAATTTAAATATTTCAATATTGGATCTTTGGATTTGGAAGAAAATTTGTAAAAACATTTCACGACCAGCCCACAGTAAAATTAACCCCTTATAGTTCAGTAAAATAACCCTTAAGACCGTTTAAAAAATCAATTTAGGGCGTTCGAGCCAAAAAATGGAATAAAAGTGAGAAATTAATCTTGTATATCAGTGCCAATTACTAAAAGCTGGATGAATTTTGATGAAACTTTGTATACACAATGTACTACCACAGTATTAAAATATTTTCTTCTCACTATCATCATAATAAATCCTTTGGACCGTTTCAAGGGACCATATAGGTGCGATTGAGAAAAAATAAGACCAACTAAGCAAATAAAAACATAATCCTACTTATTTAGATAATTCGGGTTAGGTCCAATTAATTTTAATTAAATCCGGCACAAACAATCTACCTACCTTCATTTACTCTACTTTATATAGAATTTCTTATCAATACAATATATAGCCCTTAAGATTGTTTAAAAAATCAAAATCGGTGCGCTCGAGCCAAAAAATGGAATTATCGTGAGAAATTAATCTTTAAACTTGGAGTCAATCAATTGTGGCTCGATGAATTTTGATAAAAACTTTTGTACACACAATCCACTATCAAAATACTAAGATATTTTCCTTTCTTAGTCACCATACACAACTGATAAAACCTTTTCAAGAGGCAATGTAGGTGAGATTGAGAAAAAAATATGGGAATATAAGCAAATAAAAACATAATCCTATTAATTGGGATAATTCAGGTTTGGTCCAATGAATTTTTATAAAAACTGGCAAATACAATCTACAATTAATCTATAAAAGAAAGTATTCCTTACAGATACAATATACAACACTTAAGAGAGTTTAAAAATCAAAATAGGGTGTTCGACCCAAAAACATGAATTAAAGCGGGGAATTAATGTTAAAACTTGGAGTCAATCATTCATGGGATGAATTTTGATGAAACTTTGCACAAACATATTATGTTACTGACCCACTAAAATATTCCTATCATATAGTCATCATCAAAAACCTTTAAGACCGTTTCAAGGGCCAATATAGGTGCGATCAAGCAAAAATCTTTAAAACCAAGCAAATAAAAAAACAATCATAATACTTGGAATAAGAAATTTAATTATGACTCAATTATGTTTGATGAAAAATGCAACAAAAAGTTTGCAACCAACCTAGGCAGGGATTTCTTTTCAATGTAAAACTATAATATACAACCCTTCTTAAGTCTGAGACTGTTTAAAGGCAAAATAGCTGTTCCATCAATAAACCCAAAAAATAGAATATCCAAAGAAAATTAAACTTATAAAGAAAATGGATGGATGAATTTTGTTGACATTTGGTGTACACAATCTACAAACAAAGAGCATCTTTAAAGAGGGGTTTAATCTACCAAACTAAAAAAATCTTTTGAAGATCCACAGTTCAAAACCCATCCTTCAAAGGATGAAGTAGGCAACTATTCGTACAGCTTCTCTGCAAAATTGCAAACACTTCGAATTGAAGGCGGAATTATGTCCAGAGGTGAAAATATTTTAAATTTGATGGGAGTCTAGGAGTCTCTTCCAGAATTCTAAAGGGGGTTGGGGGTCTCCCCCAGATCTAAAGGGGGGTCCGGGGGTCTCCCCCAGAATTCTAAAGGGGGGTCTGGGGGTCTCCCCCAGAATTATAAAGGGGGCCTGGGGGTCTCCCCCAGAATACTAGAGGGGGGTCTGGGGATCTCCTCCAGAATACTAGAGGGGGGTCTGGGGGTCTCCCCCAGAATTCTTAAGGGGGTCTGGGGGTCCTTCGAAAAAATGGAGGGAGAAAGTGTTCGTAGGGTGTTCCCTACAGTTTATTTTTTTCCCCACACCCCACATTGGCCGTATTTTTACCTATACAGGGTGTCAATTAAAAAAGGAGCCAGGCTTAATATCTCGAAAACGGCTCCGAATTTCGAAAAACGCTGAAACACGTGTTCGATTATTTCAAGGGGGACATCTTTTGAGGGGGTCTAAAATTTCGGGGCTCCCCTCTGGGGGGCCCCAGGGGGGTCAAGTCCCATATTTCAAATAGGGACCCCCATTTTTTATTTAATAATCGGAAAGAAGGTAAAATTCTAAGACTTTTGGCGCAAACTGAAAGTCGATATCGTTTTTCGTGTTCGATATATCGAAGGTCAATGTTCGATATGGACCCATCTTCAGAAATTCGTAACTTTCCTTTAAATAGTCCAAATTTCAAAAACTTTGGGTCTAAAATGCTCTACAGAGCAAGCACTTTTCAGAAAAAAATGTAATTTTAACAGAAATTTAGTCAAAATTTGGTTTTAAAGCCCCCAAACATTTTTAACGATTTTGGCCCCCACGGGGGGCTATCAGAAAAATTCCGAGAGACGACCCCTATCGAGTGATACATCAATCGAAAAGGCGTAACAAACTGAGCATTTTGACGCAAACCGGAGGTCCATATCGTTTTTCATATTCGAGATATCGAATGTCAAATGTCGATTTACAGAATGCGATATCTCGAATATGAAAAACGATATGGACCTCCGGTTTGCGCCAAAATGCTCAGTTTGTTACGCCTTTTTGATCGATGTATCACTCGATAGGGGTCATCTCTCGGAATTTTTCTGATAGCCCCCCCGTGGGGGCCAAAAACGTTAAAATGTTTGGGGGCTTTAAAACCAAATTTTGACTAAATTTCTGTTAAAATTACATTTTTTTCTGAAAAGTGCTTGCTCTGTAGAGCATTTTAGACCCAAAGTTTTTGAAATTTGGACTATTTAAAGGAAAGTTACGAATTTCTGAAGATGGGTCCATATCGAACTTTGACCTTCGATATATCGAACACGAAAAACGATATCGACTTTCGGTTTGCGCCAAAAGTCTTAGAATTTTACCCTCTTTCCGATTATCAAATAAAAAATGGGGGTCCCCATTTGAAATATGGGACTTGACCCCCCTTGGGCCCTCCAGAGGGGGTCCCGAAATTGGGGACCCCCTCAAAATATGTCCCCCTCGAAATAATCGAACACGTGTTTCAGCGTTTTTCGAAATTCGGAGTCGTTTTCGAGATATTAAGTCTGGCTCCTTTTTTAATTGACACCCTGTAGGTAACAAAATACAGAAAGAATAGCACCGCATTTCTAGATTTTTTAGAAAGTCAAATACCCCTTGTTACCTATAAGTAACGCCATGCCATATAGGATTAAGGAGCCAAAAGGTCACTCTATCGTGACAAAATAACTGCGGTAATGCTGTCAGGTCATTCCGCCTGTTATGACTCTGAATTCTGAATTTGTTTTTGCGGTAAGTTAGTGTAGAACAGAATTTTCTGAAAGAAACGCGTCTTTAATGTAAATATTCGTTTGGTAGCTTGTTTAGATGTTTTCATGATGCAATTTTAATCACATTTTCCTGCGTCCGCCAAAATCCCTGTCACCGTAGAACATATCCCATAAACATCGTTTCAGACGAATTGGTTGATGTATAACACGAATTTGGCAGATTTCAACGATTAAGCAAAAAGTGTTTGAGACTTTTCGCCATTTTTCATAGAAGCCCCGATAGTCCTATAAACACGGAACTAACAAGAAGAGAAGATGATTTTGCGTCAAGTTTTGTGTCGAAGATAAGACATCGTAAACTGTACGACTGATCTAATGATCACTGTATGGGCACAATTTTGAATTTCAGGTCACAGTGCTTAATAAAATTAATTGCATTCGAAACAAAATTAATAAACTGAGCAATTCAACAAATGTAATACACTGAGAGAATTCTTTTTTTAATCCAATGTGTATTTCGTTTGTGTTAAAGAAACTGCTCAGTGAAATCTTGACTAAAGGGGAATTCCTTTAACCCAAGGAAAAGAGGTTGTTTCATCGCCCATAAGAAATGGGCTGAGAATGGATTTCCTTCATTTTTTCAGGGCTGATAGAACTATTTTTGAGGAATCTAAAGCTGGCCTATTTTTTATTTTTGCCTTCTTAGAACCGGGGGGCGGGGGGTCAAAGGTAAAACGGTTTTTCGGCCTTAACTTTTAAACGGTTAAAGATAACAAAACGAACTTTTTTTTAATCGAAAGATCTTTTAAAGACCTATCTTTTGATGTGTATGATATTTCAAAAATATTGAATTTCAGTTGAGTAATTGCATTTTCAAAATTTTGGAAATTCCAAAAAATGAGTTTTTTGGATTTTTTTCATATGGGGATCGCACTGAGGAAAACAAAGAATTAGCTCAAAGAAAGCCCTTTTTTTACCGGTTAAAATGAGCTAAAGTTCGTTTTCGGGAAATGATTTGTCTTTGAGTTATGAATTTTTAAAGTTTCAAAAATCGCTATATTTGGGTTCTCAGCGGCAGCGACGAGGCCGAAAAAAATAATTTCTCCGCATGCAGGTGACGAAATCCAATGAAAATCGGTATCTGGGGGTTTTTGAGGTCGCAGATTTCAATTCTGCCGTCAGATTTGAAGAATTGTGAAATTCAAGATGGCTGCCGAGTATATAGAGGTTGGCAGCCATCTTGGATTTCACAATTCTTCAAATCTGACGGCAGAATTGAAATCTAGGACCTCAAAAACCCCCAGATACCGATTTTCATTGGATTTCGTCCCCTACATGCGGAGAAATTATTTTTTTCGGCCTCGTCGCTGCCGCTGAGAACCCAAAAATAGCGATTTTTGACACTTTAAAAATTCATAACTCAAAGACAAATCATTTCCTGAAAACAAACTTTAGCTCATTTTAACCGGTAAAAAAGGGCTTTCTTTAAGACAGTTCTTTGTTTTCCTCAGTGCGATCCCCATTTGAAAAAAATCCAAAAAACTCATTTTTTGGAATTTCCAAAATTTTGAAAATGCAATTACTCAACTGAAATTCAATATTTTTGAAATATCATGCACATCAAAAGATAGGTCTTTAAAAGATCTTTCGATTAAAAAAAAAGTTCGTTTTGTTATCTTTAACCGTTTAAAAGTTAAAGCCGAAAAACCGTTTTACCTTTGACCCCCCGCCCCCCGGTTCTAAGAGGGCAAAAATAAAAAATAGGCCAGCTTTAGATTCCTCAAAAATAGTTCTATCAGCCCTGAAAAAATGAAGGAAATCCATTCTCAGCCCATTCCTTATGGGCGATGAAACAACCTCTTTCTGCTGCTACAACTACAAGTAAAAGATTCCTTGTTGTGACAGTGATTCTCCTTCATGCAACAGAACTTTACTTCGCGCAAGGAAAACTGTCACAAGTAAAAGTGTTTCCTTGCATTTAAATATAAGTGATTTCTCTCAGTGTACATTTCCGGCATTCCCATTTAGTACATGTCTTATAATTTTGGTGCAGGATTAAGATTTTTGGAAGAGAGTGAAAAAGATTATGATGTAGTCGACCTTTAAATGCGATTATCAATGGTTGTGACCTTCTTTCTTGCTTCTTCTTCCGCACTGTACCGCCCCAAGCTCCCCTCAAGCCTCATCAAGAGCACTTTTACCCCTCTGGGCCTCCGTCCTCAGAATCGGTCCTGCCTTCCCAACTGCTAAGTTAGCACACACTGAAAAAATTACCAGAAGCATAACGATAAGTATGTGAACCGAGTTAAAAGGGATGGTAATATTGGTATACAAGTGTTACCAGAATGCTAATGCTTGTACCATAGTTCTTTGATAATGTTGAGGATCTTCCGGTACTGAGACCATGTTCTGATAGTAACACCAGAATTTTCTGGTAAAAGCTGTAGACTCTCCGCGGTGCACTTATCGTTATGCTTCAACACTGAGAGAAATCATCTCTTTAAAAACAAGGAAACACGTTTACTTGTGGCAGTTTTCCTTGCACGAAGGAAAAATCTGTTTCATGAAGGAGAACCACTGTCACAACAAGGAATCTTTTACTTGTAGCAGCAGACATTTTCCTCGGGCTAAAGAAATTCCACCTCAGTCAATATTTCACTGTGCAGTTTCTTTAACACAAACGAAATACACCTTGGATTAAGAAAATAATTCTCTCGGTGTATAGTAATATTATTAGATTTTAGGATTTTTGTTTTTGTTTCAGTGCTTCAACCGGTTAAATAACAGATGGATTGTACACGGAGAAAAAAACGTCGGTTCATATGGAACACCGAGGGTGTTTGGTTCCAGTAACCGAAGTTTTCAGTTGTGAATATACCGAAGTGGTTCAGTAGGAACGAAATGTGAGTCATAGTATTAGTCACACTTACCGAAACCTTCGGTACTCCTTACTGAAGTTCGGTACTCACAACTGAAAACTTTGGTTACTGTAACCGAACACCTCGGTGTTCCATATGAGCTGAAGTTCAGTTCTTATAACCGAATTTTTTTTCTCCGTGTATTATGTCATTAAAAAGATTTGCAAGACATCATAGACTAGGCTTTTTTTTTTTTTTTAATTTTTTCTCTTCATAACTTGGCACCATCGGCAGCGTCATAGAAAAGCCACTCACCGCCCGCGCTTCTAGTGTATACGTCAAGTGCTTTTCAGGGTCTTTTACTCTGCGCGAGTCTGGTTCTCTCTCTCGGTTCCTTATCCTTTGAGACTCAACACAAAATAAGTCTTGGGAGTTGTTTCAGCTTGCTCATAGTAATCAACCTCGCCTCGTCCTCCTTTTCCTCAAACGACGCAACGCCAAGCGCCACTGCCCCCCCCCCCAGTGGTCCACCTCCCCCTCGGTTTCCCCGGAGGAGCTGGAACTTCGCCCCCGTTTACCCTTTGCCTCCCTCCGGAAACACAATACTATTCCATTCTCCACAACCCCCTCAGCTCCATGCCCTTACATATTTCTTCTATTATCTACAGTCATTTGTCCGTTATTCTTTTTTTTTTTTTTTATATCGCAGCTTTGTTCATTCCTTGTATGTATAGGGCGATGAGGAGAAACGAAAAATTGGCTTCGTGGTGAAAGTAAGCATAGGCGTAGTTTCGTAGTCATTGGAGGGGGAGGGCGGGTGGACCAAAAGGTTTATTGCACTTAAGACGTCCCCTTTGACATCGGCGTGACATGTTCCATGAACAAACGTCAATTTGTTAAGAAATTTTGAAAAATGTTGGTCTCCCCCCCCGCCTTTAGCAACATTAAGACCCCACACCACTGCCTCTCCCCGAAAAACGTCTGTCTGCGCCACTAGCGAAGAGGCAGTGTTGGCTCGTCATTGTAGTCGACTATCTTTTTTCTTCTTCTTCTTCTTCTTCTTCTTCTTCTTCTTCTTCTTCTTCTTCTTCTTCTTCTTCTTCTTTTTTGCCATTTGAACCTGTGGGAAATCATAGATCATTTGAATTTCGAAGCTTTATAATTATAGATCCAAGAGTTCGCTCTTCTTAGGTTTTTGTAGGAAAAATGTGAGTTTATCGAAAATCACAAATCAAAGTTTTCATTGAGATTCATCCTTGTTAATCGTTCGTATCGTATAATTTAAGTCACTTCTTTGGCAAAAGTCTTCGTTCTACATCTACAGGCTTGTGTAACTGAAATATATTCGTCCATGTTTTTACGAAGAGGTGTAACTCAAACGCATCGTTTCAATACTGTTATTTTGTTTCTGGAGGAAAATCAAAAGTATAAATTTTCCTGAATTTTTTTCCCACTAATTTTCTGTGTTTTTTAGAAAGTCTCATTAAAAAAAAAAAAAAAAAAAAAAAAAAAAAAAAAAAAAAAATGCTGTTTGATTGGCTGCTTGATTCGCCACTGAGGAAAGATACTGTGATGGGAGATTTTGAAACGTTCAATTAAGTAACCTCTCTTTGTAAAAACACCGACGACATGATAACCATGTCAACTTCCGAAGCAAATGAGACAAACAATGAAGAAAACAAATTAGAACATAAAGATGACCGTTGTTGCCTGCACGGAAAAAGCCGGCGTATTGAAACTCAGTAACTAAAATGCATAATTCTGATGGTTCGTGCAATGTGGCCACAACAGATAATTTCCATTAGAATGTGTGTAAAACAATCGATCTTCAGGAGGTGCAGTTGCACCCCCAAGGAATCGATACTTTTGCATAGGTTTAAATGGTAATGGGGCCGCTCCTGCAAAATTTTGCTATAGGGGATTGAAGTGTTGATTCTTGCATAAAAACCTGTGAAAATGACGATGAGTACACTAAAATCGCACGAAACCCATTCTCAGAATCAGGCTTAATGGCGGAGAGACGCAGGTGTCACGGGAGATTATCTAAATTGAGACATATTTTTGTGTTTCCGTAGAGAAAGTGACGTAATAGACAGGAATCTCCCATGATACCAGCGTCGAACCACCATTACCATCTTGCCGTTATAGCAGTTATGTGAGTTTATTACTGAAGTTTAGACTTTCTTAGTGTGATTTTCGTGATTTCTGCTGGTCTTTACGTAAGATTGGACTATTTGTTTGCTTACAGCAAAAGTTTGCAAGAGCCTCATTAAGAACGGTTGCCCCTTTGCACGAGCCGCCACTGGCATAATTTGATGAAAAAAAATTCATTAACCTCCTATGGGCCAAGCCAGAGTAATCTCGTTTTTCTTCTCAAGTCTATTTAAATAAGGTTTTCGTCGGGCGCCTTAAATTCATCGTATAGGCAATTCCAACTCCCCCAAGTACGAACAGTTAACTACCTTCCATATATAAACGGAGGAGTGGCGTTCTTTTGAACTAATCTGGTCGTTGAAGGGTTAACTGGGATAAAACAATAATGACAGAAGCTACTGTCGAAGGAAGTAGCCAATATAAAATTAAGAGGCACTCTTTAATGATATTGATGGTAATAATTAACTATTTCGATGTGGATTTTAATATATTCTCTTTTTGTTTGTTACAGGTATAATATTTTCAAAATTATTTCCGATATTCCGAATTTAATCAAGCGGTAAGCATATTTTCCAGATTTTTGTGCATGACTTATTTCTATTTTTAGGATTTTTATATGAAGTTTTTTTCTCTTGTTCTTTGAGGCTCCCTTAAAACGGGTTGCTAAACTAACATGATTTTCGTTCAATCCGCAATGATTTTTTTCAATAAGAAGGTGGTTGGTAACAGGAATACGTTAATTAGATATATAGTCTTTAAGAAACAAATGACTTTTTGCTTTGATGCATTGTTTTGTTCAAAATAAGCTAAATAACCTAGAATTATAGAGGAATTTGCGAAAAGTTAAAAAAATTAGGTATTTCCATACTTTTTTGGTATGACGTGCTGAGGTTTAGCGTACGATTTGGCAACGGTGTTTTTCGTCTGTTGAAACCAATGTGAAAGGTCGAATCCGAGAGTGTTCTCTGAACACCCTGCAAGAGTTCGATATTTTTAATGGGTTTGAAAGGAGAAAGCTCAACGTTTCCAAATTGCACACTACTCAACTGATGGCTTGGCCATAGGGTATAGCTACCGCAACTTAATGATATTTCTGATGTATCAAATACTTACTCGATATTTTTATTTACCGTATAGTCTATATTTATACGAGGTATTGCAAAATTTCCCTTGAGACCATTGCCAAGAGAAAATTTCGATATTTTCACGTAAAAAAGTAGTGACTTGTTTGCGGTAGTGAATTTTTCATTTTTTTTTTTTTTTTTTTTTTTTTTTTTTTTGAACCACTATCGCAGTTTCGCATACAAATCGCAGTTGTTCCTTTTGTTGAAACTCGTTGGCCAATCCGAGTTGAGGTTGTCTGCCTTCTCATCTTATCTCTCTACATTTAGGGTTTCAATTAAATACCTCCAATGGATCTGTTGCGCTTTTTTTTTTTTTTTTTTTTTTTTTTTTTGATATCTTCTTAAAAGTGCTATATGAAAGGAACTTACAAAGTTTTTCATCACCTGTTTTATCTTACCTCGGGATCGTAAATTAACACGAGTTCAAAGTTGCAAAAAATTCGAGTGAATTGAAAAGGATCACGTTTAGCCCCGTAGGCCGCGCAGGCGTTTGCGTCAAAGTATACAGTATAGTTCATCCGGTGATCGGTATTCAAAAGTAGTTCATTTGCGTGTCATTACCCCCCTTTTAAAAGTCTTCGATTTTAAGGGAATCATTCCATTTAAGGTCCGTGTAATTAGTATACATTCTGCTGGTAATGTGGACTAATTAATCTATACAGTTTGCCACACTTGCCCAGCAGTGGCGCCTCGTGCAATTTTGCAACAATGGTTTTCCTCCATTCGATTCAATGTAAGACAGCCGATTCGATAATCGATAGTGAGGCAGCGCTTCGCGAGCATTCGATTATTGTACATATATTCAAATGGAGGAAGAACATTGTTGCCAAATGGCACGAGCCGCCACTGTTGCCGGGACCTATTCTATTTCGTAATTGGCAGATTCGCGCCATTGCTGAAATTTTCAAATTCATTTTGCTGTGACTCTCAACTTATTGCTACTTAATCTCTATCAGGGAGGAAATTTTAGGAGTTTTCGTGGTATTTTACGAAAGAATAAATTATTTATGCCTTTGTAACTACAGTTTGCAATATAGTCATTTTGCTAATGGAAAAAGGGTATAGATGTAATAATAACACAGGGAAAAAAGAGATTAGTGAAAATAACCATACGGATACCTGATTTTGGCACCTGCTAGATGTTATGGTAAACTTGACCAGAAGTATGGTACATTTACCGATACTTTGAGTAAATTCGACATGCAATCAGGTAACATCACCTAGTACCTAGTCAAACATAGTATACTTCTGGTGAACATTACCATAACATCTAGCAGGTGCCAAAATCAGGTATCCGTATGGTTATTTTCACCGTAGTTTTTTTTTTCCGTGCACTATTACGGCCATTGGCGGCTCGTACAATTTGTCAACTGTGCTTATTTGTCATTTAAACCTATGCAAAAGTGTCGATTTCTTGGGGTTGCAATTGCACCTCCTAAGGATCGATTGTTTTACATAAGTTTAAATGAAGAGAATACATTGTTGCCACAATGCACGAACACCACGGCTGATCACGACAGCTATCGTCAATGGAAACAAACCTTTGCCGTTGGCGAAATAGAATACGTTTCTAAAGTTCACTGAAAAAACAAAGTTTACGTACAGCCGAAGTAGCTTTTTAAAATAGCTTCGCAGAGTAAAAGTCCTAGCTCTACCGGAGCAAGTTGCGGTTGTCCTGAAGCACTACTTCGGTAGAGCCAAAGAAAGAAAATAGGCTGTTACTCTAAGGAAGTATTGCTTTGGTACACCTGCAATTTTTTCCGGTAGAGCTTGGAACTTTTATTGCTCTGCGAAGCTATTTTAAAAAGCTGCTTCGGCTGTACATAAACTTTGTTTTTTTTCAGTGTTGAACGCATCTAAATTTTACAATACTTCTTATGAAAGTATCGAATATTTTTCGAGGTATCGTATAACACCTCCATATCTGGATCAACCTCGCTCCTCGCCGCACGTTTAATACAGTTATGCAAAAAGCGCCGAACTTTCGTCCTTTTTCTTTCGTTATCTCAATTCTCAAGACGCAGACACTGTGAGGACTGAGGAAGCGAAAGCGAAGTAAGTGTCAGGAGGGCTCTTAGCCCTCTCAAGTCGTATTAACAGCGCAGCGGCGGCGATTCCGAGCTGCAACGTGCGAAGTGCAAAGTTTGAGGCCACCTCCCGAACCGACTCGTCGTATACGTATTTTCAACCCGAAACACCCACTCCTCCACCCTCCCCCCTCCCATTCACCCCCACCCTCCCATCCGGAGCCCCTTCCTCTACTTCGCACCCCCCCCCCCCATTTACCACTCCCCTCTCCCACCACTCTTCAGACCGCATCTCACACATCACACTCACACGCGGACCCGATGTCAAATTGTGTCAAGTCTCACATTAACCTCCCCCTCAACCCTCCCCTCCCCACCGCCAAAACCCCTCCCCCACCACGCCTCAGAGTCCCCCGAAGCTAGGTGAGCATTCATTTGTGCGAAACAAGCCCTGCAACATCACACACATCTCTGCTGCAACTGTCTTCTCTGTGCATCGGACGTTGCCAGATCCCATCAGAATGAACAATCGCCCAGAAAAGAAACAGTAGGTATACCATCGTTTAGTTCGCGAAATTATCGGGCTAAATTTTACTGTTCCTTTAGCAGTATTTTAATTTTTGCCAAATTAAAGCAAAATTTGCGGTCCATTCCCTGTTTTTGGCAATCATATCGGAAGTTTAGATATGAAATTTGTGTGGTCCCATTTTTTATAGCCCGCGCATTTAGAGTCTTTATCATAAATACATGGGCGGATACAGGGAATTGTCTTTCTCTCTCTCCTCCCATTTGAAAATGTGCGTTTGAAAAGGACAGAAGAGGGGGCCAAAGTCACGCGATGGCCCCCTCTGCTATGCTTTTCTAACACATAAGTTCAAGTGGAAGGAGAGAGAGAAAGACAATTCCCTGTATCCGCCAAATGCATAGATAAAGACAGATATACGGCCAATAATGGCCGTAACCGTAGTCAGGGTTCATCTTCTCTCTCCTCTCTCTCTCTCTCTCTCTCTCTCTCTCTCTCTCTCTCTCTCTCTCCTCTCTCTCTCTCTCTCTCTCTCTCTCTCTCTCTCTCTCTCTCTCTCTCTCTCTCTCTCTCTTTCTCCGTTCGAAAGCATGTGTGAGAAAATGATTGAGATTCATAGGAGCTGTCTTGTGACTTTAGCCCCTGTTTCTGTTCTTTTTTAACCCATGCAGTAAAATGGCCAAGAGAGAAATAGAAAAATTCCTGGCTATATAAGGCCATGATAGGGGCTGTCACGTGACTTTCGTCTTCTATCCTCCAACGCCCTTTTCAAACCCACGTGTTCGAATGGGGAGAGAAAGAGGAGCATGAGTCCTTCAGGATCCACTTCTGGGGTCCTTTCCTATGGCGACTTAAATATGCGGAAATTGTATTCGAATATTCGTGGTTCGATTCGGCAACTCTGTTGCAATGTTGTCGAGGGAATGAGGCGAACACATTGTGTGAGTGTGTAAGTGTATGCGATGGTTTTTATGACTCGGCGTTATTATTTTTCGAATGCAATTCGATGTTTTATGAGTTATCGCTTATCCGCGCCGAAGGAGGCATGGCGAAGAAGGGGGTGGAGGAGGTGAGGAGAAAGAGGAGGAAAGAGAAGAAGAATTACACCGAATTAAAGACGAATATGTTTGTGAAGAAGGGAGTAATAAATAGTTTGTTGGGGTTCATAAAACAGTAATTGTTTATTATTAGCAGGCCGCAATGGGGCAAGCAATGGGAAAGCGATTTTTGAAGCAGCGCCGGTAACTGGCGGTAAGACTCTCCGATCTGTTCCTCGCGTTTCGGATAATGTTGCCAGGTTCGCTGTAGAGGATAGAATAAACACCACCTAGAATTTACTAGAGTCCCTTGATGGAAATACTGTATAGGGAGTACCGACACGACGCTTTATGCATTTTGACAGGAGTCGATTTAGTCGACCGCCTGAACGAATTCGAAGGTTAAGTTCGACAGTGGACCAGTGGTGGACAGGCGGATTTGCCGGCATTCCGGTCCGTTCCCATACGTTCCTCAACGAATCGACTCCTTTCGTGTGGAGCCTTCGATGTCGTCGACTCCTGCTCGACTCCGTGAGAGCCTAAAACCAACGACCAATCACAACTCGTTGAGCTTGTGTCGGTACTCCCTATACAATATTTCCGTCAAGGGACTCTAGAATTTACCACCTTGTCAAGTAAAATCTGAAGGTGCTCAAAAATTCGCATGTACTATCACTTTCAAAAGAAAGTACCCTGGGTGAAATTCTCATTGTTAAATTTCCCCGTTGTTTCCAATCGAAGTTTCGATAACGTCGGTTTTAATTTTTAATATAAGTCTTTGAATAATTCTTGTCGACAAGTAAATTCAGCTAAAATGAGTTGTGGTGATACAGTTAGAATTATCTAAAGTAGTTATCAGATGAAAATAAATGCTACTCCAATAAGTGATCTGTGATTGATAATTTCGAAGTAATGTTTCGCCGAGCGCCTGCAACTAATAGCTTATGCAATCATGACGTTCTCTGAAAGGGACATTCTAATTAGTATTTAAACACTTGAAAGCCGCAAAATTGTGTCAAGGCTGTCGAGATTTTAAAGACTAAAAATTTCGATCAGGGAATTTTCTTTTGAAAGTCATAGTACACTTTGCACTGACAAGAAAAAATATAGCAAAAATACCAGAGGCACAACGATATGTGAACCTAGGTAAGGGATACGGTACTTTTATTAGAATTTCCAATGTTTGAGCCATTTTTCTTATTGATAATTTTTAGGTTATTCTGGTATTGTGACCATATTCTGATAACACCAGAAAATCTTTTTTATAGGCGGGTCTTTTATTTTGGTCAAGGGCCAAGCCCGAGAATACTCGTTTTTCTCCTCCAGTCTATTTCACATTGTTTCAGTCTTCATTCCGGATAAACGCGACTATCGATGAAATAACTTACAAGAGAAGGTGTTGGCTGGCGCCTTCAATTCATCGTATAGGCACACGCGATTGGACAAAGCAGGATTGGAAGTTTTCGTCTTTTGGATATCTTGATGCTAGGACATATTATTTTCAGGGACGTTTCTGTTGGACATTTTGGTACATTGGACTTTCTTTTTTGGTCACACCCCCTGAAAATAGACATCATATTTGTTTGGGTTTAATTATTTTTACGATTCACGCTACAACAATGTGTTCATTGGTATCACATTTTTTTTAAAAATAAAAAATGTTTTTTTTTTTTAAAATAAGATAGATAACGAGAGGCCTTTAGAAAGACCTCGGTGTGCCTCCAAGGTCATCAGAGGCACACCACTACTGTTGACTTTACTCACTCATCCTCACCCATCAGCCATCACTCATCGCGAAATCCAATCCGTAATTTGGACTCGCGTTAATCCGGCAGCGTTGCAGGCGACTTCGCTTTGGCTTTGCCATACTGGCCGCGGTCTGCGCCGCACAAGACCGGGAGGATGACTTTGCTTAGTGGGTGCGCGGCGCGCCTGCGCAACGCAATGCGATTCCGATTGCGATTCTCAGTAGGATAATTACAAATGCGTGGACCCGGACTCTATGAGAATAGCAAAATAGAGAGACGGAGGGGGGATTGATGGGAAATACGGGAGAAAGGGAGAGAGAGAGGGAGCTGTAGAGAGAGAGAGAGAGAGAGAGAGAGAGAGAGAGAGAGAGAGAGAGAGAGAGAGAGAGAGAGAGGGAGTGACAAGGAGACGGAGACTGCATGGAGAGGAATCGACATCTCTCGCGAACCAGGAGGAGGCGCGGTGGGACGGACGTACGAACCGCGGGAAGAGTGGAGGGGAGGGGGAAGAGTCCGCGACAGGTGGCAGGCCTGATTCCTGATTCCCGATTCCGCTCAGGCTAATTTGCACTGGTTGTCGATTGTCGATTCCCACCTCCTCTTTAAAACTCCCCTCCGGTAGTCTTCCCGGTTTCTTCAACCTTCTTCTCTCTTTAGCTGCAGTGCTTCTCTATGCCTCTGTACGCTTCTATAAACTGCACTTCTCTCTCTCTCTCTCTCTCTCTCTCTCTCTCTCTCTCTCTCTCTCTCTCCTCTCTCGCTCCTCTCTCCCCCTCTCTCTCTCTCTCTCTCCCTCTCTCTCTCTCTCCTCTCTCTCTCTCTCTCCCTCTGATGCGACCGCGGCATGGATCATCGGCCGGAGCGGGCGCTCGCGGTCTTGCGTTACTCGGCGCTAGACGGAGACACGGGATGACGACGCGGGCGTCAGAAGTCTTCCCATCCTACCCGTCAGAACTGGCGGAATTGCTGCCACAACATTACAACAGTGTCATTGCCGCTGCAATGAGATTCAATGCCCGGCGTTGCCGGCCGAGGAGACAAGTCAAAGAGCCCTTCTCGGCCGGGGCTGCCGTTTTGCGGCTCTTGTTTAATACACTGATGAATGATGATTTCACCGATTGACGGAAAGATTACAAGGTCCAGGGGGCTGATTCTGCTCTTTTGGACGGGACGAGACGAGATATAGCGGTAGTAGATCAATCCCATTGGTTTCAACGGCGTCACGTGACAGATTTCAAGTCATTCGATGGACAGATATGAGTCATTTTTTCTGAAACGAATGACTCAAACGAATTCAAATCTGTCACGTGACGCCGTTTAAACCAATGGGAGTGATACATCCCCGCGCTATCTCGTCTCGTCTCGTCAAATAGAGCAGAATCAGCTCCCAGTTTAAAAAGATGGCTGGACTCATTGAACCCACGAAAATATTCTAAACTGTAATCTTCTCCCAACCGATGAAATCATTGATGATGATCAGATGATCAAAATTCCTCCTTTTAAAGTCAGCGGTGTTCCCTCTATATCAGACGGTGAAAAGATTGCAGATCAAAGTTCTTCCGTGGGTTGTTTAGTCGCTAGCTTCTGAACTGGAGACTGGACTGTTAAGTATTTGTATCAATTGGTGGAATCATCGGTGAATTCAAAGCATTCCACTAAAAGGCCTCTTTAGACGATCAAAAAGGATCCTCAAAGTAGCTTTTAAGTGGGTTTTATACGAGACTGGTGCGCAGCTTTTCAAATATTTGCAAATTAACGCATAATTGACGTCTAAACTTTCAAAATGGCGTGTATCTTGAAAGGAAATGAATGTATGTTGTGATTGACAATTAGCTTCGACTCCTTTGATATTCGTCAATGATTTGCAGGCCGCCAAACTAAGATAGTGGATGGTGCACGCACATAGCACCAGATGATCACTTGAAGGCTACTTTCAAAATTTAATTTGATCGTCTGAAGAGACCTTAAGATCCGTAAAACGGCGCAGGCCTGTTCTCAGGAGTCTGGAGGTATTCGAAGTAACGTCGATACTTTTACATAAGCATCGAAATGCTATACAGGGTGTCCGGGAGTCAAACAGAAAAACTCACAGGATTGTTTATTTTTGTGCCAAATCGCCGCATATTAAGATGATTTCATGTGAAAGTTGGGCTCCTTACAATCCGCTAGATGTCGCCACCGTCACGCGCGACGCATTCCTAAATTGTGTTTGTTTTCTGGGAATTTAGGATGGCATAGCAAAATAATTACGCTTATTCGAATTCAGAAATTGAGAAAGTATTGCGATGGCGCAGAGATTTTGAAGGTATTTTGTATCGATTGGCCTCTCACAAATAATAGTCAATCATGATAATATGTGCAAAATAATTGCCTTTCATCATGTCTAATACTATCCAAAAGAACATCCTTTCATGACGTTTCATTTTATTTCGTTACCCTCTCTGACTAAGAGAATTGTTTGCAAAAACATTCTGTGGCGTCTGTTCGTTCATCAGTATGTCCGTGTATGTCCGCAGCGTTTACTAACATAACAGATATGAGCCATTCAGCTGCGTGAGTATTGTTTAACTCCTGTAACGCCAAAAGCGGATATAGCAATCTGGCAACTTTGTAATATTCCCATTTGAATGCATGAGGAATAATCGATTAGTAAAAGGGCCATGGCCACTTCAAGAATCGATAGTTTCTCATACTTTCAAATGGGATGAATTCTTGGTTGCCAAATTGCTGTATTCGTCCATGAGTAACGCTGCAGTAACACCATTAAGCGAATGAGCCGCTCTGATTGGTTCAAAAGCTCTCAATTTGCCTAGTTTAAATCCACCCTGTATTCTCACGAATACCCTCTTTTATAGTAAAGCTCAAGCCTGTGTAGAATGTAAGCGGCACGGAGGAGAAATTCGGAAACAATACTTGTTCAAATAACTCAAGACGTTGCATTGAACTTGCGGGTAAATCAAGGCTATAGAAAACGCCCGTAAAACCGAAGGAGTGCTCTTCCAAGAAAATCCTAATCCAATCACGATGTTGGTTTCTCGGAAATAGTGCACCCCGTATTTCGTGCGGGCCTCACTTCTGGCGACCGCCTCAATAATTATCGCTCTGAGCTTTTGAACAGAGGGGCCAAATAGGCCAAAAGGCCAAAAAGGCCGAAAGGCGGGTCAAGTACTGCGAGGGCGAGAAGTCGTGGCGTTTTCGCGAAAGTCAAGTCATCGGACGGCGCGGCGTTTTCTTCTCTCATCGCTCTCCGCGCGCGGAAGGAAGTATAATGCAGTAGCGTTTCAAGAGAAATTCTCTCTCTCTCTCTCTCTCTCTCTCTCTCTCTCTCTCTCTCTCTCTCTTTCTCGCCTTCTCTCTCCCTCTCTCCCTCTCTCTCGCATCTATCCATTAAAGCGAACAAGACAGACAAGGATAGTGATAGATAAGGAAGATAAACCTCCCTCCCCCCTCCCTCCGTCCTTTTTCAACCGGTACGTTCATACGGAGGAAAATCGAGAGGGACGGAAGAAGAGAAAAACGCCGCACACTGGATCGAAACATGTTTTTCAGGCATGCAAAGTTGCTGTTGTTGTTTTTTTTTTTTCTTCAAAAACATTTCAGCGTCGATATGTTATTGCGATAATAATGTAATCAGACTCATTTTAGGCACTTAAATGAACGATTTCACACAATTTTAAGTTGTCTTTTGCTGTTCGTTGCTCATAAACTTGGTTTTTATTTTTGAAAGGATTCCATTTGGGAAATTCCATATTTCAAGTTCAAAATAAGTCGTTATTTTATTGCTTCATGAACATTTCAGTGTTGATATTTTCTTGCCAAAATCACGTCATTAATTTGGCTCTTTTTCAGCGATTAATAATGAACTGATTTCAGGATTTCACACATTTTCAAGCTATATTGCTACTGTTTATCACCTTGATTTTTGATCCGTGATTTTCCTTTTTTTTAACATTTTATTAGAACGACTATACAAATGTTATGTACAAAACTGTTTTTTTCTTATGACGAAATGACTTTGGACTTCCTATGTAACTAAATTCTTATATTTTGCATATTCTTTAACTCTTTATGGGCCAAGCTCGAGTCTACTTGTTTTTCTCCTCTAGTCTATTTCACATTGCTTTAGTCTTCATTCCGGATAAACGCAAGTATAGACTATAGATGAAAACACTAATAAGATAAGCGCCTTCAATTCGTCGTATAGACAATTCCAACTCCTCCGAGTACGAACGTTTAACTACCTTACCTATGTAAAGGGAAGAGTGGCGTTCTTTTGAAACAAACCTGGTCATTACAGGGTTAAGCACCAATGTTTAGTGGTTTTTTTCCCGTAAAATTATGTCTGGGAAAATTCCATTCCGGCCACTGTGCGCCGCTGCGAGAGTGAGACGGAAAACCGGGAAGGAAAACTGGGTGGTGGGTGGCTCTCGCCCGCGGGGTCGGATCGGACCGAGATCAAAGGGCTTCTCCTTCCGAGTCTCCGGAGTCGGATGTCGCGGAACGGGAAAGAAATGACAAATAAGGGCGAGGAACAAGAAGAAAACGCGCGCCGCGCCGCGATTAAACAGAGGCCGCAGACTGAGCGGGATTCGAGCGTCGCAAAGGAAAGCCGGGACCAAGAATTCAGCGGCGATGTGACGCGCATTGTGTCCGACGTTCGTCCGTTCAGAGCGCGAGATTGCGAGAGAGAGAGAGAGAGAGAGAGAGAGAGAGAGAGAGAGAGAGAGAGAGAGAGAGAGAGAGAGAGAGGGGAGAGAGAGGAGAGAGATCCGCGGACGGTAGGAACGGTCGCGGTCGGTCAGGCGCGGTTCTGTAAATGGTGCAAAAACTGGAGTTCCAAGAAATGGAAGGACGACTCGTACTCGAGACGACTAAAGGATAAGGAATAAGGATAAGGATAAGGATCGAGTCTAAAAGGATAGAGATAGAGTGGACACAGTGGACATGGTATAGACGCCTGGATGCGACGGGTGGACGCCCTGGATAGTGCGGTGCGGCGAAGAGCCAATACCGTCTATAAACATACAGGTCGGTATATGAACAACGGTGAAAGATTTTGAGGTTATATGGTTCGTCTTGTCAAGTGTACACGCATTCTTATGAGAGTGAAGTGTAGAGCCAGTATAGCTATTTAATGTTTAGCGACCCCTTAAAAACGATTTAGTAAAGAATTTTGAGTCTGATCAGTGGTATAAAAATTCATATCATATGGATTACTCTATAAACCAAGAAAATGTGGTATTATTGAGATTACCTCCAAGGAGGACTGGTTGTTAGAGGCAGTGGCGGATCCGGGGGGAGTGCCTTAAATTTTGCCTTCTTTCAGCTGAAAATAGCCCAAAATTGCTTCCTGCGATGTTTCAGATTTCAAATTTCGTAGACATGCCCTGTTGCACACCTCCCCCCCCCCCTCCAGAAAATTGCTCGGATCTGTCTCTGGTCATTCTTGAGATGTCTTATTATGTTTTTTTTTCTTCTTCTTCTTCTTCTTTTTTTTTTTTTTTTTTTTTTTTTTTTTTTTTGATAGTAAATTGTTTCTGCGAATTTTGATCGTGTTCATAGGACGTTTCAAGAAACTTTTCACACCGTTAGAAAAAGACCAATTTCCATACTACTTTTGTTGGGGAGTTGACAGAGTACGATTATGAAATGCAATAAGTACATGGATGCAGGCCGGTGTAAAGGGGAGAACGACTTTAATGAAAACTACAATTTTCCCATGAATCTAGCTGATTACCTTGGAAAATTTTCATTTTGAACTTATTCAAAAGTATCTAGCAGACAAATACCTTAATCGTCGAATTAGTCCGGCAATCAACTGAATTATTCGTCAGTTGCTCACGTAGACTATACTTTTGATGTTGTGCTTGTGTCTGGTCAGTGATTGTCTACTGGAGCGCTACTAACAACTTGCTCGTCGAACTAATTCGATGATCGAGTCATAAAGGAAGTAATTCTTCCTTTATGGATCGAGTTTCGAATGATTGTTAGTTTTTCCCTAGCCTGTTTTCGCGAGGGTTTAATAATTAGAGCTCTTAGCTGGATTGTACTGAAACTATCGCGGAAATAATTTGACCGGTTATAAGCATCGACGGATTTTTGGTTTACCCCTCCCCCACGAAAACCCTTTCTCTCCATCAGAATGGGTCTGTTGCATTCTTATGCTACAGCATTTTGGAGGGTCAACTTTGGTGGAAAATCGCTTAAAAATCACACTGAATGCATCAAAGGGTCTCAAAATTGTCTCAAAAACCCACAAAAGTCATTATGAGGAAGGCTTAAGACGGCGGTCGAATGGGTGAATCAATCAAGCATAGGAGGTCGACGACGGTATTTTGTAAAGAAGGTACTTGCCCGGCGTTTAATTCTCAGAATTAATGCAAATCGAAACATTAAACGTGACATATATTCACCAAAATAAGCATAAACAGCAAAATTTTAACGCACATAACACACAATGAAAAACACACATAATGAAACCTAATTGGGAAGTGAGACGTTTGTTTACATTATAATCAACAACATGAATTACCGTCGTCGGCCATATTTTGGTGCTCGTGGTGCAATTGGTGCATGCATGGAGGGTTGATTCGCCCATTTGACCGTCATCTGAGCCTTTCCTTAAAACGCCTTTGCAGGGTTTATGAGTGCGGATTATGAGACTGTTTTGATGCTATCAACTTGATTTTTACGCGATTTCTTAGAGAGTCAACCACCCGAAACGTTGTAGCAGAGGTATATACATCCAACAGACCCATTGTAGACTGTAGATTAATTTGCCCGGAGACGCTGCCGAAAACCATTTAATGATGCAATTCTCACCTCTACAAACGCGAACGCGATGACACAACGCGTCGCTATCGCGCGCCGTTAAAAACGCAATATGTATGAATGGTTGGTTAGCAATAGCCAACTTGTTCCGCGCCTCCCACTGCAATCGCGAAAAGACACGCGAGAGAGATTGAAGGAGAGGAGAGGGGGTCAAAATGATCGGAGGGTGAGGTGAGGAGTCCGAAAAAGGTGAAAGAGGTGAACTGAGACTGAGGGGGGGGGGAGAGAAAGAAAGAAAGAAAGAAAGAAAGAAAAAAGAAGCGTGAATAATTTTCGAATGAAAATGCAAAATTAATGCGGCGACATTATGACGTTCGGAAAAAAACCCAATAAAAATGAGTAGATGGGAGGTGCGCTGAGCAGTGAGGCCTTTGCGAGAAGAAAAAAAAGAAGAAGGAAAGAAAAAACAATAAAGGTACACAGCGCTCGGCGCACAATGTGTTTTCCTCATATTCAGCATCCACCTATAGCGCACTGGTTCACCTCATCTGGCCCCGATGTTGCCACATCACGCGCGAAATGTTGGCTAATTGAAATGAAGATATATCGATATCGACATCTCTTTCATATATGATCCTTTAGAAAAGAATCGATCTTCCAAATAATCGATATTTTTGAATTGATTCAAATGGGAGGGAAACGAGAGTCGATTAATTTCTCGTGTCACCGAGGCCACTTCCATTCTTTCTCTTTGTCCATTGCACGCGTGTGTTAGAATATGATATCAAGAGTGGTTATCTCGAGACTTTAACCCTTACTTCTGTTCTTTTCTAACAGAGGTCTTGGATGGGTGAAGAAAGAGAGAGAGAGAGAGAGAGAGAGAGAGAGAGAGAGAGAGAGAGAGAGAGAGAGAGAGAGAGAGAGAGAGAGAGAGAGAGAGAGAGAGAGAGTAAGAAACATTCCTGAATACGCCACTCGAAGACATTATGAAAGAAGACTTGGCACTATCGCCGAGCTTTGACGGCGGTCATCGCTATGGTCGGATTGCGAAAGGGAGAGGGTAGGAACCAACTTAACTAACGTTTATGGAGAAACTTAACGTTTATGGAGATATGACGTTAAAATGTTTCAAATGAATACTAATTACAGTCGTATTTGGAAATTACGTAGAAAAAAGAAGCAGCCTAAATGGCGCCCAATGCGGGGCCATTTCTGAAAGGGGTTGGTTGGGTCGGGGCACCCACGCCGCCCCGCCCTTAGAAAATTACATGATAAGAAAAATACAAGAAAATAAAACGCTGACTCGGATGTTTAGTTAAACTCAGCACTCACAAACCCCACCGACCGACCCGAAGGCGAAAATGAAATAGGAAAGTTAACCCAAAATGTTAACCCCCAAAAAATGCGCACATTTTGAGGGTTAACCCAAAATGTTAACCCCCAAAAAATGCGCACATTTTGAGGGTTAACCCTAAATGTTAACCCCCAAAAAATGCGCACATTTTGAGTGACGCTAGCTGCTCTCGCGTAGACTTTCTAATCAGACTGGCGCGGCGTCTCTCCTTTCTCCGCCTAGGCCTCAGAAAACTACACGGTACCAGGTCCCTGATTGGCTCTCACATTCGTGTGACGCTAATCAGGAATCCGTTGTGGTTGCAGTGCTTCGGTGTCTGGTGGACGTTGGAGAGAGAAACCTCATTTTAATGTTAATGGGAAATGAGGGGAAAGGGGAGTCTTCCATATTACAAGTTAAATGAAAATATGTTCAACTTCCAAAAACCATATTGTTGGAAAGGGGTTGTGAAACCCCAACAATCAATAATACAGCATGAATTTAAATGTCGAGGAAACCCCTGAAGCTCTTATCATAATCGGTGACTCAAAACCCTTAACTTAGCTTATTCATCCAACTTTCGAAAGTCATAGAATTTCAAGTATTAAATTGAAATTGTATCCGGCTGTGCCCTGTCTTAATGGATGTCCATGCGTCCATGAGTACCTCTCATATTTGGGATAGGACTTAAAACATGGCGTCGACCCTCAATAGTCATAGTTTGCTCATAGACTCATAGACCACACAGATGAAACAGAAAAGAGACTTTGGTAGGTCTAACAAATCGTTTAATAGAAAAATAACCCAGTTAAAATTCTTTGTAGAGCTATAACCAAAGGTTTTGTACGCCCTACTAAAGAGATTTCCTTGGGTGCACCAAAGATTTGGTTAGCTCAACCAAACTTTTTTGCTGGGTCATTTATCTACCAAAAGTTTTGTCAGTGCTACCAAAGTGTATTTTTCTGCACGGATGGTGGAAGAGTAATAAGAAAAATCGACCTATTTTTAATTCGATTTTATCGAATGATAAACAGAGTTATTCTTCGCTTATATTTGGCAACATTGCTCTGCCCCAAAGTCGGAGTCACCTCACAAGAGAGAGGAAACGGAACAAGAGGCAAAGAGAGCGCGCACCGTGGCGCACGGGCGACGCGCGAGCATCGAGCATCGAGCAGCGCGCAGCAGCGACTCCGAAGTGACTAACTGACATAGCCGCGATACATGACGATACCTCTGAGTATTTGTTATTACCTTGTTGATGATAAGAACTACTTTTTGTCCCAGAGCCGCAGTACAATTTGAAAGTAGATGAAAGCCCAGGAGGCACATCTATGCTTGGCGCGAGTGGGACTGCAATCATACCTTGTTTTTCGCTCTTTTTTTCTTCCCCTCTCGCCACCCCATCTCCACCGCCCGTCGCCTCCTTTTCCTCGGCTCCTTCTGCTCTCTCTTTACTCTTTCACACTTTAATTTTTACTTCAACTCCGGCTATATATTTCATTCGCTACAATTTTCTTGTCATGAAATTACACCATGGATGGCGCGGGTATAGGTATGGTATGGAGGAGTAGGAGCAGTAAGGCACAAGCGTACTTCCGAAGCTTTCCCCCTCCCCTCCCCACCCCTCCTCCACGCCAAAGCACCAAGCACCCAGATGCTTTCTTCAATTATTTATCTCTCCGCCTTTTCCTTGAGCTTCTCAACGAGCCCCCCGACCGACCTCCCCCCTCCCCCTCACGTCTATTCTCCGCGAAATGTTCGACCGCTTTTCCCCTGCCCGAATGGAGGAGGCAGGCAGGCGCTATAACGTCCTCAGATGCGCGGGTCAGGCCTTTGTTCTCTGCGCCCGGGTAAGTAAGTACCTACTAATTCAGACCGAAGACGTTAAAATATAGACAGTCGGAGGAGCATTGGCACTCCGAAAAAACGCCGATTTCTGGTGGACTGGTCTGGTGCACAGACAAAACAGAAAAAAAAACCACTTAAGTAGCGTTTAAGAAACCTTTGGTGGAAAAATGACCCAGCAAAAGACTTTAGTAGAGCTCAAGATCTATACACATCAGATCTGGCCGGTAGTTCTCGGTCCCCTTCGATGATATCATTGAGAGCTCTGACCTCTCTCGCAAAACCGGTGTGTCTTTTAATGATATGAAATTTTTGTTTTGCCCCATATCTGCGGCAGTGACAAATTGAAATAGACACCCAGCGCAAAGTTAGTAACATTCCTTGACCTGCAGTCCCGTGGCCCCAATGTGACAGTTCAAATTTGATCGGGTCGACTCATCGAAAAAAAAACAGCCAACAATCGCCTAGCTACTACTGAGTGATGAACGAAGGTTAGATTTTTTCCATGGTTTCAATTTACGCCCCCCCTTCCCCTATACAATAAAGATCTCTGATGAATTTTTCAAAGTTACTTAGCTCAATAATTAATTTAAATTTTTCCTAAAAAGTGGATTTTTTGGTGGAATTCGATTGGAGCAATTTTCACCATTCAACCGTAGGCGGCTGTCGGATTTGTTTTGTTATGAGCCCCCGAAAATGAACCCATTTGACTTGCTCCTCTTTCAAAACACAGGAAGCATAGCATGAGGTAGGTGCATCTATTTGTTCTTTACAGTGGCGGTTCATGGGGAGGAGGGTCTCCTTTTTCCCTTTTTTTTTCTTCTTTCAAAAACGGGAATAAAAGTAATTTTACTTTTCTCCCGGCTTGTAAATTGCCTGAAATCGAGCTAGGCAAGATAGTCAGGTGGTTAAATGGCTAGGCATTTAGCATTCTGCCCAGGCATTTTACAAGCCACTTGTTATGTTATTTGCCTGGTTATACTTATTGCTTGCGACACATGTATCAAACTTCCGAATTTGAACATTTTAGATTTGGTCATGGATTTAGGCCCTCGGAGGCAAGGGTTCAAACAATTATTTTTTTCAAAATCGTCTGAAATGGGCGTTTCTCCTACCCACATGCGGGACATTTTAAGAGGTTGAAGTTGCAGTTTTTCTAAAAAAAAAAAAAAAAAAAAAAAAAAAAAAAAAAAAAAAAAAAAAAAAAAAAAAATCAACAGCCCTTTCCTCATGCCGGGGGGGGGGTTAGGCCAATTGAATCCCCACAGAGTATTGATCATATTTTTTATAGATCCTTATGGGCAATACATCGATCCGTCATGACTCACAAGCAGCCACTGACAGCTGACCGAAGCGAAGCTATCACCGCACCGCTGGAATGACAGAAGGAGCGCTGATTCCATTTATTCGCGTCGCGATGTCACTATGTATAAAATGATGAAGAACCCAATAAGCAATCGATTCCACGGTAACTATCAGACGCCAGACTGAGACGAGACCTCATCCGACCTCAGTACCTCCGTCCCCCGTTCACAAATTCGTGTTTCCTCAGGGTCATAATAGTGGGATATGAAATTACTTCAGCCCGCATTGCGGTTTCGCCAGCCCATCGCGCGATCGCCATAGACCCATCGCGGACATGTGTGCGAGGCGCGAATAATCACCACCCGGGGCCATTTAGATACCCACTTCGATGGATCGATTAAATCGATAAGTAAGTGTAAGTCCATGAAAGTGTCAGGTGCAGATTACACACCCGAGCATAAATCAGAGAAATAAATCAAGATCAGTTCATAAAGTGATGAAAACTTGCGGGACAGCGATCGTTGTATACTTACACTAGTGTGGCAGCGACTTTTGCAAATTGATGGAAAAAAGGAAAGACCAGAAATTCGCTTATCTCTCTCATTGTCTCTTATTCGTGTGCCGAGGTAAATTCGAAAGATTCCTTTACAGGTATAACACAAGATTTATAACTAAAGACACAGTGGCGGTCTGTGGGTTTTTAAAAAAGGGGGTTGAAAAAATGTGATTTCCCCTTTTTTCTCTGCACTTTTTTTGAGCCCCGATAAATGTTGATGGTGGGGCTTCAGCGATTTTAGCCTTTAGCCTTTTCCCCCTTTTTTTGAACTCTTTTTCAATAAGTTAGGCTCCCGCAAAACTGGTCACCAAAGATCACCTAAAATTGTTCCAAATGTGTAAGGATTGGCAGTGATATAACCTTGTTTAGGTGACACTTGAAACCATTTTTGGTGATTTTTGGCGAACAGTTTTGCCCCCCCCCCCTTTCCTCCCACAGACCGCCACTGTATAGACAAAAGCTATACCTAGCCCATGCTATGCTTCCTGCGTTATAAAAGAGAGGCAAGTCAAATGGGTTCATTTTTGTTCTGGGGCTCAACACGAAACAACATCCAACAGCCTCCTACTGTTGAGTAATGAAAATTGCTCCAATCAAAATCCACCCAAAATTATGTTTTTGAGGAAAAATTTCAATTAATTATTGAGCTAATTTAGCTTTGAACAAATTCATCAGAGATCTTTATTGTGTAGGGGGAAGAAAATTGAAACCATGAAACATTGAAACCATTGAAACAAACATTTCGTAACGCTCAAAAAAGCACCGGTAATGCCGTTTGCGAGAGAGGTCTCAATCAGAGATCTTTATTGTGTAGGGGGAAGTAAATTGAAACCATGGAAAAAATCTAACCTTCGTCCATCACTCAGTATTAGCTAGGCGACTGTTGGCTGTTTTTTTTTTTTTTTTTTTTTTTCGATGAGTCCCGATCAAATTTGAACTGTCACATTGGGGTCACGGGACATGTCAAGGAACACCTGTCACTAACTTTGCGCTGGGTCTCTATTTCAATTTGTCACTGCCGCAGTTACGGCGCAAAACCAACATTTCGTAACGTTCAAGAAAGCACCGGTAATGCCGTTTGCGAGAGAGGTCTCAATGACTTACAAGAATCAGCTCATTTTGGCTTTGTACTAATTTAAAATTGAATTAAATTAATTTGAAGAAGCGCCAAGGCAATTTTTTCCCAACACCTGTATATTTCTGCATACAACTGCACCATCTTTGGTAGTTCACTCTCTGTTTTCACCTAATCTGATTGCCGCACGATAAAACAGTCCTTACACCTGATCATATTCGGATCAAGGGAAGTGCTGGGTATCAGCATTAGGGCAGCGTTAAGGCGTTGGAATGTAACATTAACTCTTCTCAAATGCAATTTAAATAGGAGATGTGTCGTTTCTGCACTCATTGCCTCAATTAAGATTTTTAGTGAAGAGCACACTTAATGTTTTATGTCAAGTTGAGAAGGCTCTGGAATAAAAACCCCTGCAGAACTTCAGGTACGCTTTTTCCTAGTTGTAAACATAAAAAGAGAATTGGGAGTTTCAGTTAAGAGCGTAGCTAAAGTTTCATTGACCCTCATTATTAAACTTTCTGTTTCAATTAGGTGTAAGAAAATAACAGGACATCTCTCTTCCTCCTCCTCCCCTCCTCGCCCACCTCCTAAATAAATTGATTCTCTCTCTCTCTCTCTCACTCTCTCTCACTCTCTCTCTCTCTCCCCCCCTCTCTCTCTCTCTCTCTCTCTCTCTCTCTCTCTCTCTCTCTCTCTCTCTCTCTCTCTCTCTCTCTCTCTCTCTCTCTCTCTCTCTCTCTCTCTCTTTCCTCCTTCCTTTCCGCGTGTTGTCGTGATGAATTACTCAGCGTTGTAAGTCTTAAAAGGAGGGGGGAAGGGGGGAGAAAAAAAATTCAAGACAGCAATTTAATCCTCCGATCAATATTTATTTACTGAGGTGGTAATGAGCGAGAAAAGAGCCTAAAATACAACAGGTGTGCTATTTCTGCTGAGATGTCAATACTATCAGAACGATGATTTTTTATTAAAAAGCGCATCTGTTGTTTTGTGGATTCGCTCCTCTCTCCGCATATCGCCGGCCGATTATTCGATGTCTGTTATAGATTATTAGTTAGTATCCGTACACAAGGAGCTTAAGTATTGAAAGGTGTTAATACCGCATATGCATTTATGAAGCACTCACGCTCACGTCAAGGTGAACGTGCGGAGGGGTTGCAGAGTCCAGAGATTGAAGGGGTGGGAGGGGGAGAAGCAATCGAAAAATGTATGTAGTCGCTAGTGTGGTTTTGTTTTAGTTTCTTTCTTTTGGTGACAGTTTGACACACACACACCAAAAAAAAAAAAAAAAAAAAAAAAAAAAAAAAAAAAAAATGAAGGTGCAACAGTCATCCCAACTTCCGGTTTTGTCGGTCCAGCCGCGTGCGCTTGAGAGGTGGTGTCTGTGGTCAGTTCCGCGCTTTTGCGCGTTTGCCGATTCTCGCAATTTAACGTCCTATGTATACCAATCAGACTCGGGCAAAACTAATTACTAATGTAACTTTGTAGTCGACAAAAATAAACCGTCAAATTAGTTTAGCAAAGGAGCTAATCTGTTAGGAAAATACTTAACTTAATGAGAAAACACTTTAGGCACACTGACCAAAGTGAGTGGTTAAATCTATCGATGCTGAGCACTCTTTAGGCAAAAGAATCAGTCTTTGGGCAATCTGCCTAAAACTTTTGTTCTCCTACTTAAAGAATGATTGGTGTCGATATTGTGCCTTAAATGTTTTCTCAGTGCAGAATTCTCATTTTACGGTAACCAGGAATTTCTCTGAGTGTATCGCAGAGAAACATAAAATCCGATTTGGTAGCGCTGACAAAAGCTTTGATAGGAAAATAACCCAGCGAAGGACTATAGTAGAGCTAATCTAAGGTTTTGCACGCCTCACTATCACTGAAAAAAACACTTTAGGGACTCTGACCAAAATGAGTAGGTACTTTATCGGTACCGATCACTCTTTCGGCAAAAGAACCAAAGACTTTGGGCAATCTGCAATCTGCATGTCTAAAGCTTTGGTTCTCCTGCCTAATTCTTTGGTTCTCTTACCTAAAGAATACTCGGTCTCGATTCAGTGCGTATAATGTTTTTTTTTTTTTTCGTTTTTTCTTTGTGGGGTCTGGGTAGGCGAACAAAAGATTTGATGGTTAACTATATACCTAAGTCTTTTTATCAAAGGTTTTGTCAGCTCAACTAAAATGTTTTTTTCGCATTGTGTATAAGGATTGTATTTTTTTCGCCCTGAAGGTTCTTTTTCGTTTTCGTTTTTGTTTTTGAATTTTTTGCGCCGATCCTCAAACTAGGAGAGGAAATCTGACAACTCCTTTTCGATTGGCGAATCCGCAAGATGCGTTTAGTTGCCCCGCGAGCTCGATCTAGCGCAGCTGCAATTCTCTGTCGCCAGTAATTCGATAAGAAAATTAAAAGTGAAAGAAACGAGCTCGAGGAGATGAAAAAAATTAGGGATAAAAAACAAAAACAAAAACAAAAACAGAGAGCAATCCATTAACTGCATATGTCCGGCTTTAATGGTATGCAACCAGTTCCCTAAAATGTTTACATTGCTCAATCGTGATCTGCAGTGGTCGCTCTGCGTATCTCACACAGGGTGTCACAAAAGTGATACCGAGAATAATAAAATGAGATTTTGTTACTCTACATTCTCCGGATAAGCAGGCATTTTTTTTTTTTTTTTTTTTTTTTTTTTTTTTTTTTTTTTTTTTTTTTTTAATAACTAATGGGCCTGTTGCACTTAAGAGGGCGCAATATTTGTAGTGTAAAGTCACTTAAAAATAATCTAGGGGACATTAAAAACTTTCAAAATTGACCCTCTCGAACTCAATAAATGCTTTTCCACAAAATTCCAAGATGGATGGCGAATAGCGAGTCACTTATGGGGATTCACATCTTCAGTGCTGGAGAAAGTGAGTCATCTAAAAGAAATAAAAGGGAAAAATGATTCAGTCTTCTACTCACTCACTCACTCACTCACTCATTCATCAGCAGATCTTGACAACAGATGATAATTAATGATTGTTAGAAAAACTTTGTCTGTCTGAACTTATTGAATTCGTGAGTCAATTTTGGAAGTGTATTTCCAAGTGATTTTGTAGCAGAATGGACCCTCTTTGTTAATATTACAGCGAAAGTTTAAAACAATCCTGTGAGCCTTCTTCAAACAGAGTGAGGTCTTATATAGTTCAGCCCCTTTATGGGCCTGTTTTTTTTATTATTTGCGAAAGAGAAATTCATTAAACCGAAGTCGGTAATAAAGTTAACCGCACTTGAAGTGTCTATTGCTTTATGTTTGCGAGGTAACGCTTTTGTAACACCCTGTATAATTTAAGTTCTTTTGGGTCTAATTGCACCGCCTCGAGCTTTGATGCGTATCGTGAATCGGTGATGGATTGCGCGCACCTTCACCCCTGCCGAAGGGAGGAGGGGGTACGGGAAAGACAGATGGGGGACCAGCAAGACTGGACTTCGGTGTCTCGCGGTTTTTTCTCCTTTTTTTTTCATTTTAATTGCTCACACCAGCTTCGTAATTAAATTGCACTCGGACCGCCGTTTTGATCTGCGAGACTATGCGAACGAACAAAAAAGAGGAAATTTCAAAATTTTAATCGCAAATTATATTCAAACTAAGTACAGAGATAAGGTCGGAAAGATCGATAATCGTAAGATGGATGAAGTGAATCGCCTAACATTATAATCGCAGGACTCTGAAGAATTCTGTAAAATCCTGCAATATTTAACTCTTTCTATACCACGCATGACATTTGTTTTCATAACTCGGATCTGCCGCACGCACTATTCCAATTCTTTATTGATTGTAAAAGCTAGCCTAAAACTGTCAACATTTGCAAAATAATATTTCCTTCAGTACCTTCAATTAGATGGATATGCAAACTTAACACCATAGAGTTGGAATATTTGACTGCCCTCTAAATTTGAGCGAGCCGGCATTGATTTTCTTTTGGTAACCTAGTAATTGGGTTAACTACCACGGCGCTGTAAAGTGTAAGTATATTAGTCATCCAAATCGCTGATGCTTAATATGGAAACCATCGCAGGGTAAAAATTACTCAGTAATTTGGCAACCATGCATTCTTTCCCTTTGAAATTATGAGAAACAATCGATTCTTGAGGGGGTTATTATAGCCCTTTCCCTAATCGATTGTTTTTCTTACATTAATTACAATGGAAAGAATCCACAGCATGCCAAATTGCTGGATCCGCCTTTGAATCTGTGATCTTTACGACTTTACACCATAAAAAATAAATTTCACAATCTTTGTACTTAACAGCTAACAGCGCATATCTCATTATGCTATTATGCATTTCAACTCCTCGGTAGGTCCGTTTTCGTATAAAATGTCGTCTAATTCGGGTGAAGAAACTGATTGGGAAATTTTAATTTGTTGCTAATTTACTTATCGATACGGTGGCGACCAGAACCGCAGACAGGAATTCGTCTTTTCACTTTTTGCCCATCTAAACACATGTGTTCGAAAAGGATGGATCTAGTTGCTATCATAAGTGACTTCAGCCCCTATGTCTGCCATTTACTGACAAAGATCAAATTTACAAAGATACGAAAAGGAGCTGTGATGCTACGGTGGTGACATCATCCTATGTGGATGAGGATGATGACTAGACTATATCTTACAAAATTTTATGTAGGTATGTATATTTTTCCAACATCTATAATATAAATAGACTCATCGATCGAGGAAATGCATCGGTGGGCAGTGGGCACTGCTCATACCCTTAGACTTGATTGTACTCCAGTGCGATCCAGTACGCTCCAGCAGCGTAAGCGTGAAATATTGCAATATCAGTATATGATAACCAGGATTATCCTTTCAGCAATGTCGGCTATGCTGT
Source organism: Trialeurodes vaporariorum (assembly GCA_011764245.1). NCBI lineage: Eukaryota > Metazoa > Arthropoda > Insecta > Hemiptera > Aleyrodidae > Trialeurodes > Trialeurodes vaporariorum. The sequence continues at coordinate 20,250,253 of VMOF01000369.1, read as the reverse complement.
AAACGTCAAGATCTGTGACCATTATTATTCATAATCCATAATCATCCGAATGTTATTTCTACAATCCATAATTAGATACTAATTACGTTCATTAATTAGCAATACTCGTCTTAACTATTTCCATGTCATTTTTATTGATTTAGTGCGCTTTATACCCGTTTAATTCTATAGCACAGAGAACTTCGATCATTTTCCGTTCCGTTAAGTTGCATCAAAATATCTTCCCCGACATTTTTTTACGTCAAGAAATCTATACTACAATATAAGGAAAGTATAGTTTCTATTCTTATGTCATTATTATTAAGATATTTTTTTTATTTGATTCATTTGATTCATAATAGATTTGATGACTCGCGAATTTTGAAAATCAAGGATTTTATAATCAAATCACGAGCCAGGAAATAAAATAATATCCCCCCCACACATTATGGGCAAATCAGCTGTCTGGGTTTTTTTCACTAAACACTATAAGAAAATTAAACCTAAGACTAAAGCTAATCTAAAACTATAAGATGACATCGCGAGCAAGCAAATTATACGGGGTGTCCCAGACCACCCGTGTAGGTACTTTTTCTCAAAAACGGCTGGGAGTAGAGAGCTGAAACAAAAAAGTCAGATAGGGAATTGACCCCAAAGAATTCAATGAAAATATTTTCAAAGCCCCCCGAGGCCCCCCAGGGGGGTTTTGGGGGGGGGGGGGGGGGGGGGGGGGTTCGAAACACATTTTTCCATTTTTGGCGGGAAAAAGCCTATAAAAGGTACAAAAATAAGTTCAGATTCTGAAAGAACAACTCATTGCCGACATTTTTACTCCAGTAACTTTTCCCAGAAAACCCCAATTTTTGGGGTTATGGGCCCTTTTGGGGGAAAATTTTCATTCGGCCACTGTGACCACACTATTCAATATTTTTCAAAAAACTGAAATCCATCTGAAAGAAGAGATAAAGACCTTTCGATTGATGTGCCACATAATACCTAAAAGCGAAAAATTAAGGCCCCCACGTAGATTCCAAAATATGGGGGTCTTTGGGCCCCCCCATGTAAAAAAAAGTCAAATAGCAAGGTATGGCTTGTGATACATCGATCGAAAGCCCTCAAAGAGTAGAATAAGATGGCGCAATCCAAAATCGTCTACAATTATTACTTTCAAAATGGCGGCCATTAGAAAATTTTGGGTGTTCAAAGGGAAGTCCTGGGAAAGGAGTCCAAAGATGAACGATACATAGATTAAAAGGCCTTAAAAAAAGCAAACGAATGGCGCAAACCGCAAATCAATCCGCCTCTTCAATCAAAAGTTATGACCGATTAAAACTTAAAGGGCTCAATAAGGCCTAATTAAGGCTGCTTAAATTTCAATCGGTCATAACTTTTGATTGAAGAGGCGGATTGATATGCGGTTTGCACCATTCGTTTGCTTTTTTTAAGGCCTTTTAATCTATGTATCGTTCATCTTTGGACTCCTTTCCCAGGACTTCCCTTTGAATACCCAAAATTTTCTAATGGCCGCCATTTTGAAAGTAATAATTGTAGACGATTTTGGATTGCGCCATCTTATTCTACTCTTTGAGGGCTTTCGATCGATGTATCACAAGCCATACCTTGCTATTTGACTTTTTTTTACATGGGGGGCCCAAAGACCCCCATATTTTGGAATCTACGTGGGGGCCTTAATTTTTCGCTTTTAGGTATTATGTGGCACATCAATCGAAAGGTCTTTATCTCTTCTTTCAGATGGATTTCAGTTTTTTGAAAAATATTGAATAGTGTGGTCACAGTGGCCGAATGAAAATTTCCCCCAAAAGGGCCCATAACCCCAAAAATTGAGGTTTTCTGGGAAAAGTTACTAGAGTAAAAATGTCGGCAATGAGTTGTTCTTTCAGAATCTGAACTTATTTTTGTACCTTTTATAGGCTTTTTCCCGCCAAAAATGGAAAAATGTGTTTCGAACCCCCCCAAAACCCCCCTGGGGGGCCTCGGGGGGCTTTGAAAATATTTTCATTGAATTCTTTGGGGTCAATTCCCTATCTGACTTTTTTGTTTCAGCTCTCTACTCCCAGCCGTTTTTGAGAAAAAGTACCTACACGGGTGGTCTGGGACACCCTGTACATATTCTTTCTTTTTTTCTTCTTCTTCAACGAATTTTGAATTTTATATGTTAATCAAAAAGAAAGGAAAACAAGGAAGGAAAAGAAATAAAATAAAAATAAAAGATTATAAATAAATGTACAAAATAATCCCCCCGCCTCGCCTGCGCCTCATCCCTCAGGCATGAAAAAAAAGATCCAAATGGTGGAATGATAGTGTCCACCAGATCACCAGATCACCAGAATTACGGAAGCACTTTTCAAAAAAATTGTATACTTTATACTGACCTTGTTTCTCATTCTTCTTCTTTTCTCTTTTTTGTCTAAATTTTATGGGGTGGGCGGTCTAAGAATTAACGTATAAGGGACGAATGACGTGATGGCATTCTGATGCAGCCTGGGTACGACTAACATACCCTCAAGTTCAAAAACAAGTTTTTCATATCAGTTTACTTGAAACGCATTGTGCTATCTTAACTATCTCCAAAAATCAAAGTATACAAAGTATATAGGCTGGTTTTGTTTTGTTGAAAACATCAACTTCTATTGGTGACGGTGACCCGTTTTTGCATGAGTGTTATTCTAGGTCCTACGAAAAGGAAATCATGGTTATAATTAAGTTGAACCCTTCGACAAGGCATTTTTTATATTCTTCCGGGAAGATATATCAATATTTCTTTCCTTGCTCTTTATCAGATAAATTGATAGGTTGATTATGATTAACGCTTTTTTTGTGATCTATCCGTCAAGGTGTAGTTTGCTTCGCCTCTCCTCCTAGATCCGAGCAGGTTGGTACTTTTCAAGATCTTTCACTTTATTGCGATTTACCGCGCGATGATCAAGTGCGTATCGCGCTGTATCCCGTATCATGTATCCCGATTGATCAAAGCCACGTAATTCCAGCGATAAATCTATCGTCAGAAGTATCACTGCTTCGATGCATCGATTTTACAAACATCAGATAAAGTATCGATAATTATCGATACATTATCCACATTGCTCGCGCGTATTGTTCCTTTTTCTTACCCGCCGTTTGTAGAGTTGATCTATTCAACGATGGATACGGCGGCGCCGCGCATGCGCACAATAGACCGGGAAAATTGATTCCTCTGGAGCAATGCATTAGACGGCGCTGACCTGTTAGAGAGGTCGTTTCAGAACTGTAGACGCACCCAGACCGATAATCTTTGAAATTCTCTAACTTTTTGTTTCTCATTACATGATGAAAATGAGTGAAAATGAATTTAAAGTTCTGATTTTTCATCAAGGAACGCTTTAAAATTAAAAGGTCAAAGTTGCAAGTAAGTTTTTTTTTCTTTCATTTGAACAAATAAAAATTGTAAATTCGCCAAAGATTATATCGGTGAGCTGCGCCCAGGGGTGGATTTACCCTTCTTGAGGCCCTATACGCAATCTTGAATCTCTATGGCCCCCCAGAAGAAAATTGGGGTGACTGGGGGGCACAAGAAAGAAGGAAGGTTGAAGGAGGGGGGCCCCATCCCGAAAATTAAAAAAAAAAAAACTCAAATAACCTCCAATGGCGAATCATTGTACTCCCACCTTTTTTCCACTCCGCGTTTTCCGCGTTTTTTCCGCGTTTTTTCCGCTTTTTTCCGTTCCTTTCTTTTCTCTTCTTCTTTTCCTTTTCTTCTCTTTTTCTAGCCTTCGGGAAGTGAGGCCCCCTAGGTCTGAGGTCCTACGCAGTTGCGTATTTTGCGTATTGGTAAATCCGCCGCTGGCCGCACCTACATTTCTGAAACGAACTCCACAGAGAGTGCGAAAATGAGTTTTAATGTGAAACGATGATTTACGGTTAGCGTCTCTCTAGCTGAATTGAAATGTATTCCAGCTCGCAACTTGACTTGACTTGAGTACTTCTCCAGTCAAGTCAAGTCAAGTTAAGGTAAGTAGATTTCTGGAAAAGTCTCTGGATTGCACCCTAAAGACTCGTTCGGAGTCAAATTAAAAAAAAAAAAAAAAACAAAAAACAAAAAAACAAAAACAAAAAATCCACGGAGCTTTGAAAATGGAAGCTCGGTGCGTAGGATGAAAGCGGTACACACGGCTGATACATCCAATACATTCTGCACGTATCATAGAATGAAGTTTCCCTCTCCCTCTACGATTTTTTTTTCTTTACCTATTCCTTCTCTTTTTTATATGTTCTGAACTCAACAGATTCTAGAATCTAGAGGTGAACGCAGAATAAACCACGCCGCACAGTTTTCCATGGTAGCCGAATATCGAACCCACAAGGTCACAGAGTGAAGTCAATTATTATAGTCAAAACTTGTGACAGTCAGCAAACTGGACTTCCAAACGACCCCCAATCAACTTCATGTTTATACATTGATTTCAGGGTCAAAATGTGACTTCAAATGGTTTCAGGACAGTTTTTTCATTTTTTTTTTTTTTTTTTTTTTTTTTTTTTTTTTGGTCCTCAACCGAAATCTCTAAAATTTTATTGACTTTTTATAGATTTTGTCCTTTTGAATATTAAAAAAGCCATAAATAGCCAACAATTCTTGGACTCAAGTAATGGACTGAAGGAGATTGGACAATATTACTTTGGACGTAAAAAAATTGGACGAACTGTTCTTTAACCCTTTAAATGGGATTCTTTTAAACTTTTACTACAGCCGCAACAGGCGAATGAGGAGTCGATTCTTGCATAAAAACCTGTAAAAATGACGATGAGTAGTGAGTACACTAAAAAATCACCAAATTCAATCTCAGAATCGGGCTTAGTGGCGGAAAGACGCAAATATCATGGGAGTCTCCTATCTAATTTGAGACGTATTTCTGTGTTTCTACAGAGAAGAGAAAGTGACAGAAGAGACAAGAATCTCCTATGATACCTGCCATGATTACCTGAACCGCCATTACGACCTTGCTGTTATGGCAGTTTTGTAAGTTCATTATTAAATTGTCGACTTTCTTAGTGTACTTTTCGTAATTTTTGCTGGTCTTAACATCAGAGTGGACTATTTATTTACTTATTTCAAAAGTTTGCAAGAGCCCCATTGTCCCATTGTCCCTTTGTAACTTTGTAACTTTGTTCAGAGAGGAGTGAAAACGCGCATGTCCACGGATTATCTTTTATAAACCATTGTGCGTCGCCTTTTTGCGTCGATTGATCATCGGTAAAGGAAGCGATGGATGAGCAACGCAAGAGCGTAGAAGCAATACACTGCCGTTTTCCGTGTATTTGATCGCATGTTGTGTGCAAAATCCTACGGTGTTTCTGCTGGTTGGAGCAAAGATTACTCATAATCAGTTGAGAAGTAAAACAGTGGCTAATAGAAATACTCAAATCAGTAATCTTTGCTTCAACATGTTGAGTCACTGATGGATTGTAGAATGAAATTTTATACACCAAAAGTCGAGCGGAAGCACTGCATACTTGGGGGGGGGGGGGGGTGTCAAGTTGACAGTGGCGGGTTGGAAGCTAACAATCGATCTATCGTATTTCTCCCCTTCGTCTGCAGAGGTTCTCTTGATCCGTTTGATAATCGAGTTTTGTTTGAAGAAAACGACGATGCATGGTTATTCTCTATCCATCAGTGATAACTTGAGAAAAAGCCGAATTGTTGACGCTTATAAAATAACGTACCGATGAGCGCCTTCTATTGATGGTGTAGGCCAAAACAAGCACCGCGGAGTAGGAATATTTATCTCCTCCGCTGATGCAAATAAGCGGCGCGTGGTGATTTCACATACTGACTAGGTATTGCGGGAGGGTTGAGGGGAGAAACTGTTGAATATACCTACTACATAAAGACTCCTTTATACTAAAGGGACCTATTCAACTTTAGACTTTGCCATTCTCTTTTGACTTTCATAAAATTATAAATTTAGATCTAAAGCAACGAATTTTTTGAAACTTCTAGGAACTTTCCCTCTCTTTGTTAAGTCTTCTTCTTGAAAATATCAAGCAATTTTATTCATCAGATTATTTTCAGGGGAATTAAAAAGTCAATATTAAATTGCAACGTCGAAATATTAGTAGGTCTGTTTAGTATAAATGTGTCCATATATGCCGCAGCTTGAAAGACAGCTGTAACTCAAATTTTTGCCCTAAAAAAGAAGGGGAGTTTGAAGGACTATACGGAAAAGACATGATAAGTAACTCGCCGTACTTACATGATTCACTAAATTTGCAAATATTCCCTCATTTTTTCACGGAATAATTGACAGTAACTGGAAGTTTTCACCGACAAAATTGTTGAGAGTTGACGGTTCGTGGACTTTTTGTAATGTGATATCATAGAAAATGTTTCGTATAACTTCTCTATTTGGCTCTATGGCGGCTCGTGCAATGTGGCAACAACGTAATTTCTACATTTCAACGTATGTAAAACAATCGATCTTCAGGAGGTGCAATGCAATCCCAAGATATCGATACTTTTGCATGGGTTTTTATGGCAAAGAAGCATGGTTGCGAAATTGCACGAGCCGCCACTGAGCTTCTCTCAAACAATAGACGGTTTTAGTGCAAAGTCAACGGTTAACCAACAACCACATTTATGCGCTCATCGGTTGCAATCGGTTGGGATAAAACCCGCGTAGCGTTCCAAACTATCTCACTCACTCTCCCGTGATCCCCATTTATATCCATCTCTTTCTAGTTCCGAAATTCGTATACAGGGCCTTGTTTCACGACATATGTATTATTCTCAAAATCGCATTAAAATGCCTCGAGGAATTCATTTCTGCCATAAAATTTCACAAAATAAGTCTCTGTATACGATTTTTGAAATTAGAGTGAGATGTCAGTACATGGGGGTCACGTGAGAGCGAGAGAGACAAACCGGCTTTGTTTGGAACGCTCATCACCGGCAGTCGCCATTACTAAAACCCTCTATAGAAAAGTTGGAAAATTAGTGTTACAGGGCAAGTGACTTATCATATTCTTTCCGTGTATTCTTCATATGGTTAGTGGGACTTATTTCTAATAAAAAAAATACATAAAAAACTGTATAGATTTTTATGTTAGGAAAAATCCGCGTTTTCGTTCGGTGTGCGCTGATGGTTGGTGATCGCGGTGCGGAGACGATTGTTGATGCAACGATGACTGATGGAGGAGCGCGAACAGTTTCCGTCATAACATGTTTCGAATTTTAAAGGAAAAAAGGATTAAAAAAAGAAAGAAAAAAAAAAAAAAAAAACAGAAAAGAATCGAGAAGAACTGAACACCGAGAGCAGGCCATAATTACTGCTCCTCTTGATCCCAACCTCCGCCCCCACCCCTCCACGAGCTACTCGCGATTCGAACCTTGTTCTTGACTTGACCACTTGACATCACTTATGTAGTGCCAATGCGTCCATCTACGACTGTACAGTCCGGCCATTACCACAATTACGTACACACATACGTAAACAGTAAACATGAATTACAGCATGTGTCATAAAACTGAGTGATCGACAACTGTACATAACGTATACCTGTTCAGATTGAGAGAACCGGAGGGCTATGTCGATTCGCGTGTGTAAATACATCTATCAGAGGAATTTGAGATGATCATCAAACAGATAGATAAATAAATTGTAGTTTCAACTTTTTGGGTGCTTTCGTAAAATGTAATCATACTAAGTATTTAGTTTGATAATGTAATCTTTTTATCAACCAATGAAATCATCGATGGATCCAGATACCGTGGTAAAAAGATTATAAAATGTCAAGTGTATTTTAAGAATGGCGGATCAGGTTTACTTATTTGGTTTTCATTGTAAAAATGTGGAGTTGAAGAAAATATATATTTAGAAACTGGAGATATTTTTCATTTATAAAAGTGATCCAACCAATCCCGGTCTCCCCTATTCTTGCCAAGTAACCGTTGCCCTTTGCTGGGTTTCAAATGGAAAACATTGTTGGGTTGATCTGACTGAAGATTACAGGTCAGTAAGTTCTCCACTGAAATCTTCATGGGGGAATCAAAGTTTTTAAGGGAAGCAACTTTTTTGAACTTCCCCTCAACTCGTAAAAGGATTGTGCTTAACAAATAGGTTTTCAAAGTCTAGACTGGTGGAAGAGGGGGGGGGGGGTCAACGCCATTGACCATCACCCACAGAATAAGCCAGGAGTCACACCACAAATCCTGATTGACGGCGATCGCCAACTTTACGCTGATCGTTATATCCATTTTCCTCGTACAATTTGCATCAATGAATGCGTAATTTTCGCACCATCACCATTCATTTGAAGAAGTCTGGGGTGGTTGGAAGAAGTTCAAATGCTATATACTCTGTTCAAGATAAGAAGGCGGGTGAGAATTCAGGTAGTAATGCACTATTTAGCAACAGTGTGGCTATACCGGCTACTCCAACCCTTTGCAGTGTCCGTTGCTCTCCCGATCTCTCTCTTCGCACGGAGGATTTCCAAGAACCGACAGACTCAACAATTTACAAACGTCCAGTAAAAATTGCGAAGGGTCAAAAATACGAAAAAACGGACGAAATTTTCGCCCTAAAGGGCCAAAACTCGGCAAAAATAGTCGACTTCGAATATTGATGACTCTCAGAAATTCGTATTTTTCAGTCGGAATTAAATTCAGAATATTTCGTCTAATATCGAATATATGAGAGTCATCAATATTCAAAGTCCACTACTTTTGCCGAGTTTTGGCCCTTTAGGGCGAAAATTTCGTCCATTTTTTCGTATTTTTCACCGTTCGCAATTTTTACTGGACGTGTGTAAATTGTTGAGTCTGTCGGTTCTCGGAAATCCTCCGTGCCAAGGGAGAAGTCGGAAGAACAACGGCCACTGCGAAGGGTTGGAGTAGCCGGTATAGCCGCACCGTTGCTAAATAGTGCATTACTACCTGAATTCTCACCCGCCTTCTTATCGTGAACAGAGTATAGGCATCATCATTAGTTATTACTTTCACAACATTAGTTTTTCTCATATGGTGATCTGATTCCGCCAGGAATGTCGATTTTTTGGACCCATACTGATACTCCAGAACTACTGATATTCCAGAATTCCACCCTGATAGTATTTTGAATAATGGTTCTGCTTGCGCTGAAAAAACAGAAAAAACGCTTTTGTAGTTCTGACAAAAGCTTTGGTTGACAAATGATGCAGCAAAAGACTTTAGTAGAGCTAAACAAAGGTTTTCTACGCCTAACTTAAAACATTTTGGTGGGTGAACCAAAGATTTGGTCGGCTCAACTGAAGTCTTTTGCTTGGGTCCTTTTTCTAGCAAAGGTTTTATGAGCGATACCGAAGTGCGTTTTTCTGCCCCCCCCCTTGTACTCCATACACAGAAAAAAAAGGATGTGCTCCAGACACGATCTTTACATATACACACCAGTACGTAACGTGCTCAGAGCACAAACATTTAAGGTGCAGGACACGACGGGATGCGTTTCAGACGCAAACTCAACCTAAATAGATTGCGCTCAGAACTCGTTCCCGTACTGGTGTGTACATTCGTGTCTAGAACACGGGAAGTTTGTGTCTGGAGCACGTCCATTTTTTTCTGTGGAGTGTGGAAAATTCACATTTCTCATGTTCAGTAATGGTGAAGAAAACAACAAACCAAACAGGAAAGATAACAATCGATTCTTCTTATGATTATTTTTGACAGTGTAATTTGAAAAAAATCCGAGTAAAGACCGGAGAGCTATAACGAACTGTGTACGCCAAAACAACTCAACTTGAGTATCAAGGACTTTTGAATCACCCTGTATAAAAAGATACGTGTACCATAAAGCTCAGCTTAATCCAATCTCATAAACTGACCTTGCTCTGACTTGATACTCAATGTAGGATAGGGTTCTCCGTTCTCTTCCTTGTGTCTGTGGACTCTCCTGCTTGCCCCCCCCCCTCCCCCTTTTACTCTCCTACTCTTGGCGACTCTTTCTTCTTGCAACCACTTCCATCCAACCACCCTCTTATGCCTTATGGGATGTGCAGTACGGTGTGCGCACTGTGCCCCTCGAGATTTAGAACTTGAGTCACGCATCTTTCCCAGTGTTGCCGGGTATACGGACGAGGCTTTAGACCGTATAATGTATATGTCCCATAAGACACAATGTAAATTAAACCTGAAAATCTGGCAACAACGATTCTCGCAAAAGCTGCACAGGAACAGCAAACGCGCGAGCAACAAGTGCGTTTGAAACGCATTTAAAGCATCGCAATCGATACGGATTACGGATGTACTTCATCGGAACGCCGGTGCATATACAGGGTGTTTATAGTAAGCAAATACGTATTTTCTTAAGTCCCATTCCATTCACCCCCCCCCCCGTTTTTTGTTTTGTTTTGTTTTTTCTTGGGTAAGATCCCCAAACCACATTAAAGTCTGGGCTGTGGCGTGCGCAAGAGATAGGTCATGGTCAGAGACAAATAGAGACCGTGCACTCCCTATTCTTCCCGTGGTTGCGCGCGGTGTCCACTTTTCGTGAACTACTTTTGTCGGGACTCATCGGCCTCAACAGTCAACCTTCGCATAATGTTGGATGGTGAAGCTCAACAAAAGGCTGTGATTGGTCCGCGGTCCCGGAAACGGAAACAGGTTTTGCTCGGCGAATGCAAAATACGTGCTCATCAGTCAACATTATGCGAATGTTGGCTGTTGTTTCGATGAGCTCCGAACAAAATTGAACCACGAAAAGTGGACACCGCGCGCAGGAATAGTGCAAGGTCTCTATTTGTCTCTGGTCATGGTGCGTCAGTCACCTCTAGACCTCCGATTGATAGAAGTAAATAAGAGGGAGAATTATATCTACGAAATTGCTGTCAAACGCTCATGCGAGTAAGACCTCTATTACCATAAATGAGGAAGCTGACGCCTCTGAATTTGGGGAATATCCCATTCGTTCCCTCAAGACTCTCTTTATAGAGCTTGCCTGGCAGAGGAGAAAATGGGCGTTCAAAGTCCCTATAGGACGTGTGGAGTGCATTTGAAGGAAATTTTGGACAAGTTTTGAATCGATCTAAAATGCCTTCTTTTGACCTTTAAAAGATAATCAGCGAAAAAAAAAAGATATGGACGACTTAACACTCAAAAGTATTTTTCTTTTTACCGAGTGTGCGAGTGCTACCATCATGTATTGAGCTTTTCAAATCCCCTCCTATAGCTTTGGGCTCTCGTGCCACCACGTGGAATTTGCTTTTAACAACCATTTCTCTGATCGGGAGGGGGGATGAATTAATATAAAGATAATGATAAATTCTTCTATGCAACTATAATAAGGTCGAATAAATTTTGTTACCGATACATAACAAGGGTGGCTCCGTTCAAATAGGCAGGTTTGATCTCATGCATGCACCTTTGATTTATGAAAGACACTTTTTTCCTCCTTCTCTTGGGGACCCAGGGGTATACCATACCATAGACCAAATTGTGTTGCGGCTTGACGACTCCTGAAATACGCTGAATGATGCGCGATCATGTATGATTTTAACCCTCCGCAGTGGCAAGGTGTGCGATTTGGCAACGTTCATTCCCCATTTAAACACAATAAAAAGGTCGAAATGCGCCTGGTCATCGCCGATGGCTGATGCGTTCGACTTTTTTGGTGAATTTAAATGGAATAAATACATTGTTGCCAAATTTCACGCCTCATCGCCACTGACCCTCCGTAAGTGCTCACCAACCACCTGCGAAGGGGACCGGCAAGAATCAGAGACAATGTTTTCATAGAGTCCACGCATTATCAATCTTGCCCATGTTAAAATCTAGTGACAACCCCCCCCCCCCCCCCCCCAGGTCTCCACAAAACAACGTCCAACTGAACCATACGTCTGATATGCAAAGATGTTGAGGTCAGCAGCCAATGAGAGCGAAGCATCTGAGTTTTGTCGTTAGACATCATTCAACGTATGCGTCCAGTTAAATGTTGCTCTATATGTTATTCTGTTGAGTCCCCGAATAAAAATTAGCTATCGCGCGATAGTCGGTTATTGATATGTCTCCTATTATAGTAGATATTGTCTCTGGCGAGGACCCAATATTATTTCGTTCCAAAAATGGCTTTAACCCACACATGCCCCGAATTATTGGACAATTTTAGGTTTTCTTCTCAAAAACACCATCTAAGAACTAAAAACAAGATAAAATGTTAAAATCGGACAGTTTTTGGTCCAGCTAAATAGCACGTGCTACAAACTCCCGAAATTTGTTTTTGAGTCAAATTGACTAAAATTTGGTCCAAAAATGACACAGAAAATGGGTCATTAACGACCCCCTGGGCAAATATGGGTCGAAACGTATATAAATGGCTGTAAATTACATCTAGAGAATCTCAATGCTCAAAATTTTCCAAGGAAGCTCCCTTGTGCCTCCTTTTACAGGAGAGGAGTTATGAATTGGAGGTGCGAACTCATCTGATGGTGGGTGGAGAGCTGGTGTAAGGGGGGGGGGGAGTTGGTTATTCCGGCTCCTATAGGAGACGATGAACGATGGATTTGTACAACTATAGTTGTACAAATCCATCGTTCATACTTTTCGTAGGAAAAATCTTCGTGAACCACCACCACCACCCCCTCCCTCCCCCCTCGCCGAAAACTAGCGCTTCAAGTCTTTGTTTCAAGTTGCAATACTTTATTTTATCCATTTTTATAATTTTCCGCACGCAAAACTCGGGGGAACCCGGAACACGGCGTAAAATATGCGCGCTCTACTCAGCCGGGAACAAAACGCTTCAACCAGCCAGCCAGCCGCCCGCCAGGTGACGCCGCGCGGCGCGCCGCCGTTTTGCGCCAAGGGTAATTTATGTTTGACTCGACGCGTTTACTTGTACTGCAATGCATCACTCTCCCAACACACAACACCGAGAGAGCACCGATGACCGACCGATCAGAGCCACCAATCCACCATGCATCACCAACACCCATGAGTGATTTACCCCGGGGACAGGGCTTCGATTCCTCCTCGCGCCTCGTGCCGCCCTCGCCCGTACTGCATTGCCACATTTCTGGTCAAAAGGCTTGTGTACAGGCTTTTTTTTTTTTTTTTTTTTTTTTGTACAAAAGCTGTATATTTTACATTGATTCTTATTTGAGTCCCTATACATACATTTAGAATTAAGACACGTGAAATCATGGGCGCAGTGTTGCCAGATCGAGGGTAAAAAGCCGTATCGTCCCCATTTAAATCAATGTAAAACGTACGGCTTTTTCACCGAAATCTGGCAAAACTGCATGGGCGCCACCATCAGATGCGATTTTGCACATTTTTGTTTACACGCTGAAGGCCGTTGGTCCAAAGCAAATATGTATTACAGTTCCGTAGAGTTTCCAACGTTGTTATCTTTCACGGTATTTGCTGATCGACTTATATTTAAGCTTCTACAGATTCTTTTGGGCATTACAAGGACATTCTTGTGATGCATCCCGCGAAACACCGTGGGGCCTTTTGGTAAGAATGTAAACAAAGTTGCAATCGAATCCAATAGCTGCCGCGTATGTAGAGCTTGCAACTCGTCGGTCAATCAGAGGTTTTCCTGTCTACCATTTTGTCTTAACTCTCTACATACATAGGGACTTTAATTTTTATGAGAAATCCGGTCCAAAATCTTCACCGTACATTCGGCAACACTGGACCCGCACGCTTTCAGCCGGCCGCGGCTGGGGCCGTTCAAGTTGCGCCATTCTTTCCCTTGTTGACACGGTGTTTGTGTTTGGAAGATAAAGTGGTCAGATTTATCCCGGGTGAATGTGTCCACATACGTATATAAGAGAATGCTTTGATTAATCGTTCAAGGTGAATTTGTAAAGCAGATGCAGCGCCCAACTCGGAGGAAACTTTGACGCTTTTTTCGCCTTAACCTGCACGAAGAGGAGGCTGTTTTGCAGTCATTGGAAAACGAGGAATCGATGTTAGATTCGGTTTCCTTAACGAAAGCTTATCCATAATTGCATTTCAAAACGTGGAGTTTTGCATCGGAGCGGAATATTAGCCGTAGCCAGGATATTTTCTTTCCCTCTCTTAACCCATTTGAACGCATGTGTTAGAAAAGGATGGATATAGGGGCTGCGTCATGTGACTTCAGCCCCTGGCTCTGTCCTTTTCCAACGCATTCGTTTAAATGGGCTAAGAGAGAGAAACACAATATCCTGGCTACGACTATGAGCGGAATTGAGGACTTGGGTGCGAGAAGGACGCATCTTCATTGCAGAGTTTCATTATCTCATTTCCTACTTAATTTTTTAAAAAGAATGTGGAGACTTAATTTTTCTTGGAAATTGCACTAAAAACACCCATAAATTGTGAATAATTTACAGTAAAAGATTCAGGAAAATACAAGTATTTTATTTCCTTGGAAAGAAAAAATATACTCAGGAAGTAATGAAACACTGCAATGCACCCAGGTCTTCAATTATCGATGCTTTGCTTTGACGTAAGTGGATTAGCACAAAATGGCTCAAACCTACTTTGACAACTTTGCATAAGGCGATTGAAATTGCACTACTTTCTCGTTTAACGGCATTCTAATCGGATACATTTAATTGCAATTATTAATTTTATTTATTTTATTTTTCCACATTTCCTTTGAACATTATGGCGTTTTAGCGCAATCTTTTCAGAAGAATTCAAATAGCAAGCTTAGTTTTGCCTAAAATAGGCTTTCCTCCTTTATGCTAAACTACATCGCGACGACTTTATGCTAATTGGGCGACGTTCTTCTGAAGGGAAGCGACTTTTCCATCTTAACAGAAGGGAGCCAACGACTTACATATTCGAATAGGAAACGTATGCAGCTGGCTCCCTTCTGCTGACACGGATAAGTTGGCTCTCTTCAGCAGAAAGTAGTCCAATTCTACTGTTAACCCTTTTACGGGAAGTGGTCGCGTATGTACCATTTTATGTGACATGAGATTCAATGGAATTTGAATGAACATTTTGCCAAAAATTGTGTGACCCATCAAAATTCTTAAAAATTGTCGTCTTTTGAACGGTCTAGAAAAATCTCAAAA
Source organism: Trialeurodes vaporariorum (assembly GCA_011764245.1). Lineage (NCBI taxonomy): Eukaryota > Metazoa > Arthropoda > Insecta > Hemiptera > Aleyrodidae > Trialeurodes > Trialeurodes vaporariorum. The sequence continues at coordinate 20,235,241 of VMOF01000369.1, read as the reverse complement.
AAGGCAAATCCCAAAATTCTTGCATGAAAGGGTTAAACTGCCTCACAGATGATTCGCCAACCCCACTAAATCTCAATTTTAGAGTTGCTAACCGTCCAGATTTCGCTGAACATGTCCGGTTTTTAGCACTTTTGTCCGCTATCCGGCTGGATTTTTTTTTTTTTAAATTTGAAATTTGTCGGCTCTTCGAAACTGCAGCAGATCCAAAGTACAGACATTAAAAAGAGAAAGAGGGGGAGGGAGCAATAAGAGAAGAAAAATAAATCCGGAAACTTTGAGCTTTTAGCTATGCTTCTGGTAACCTTTTCGTTCATTGTAAGTACATATTTTACTTCACCCCTACCTTGCATTCTTGGGAATCTATTTCGATCACCCATAACAATAAACAAAAAGCGAAAAAATAAATCGTATCAAACAAATAAAAACAAAAAAAAAAAAAAACAATGCATACTAATAATAAAAAAAAGGTTTCTCGTTTGTTGTATTTTCACCTAACGCCTCGGTTCAAAGTCTCGTTCAAAGTCAGTCGTTTGACTCACGGGGTATTCAATTATTTGTATCGAAGGCGCGGCGGAGGTGTGACGAATGAGCATGATATGCAGTCATTTATTTATGCTTACTAGTTACACGGTTACAAGGGGTTACATGCTACATTCGTGTGTGAGTGTGTGAGTAAAGTGCGTTACGCCTTTCGTTGAGGTATAGGATAGAAATACGGGGGTGAGGAGAAGGAAATGGGTCGTCGAAATGGGGGGGGGGCGCGGGGCGTCCCATACCAGTCAAGTCGTCGCCCGTCAGCCGTCAAAAGACGTCTCTAATTTTCTCATGAGCCCAGAGGATCAGGAATCGGAGCTCTGCGTCGTTTTGTGTGTATTTAATGGCACCAGCGATTCACTCATGATTTCCATCAGTTGATCAACCGTTCAGATTCCATAGTTCAGCTGTTCAGTTTAGTGTATGATGCGCACGAAAATACTTGCAACTGTAATCTTTTATCAATCCATGGAATCACCGGTAAATGATCATAATACCCACTATTTGTTGAAAGTCAGTGATTGAGATTCCACCGGTCAGAGACAAATAGAGACCCAGCGCACCGTATGCTTCCCTTGTTAGAAAAGTGAGGCAAGTTTAGTGCGCTCAGTTTTGTTCGGGAGTCACCGGCTGCAACGATAAACATTTGCCTTCTGTTGACTGGTGAAGGTCAACAAAAGGCTGTGATTGGTCAGCGGTCCCGGAAACGGTAACAGGTTTTGCTTGTCGAATGCAAAACACACGCTCATCAGTCAACAGAAGGCAATAGTTGGCTGTTGTTCCGATAAGTTCCGACCAAAATTGAACCAGAAAAGTGGACACCTGGCGCAAGCTTTGTGCTGGGTCTCTATTTGTTTCTGCCACCGATTGAGAAAATATTATATACGTTAGTCGTAAAAACAGTGGTGGCTCGTGCAATTTGGCAACAACTTTTTCCTTCAATTTGAATCCATGCATTATAATCGATTATTGGGGAAGCGCTGCTTCTCTATCGAATCGACTGTTTTACATAGAGTCAAATGGAGGATAATTATTGTTGCCAAATCGCAGGAGCCACCACTGTCAGAAAGGCAGAAGAACAGTCTATTATTTTTGATATGTCTGAGATCATGCCTTAACGAGTAGAGCTCGAAAAGTTTGTATTCATTTATTTTCTGACATACTATAGTTAAAGGTAATATAATTTTTGACTATGAATAATTTTATCGAAATTTCTTGCAAAACAAATCACTTTTCCGGCATTCATTTTTTTCCAGAAATTAGATATCATTCCGTGAAACCTGGCAATAGTGTTAACCAACTTCAAGATGAGCCCCCTCATCCTTAGACTTGCATGCGTGACAAAGATAGCTCCTGGTGTTCACCATTTCACCGCAAGATTCTCTCAATCTTGCGGCGTAAATTGAGAGCTAAGTTACCGGAAGAGAAGTCCACAGAACAACAGGTGTGCTCTTCAGCTAAAAACTGTCATTTGCTCGCAAAGAACGATTTTTTGGAAGAGCACACTCAATGTTTTATAGGTCATTTTCCCGGAAAAGTGCTCAAGTTTAATGCGCATGCGCGGCGGGGCGAGTAAAAATAAGAGGTTTTAGATTTTGTCGAGGGATAGCGCGCTTGTGACGCGACGCGAGGAAAAAATTGGAACTTATTGACCAGAACGTGAAGAAAAACGAATTTGGGGGGAGGGGGGGGGTTGCAAGATTGATTGAACAAAAGCAGCGCCATCGTCCGTCATCGATAGGCGAGCGGCGAGCCATATTGCGGTATGGACTCATGAAGAGGGGCTCAATTGGCTCATAAAAGTCATCAAACATCAGATCTGCTGTTTTGAAGAAATTTTCATTCAATCGTAAAGCCAGGAAAGAGAGAACTAGACGTTTTTTTGGGTCTTTTAATTTTGCGGACAGCCACAATGGGTCTGTTATATCGTGTGGATACAACAATGTGTGGCAATTTGATTTGAATGTAAAATTCCGCGAAATTAATGTGCACGTGTTAAAAACTTTGAGAATTATTAATTGATTAGCTCAGGAAATCTGTTGAAGGATATCTTTATTCGAATTATTAGATTAGATAACTTGTATTGATAGTACGGAAAAGCGCCCAAGCTGCTTTGAAGAGGAGACATAGGTACACTAGCGGATTAAAGAAATTTCCCTTCTCACTCTTTTCACATTCGAACGTGTGTGTGTCAGAAAAGGATAGAAGAGGAGTGAAAATTACGTGACTGCCCTGATATGTCCTTTTCTAACACGCGCATTCAAATATGAAAAGAGAGAGAAGGATAAATTCCTGGATCCGCCAATATGGAGCTTTATACGCTGCACATTCCACCCAGTTTCTCCTCCCTCCCCCCGAATAGCCAGCCTTATACAAGCTTAACTCGACGAGGGCATGACAATCACCTTGAGCTGGCGTGTAAAAGGGATCAAAAAGTCACTTCATTGATTTTTCTTTTTTTTTTCGGTATTCCAAGCGTGTGAGGTTAAGAATGAGGTTATCATCGATCGATGCCCATGTTTTCGGTCGTGCTTCGATGAATCGATAATCGATGTTTCCGATGGCATCTCGATTCGGGCGATTGGCGCGTGCGGGTGCGGCTTTTGGAGACAAGCAGGTGAGGTCTGAGCATGGCACCTGCACCACCGCGACTGCACACGCAGCGTTGCCAAGTCAAACGAGAAAAATAACCAAATTTGCGGGGGGGGGATCTCGTACCTTTTAAAACTTCCCTGAAAGAGTCGAAGTTTACTGGGGGAAAGAACCAACTGAAAAAAATCACATATTCATGCACTTACATGTATTTATTAACTCTTTCTCATAAATTGGGAAAACATTTATAGAAAACTTAAGAGCATTTGAAGATGGAAAATCTGAGGGTTTTCACACTCAGATCTTCCTAGTCTTTTGGAAGTGCAGGAATTTCCTCCGAAATGCCAATTGAGTAATTTCAATATTTTTAGAAACTTTTAAACTTTGTCCCTCCTTCTACCCCCTTTCCCCCTCTCCCCTTCAAATTGCAGAAAGACCTTAGAAGTTCTTATAATAAGGAAAAATAGCCAAATTCAAATGTCACCCTCAGAATGAACTGACTTTTCTGCAGCTTGGGTTGAAAGGTTTTCAGGGGTATTTCGCCGGAAAAAAGACCAGAAATCTCACAAAAAACCTCTTGCAGAAATTCATGGTGACTTTCACAAAATATTCACTCGAAACACACTCACTTTCATAACATGGGAAGCATAGGAAGTGCTGGGTCTCCTTTATTGTCTCTGGATCAGGCCGCAGATCTGGCTACTCTGTAGTTCAATGCGCAGACTCCAGACTCCATCAGGACCTCAGGTGCGAGACTGAAGAAGGACTTTTAGAGGAGGCGCCCGCGCTTGCGCCTCAACACCGCAGCTCGTTCGACGGTTCGCTGGGCGCGGGCCGGCCGCCTCGGAGATCCCGAAAGACTCTTTTTTGATCCGCGCAGATCAGGTTGACTGTCGGATTGTCGGGGGTGCGGGTGCGGATCGGATGGACTGCGGCAGGGGCGCGGGTGGCGGGTGGATTTCCGCGCGCTCCGCATCACTCAACAATCAACATCTCTCCTCTCGCGGTCTCCAACAATCACCATCCTATGTTAATGCTTGGGTGCACTCCACGTCTTCGGCGCAGATCTCTCCCCGCGGCTGTTTACATCCTATCTTACAACTTCAATCTAATTCTTCTGACGAGCTCCTCCTTCTCAACCCCCCCCCTTTCTAAAAGAAGAAAAATATTAAAAACAAGAGCGAGTATAGTAGTTTTTTTATTCATCACCTCCCCCCCCCCCCCCCCCCACTGGTCTTCAACTCGGCATCCTGCAGGTTTGTGGTGGCTTTCCGGGGTTGATGTTGTTTGATGGAATGACGGTAGCTCCTCCGATCTCTGTTTCCTTCTCCATTACGTTTTCGCACCCGCTTTGCTAAAATCGCTCTCAAGATCTTGCGATCCTAGCACGTGCCGCAATCCCGCTTGCCACGCGCCTCGTGGTCAGATTGCGAACGTAACTTCAAGCTATATGCGGCATCGGTGGGCCTCTCGTGATTGGTGTATACGAAATACATCAACTTCTAATATTCGCAAATTAATGGGCGTTGAAAGCCAATTAAAAAGCTTTTAAGACTGCGCGTCTAGATCCGGATCGTGTTGACGAAATGTTGGACTTGACTTATTGTTAGCTTAACCTCACTATTTACTCACCAAGCTGCATCGGTGCCCCTCAAGTTCAGCTTCAGTGTGGCTATGGAGCTTCACTTGAGGTCGATTGGTCCTCATCGATTGAACTAGCTCAAGTTCCATTATGCTCCGGCTTTTCGACCTTTTTAGACTATCAAAGATCCTCAAAATAGCTTCCGATTGAAAATCCGGTGATTGGTGCGCACCACAAAACATTGTAGTTTGGCGGCCTGCAGACGTTCGACGGTCATCGATGTTGTTGTCGGGGGTCATCGTCACACATGACACATATTCATTTCCTGTCGATGTTCACAACATTTTTAGAGTTTTGACGCCGAATGTCCGTTAATATGCCACTGAATACCTACTTGGAAGCTATACTTTGAGGATCCCTTTTGATCGTTTGAAGAAGCCTAGCTCTTGAATGAGAAATGAAGTTCTTGTTGATGATCCCCGACGACAATGATGATCATCGATCACCAACGGCAAATTGGTGAGCACCAATTACCAAATACCCGCTTCGGAGTGCTACTTTGGGGATCCCACCTGATTGTTTTTCGAGATCTGCGAATAATCGATCAAATTTCTGGCAAAATTCAAACAAACGGCCGCGGCGGTCTGACTTTGTTTATTCGGTAATATTTTTTTTTCTTTGTTTGTATTTGGCAGGACTGTTTTTTTGAGGGAGAAAAATTATAATTGATGGCATGCACTCAGTGCTTATTATCTACCTGGTGAGCAGTGGCGTACGCATAGGAGGGATAAGGGGGCAAAAGCCCTCCTAGACTTCAGATTTTTGAAGATGGAGGGGAAGAAGGGAATAATTTTTAGTTAAACGCTTATCTGTGCAAGCCAAGAAAAAGCATGCGCAGTGGCGTAACTAGGGGGTAGCGAAGCAGCGACTGCGGGGGGGGGGGGGGGGTGCAACGTCCCTAGGGGCGCAATGTCACCAACATTTTTTTGTTGAATATTCATATTAAAAAAAAGGAAAAAACGGAGAGGAAAGGAAAAATGATGGGCAAGGATTCAGACTTTCGTCAGGTCTTTTGCTGAATAGCAGGTCGACGGTGAAGGGGGGACTTCGACAACGGGTAGACCAAGTTATTAATCCTCAAACATAATTTTAGAAGGAGATTGAATCCGTTCACTCCCTGATTCTGTATGAGAATGCGGCCGTGCGGAGCCGGGGCGGGCGGGGCCAGAACGAGCGGCTTTTGTCTTTTCAATGGGGCAGTTGCAAGAGTCTGAAATGTTGTGTTCTTTATAAAGAAAATGAAAGTACTTGATGAGCTGAGGACAAAAATGCCTTTGGTTACTAATTTAGTCCCATAGTTTCAAAGATGAGATTTTGGCCCAAATTCCATAATTTTAAATGGGAATTCCGCGTAGTGGCGTCACACTGCACACCATTTTTTTTCAACTTTTTACGAGTGTATCTCCAAAACCGGTACTTTAAGGAAAAAAACCAAAGGCACCATTGTTCTCAAAGCTCATCAAGTAATATCATTTTCTTTATAAAAACACAACATTTCAGACCCTTGCAACTGCCCAATTGTCCTCGTGCAATTGTTTCTCTCCGCAGGGAAGGGTGAGTGGGGGGGGGGGGGGGGTTGGTGAGCGGCGGGGGAGGGGTGGGAGAAGGTTGGTGGTGGATTTGGAGTGAGGGGGTGGTGGTGGTATAGGGGGCGCCAAATTCCAACTCGCGGGGATGCGCAACGTCAGCACGGTACGCCACTGAGCCTGTGTACGCCACTGCTAGTGAGCATCAGACATCACTTTGTTGGGCCCTGGTTGGAATTTAATCATCTGCTCAGCGCTTGATGCAAAGTTTTAGAAGAAACCAACCGTATCCAAAATCGATTGCGGATTTAGCTTTATACATAGCTCACTAGAACTATAGAACCCACGAAACAGTAGTGGCTCGTGCAATGTGACAACAATGGATTCCCTCCATTTAAAACGGTGTAAGGTAATTGGTGTGACGCTGTTCCTTTCTTATAGATTCGATATTTTCGCACAGATTTAAATGGCAAATGGCACTGTTGCCAGATTGCACGAATCGCTACATTCACCAAATCAGAGGGAGCTTTGATCCCTAAAACGGACTGGACCACTCTGAAAGGAATGAAAAGTTCCGTTTCCGACGAACTTGGTTTATCGCGCTCCGGCTCTACCTAACGAAAATCGATTACCGCGGTTCCGATCGATCGATGTCATCAAAGACGAGCCAACGGACGCGACGAGCGTATTGCAGAGGTGGCACGGCGATCACTTCACTATAGCACGTCCGTCGCATCGAAGGAGTGAAACTCTAACGCGACGTTTTCCCTTCCCGTAGTACATACAATAAGGTGATGTTAACACGATGTTGATGACGATGATGAAGTTATTATAACTAGCGCCGCATCGCGAGTATATTTACGAGAAGACAGCGGTAAAGAGTAGGAGAGGAAGATAGAGAGTCAGAGAGAGAGGGTGGGAGGGGGTTGCAGGAAGATGAGTGGGGGAGAAAGAAAGAGCTATGTTTTATAATTTGTTTGATCACCAACTTGAACGCCTCCAGGGAGAACTCCCTCCCGCGAGCGACTCCCGGACCACTTCGCGATGAACCGGGAGTTCGGGGAGACTTCTCTCCCCCCCACCTCCCTTCCATATTCTACCTTTTCCCCTCCCCCATTGTCCCTTCCTACCGCCGCGCGCTCGCAGATAAGAGAGACTCGAGACTCAATTAAACTTTAAGATCATATGCACGCGCTCTCCCCCCTCTCCTCCCGCGCTCTCCTACCCACTCACACCTTTGGTTAAGTTCTAAAGCTTCTTCCTTTTTACTCAACTTATTCTTATTCCCTGAAGTCTTTCCGAGTCGGGAAGGGGGGTGATGGGTCCGCGGTCCCCTCACAATCGAAAGGTATCGGTTTTTATTTTTTTTCTCTTTCTTTACTTTTTTTTAGTTTTTTAGTTTTTTCTTTCTTTTTATATTGACGGCGCAGTTTTCTTTGATATTTCCTTATTTTCCCCCAACGCTAAATATAATTTCACTCTCTCTCTCTCTCTCTCTCTCTCTCTCTCTCTCTCTCTCTCTCTCTCTCTCTCTCTCCCTCCCTCCTCTCCCGTCAAGTTTCTTAATTAATGTTCAGCTGTATTGAAAATTAGAGCAGTATCTACTAAACATGCTGCTTGAAGCTATTTTGGACATAAATTGTCCAAACAAAAAAACAAATTTTCTACATTTTTCTGAAATTTTCAATTTATTGAAAAAAATTATACTCCATCTTGAAGTCGTATTTTTTTGTTGGACTTAAAAGGCGCAGTAAATGAATGAGACAGCAGGGGCGTGCCGTGGGGGGAGCATGTGGGCACCCTTGCCCCGGGCGGCACTCTCGGGGGGCGGCAAAATCAGGGTGACCAACCAAAAAAAAGGTTATCAAATTTCAAAATGATTTTCAGAGGGCGGCAAAATCAGTGTGTAACCAGCAAATAAAAAAAAAAAAGGTAATCCAATTTATAATTTTGTTCGCGGAGGGCGGCAAGATTGCATTCTTGCCCCCCCCCCCCTCTCTGGAAACCACGGCACGCCCCTGTGAGACAGTGTTGAGCCAGAAAGTATTTCTCTATCTTTTTGCTCATTTAAACGCATATGCGTCAGAGAAGGTTAGAGATATAACCTGTGCAGTAAAATGATTGTCTCGCACAATATCTTTATCAGAAGCATTTAAAAGTGAATTTTTAACGGTGTGAATTTGGAATATTTGGATTCGGATTCATGATGTTTTCATGGAAGAAGAGCGTTAGATAACATCAATAATCCTCCATCAAAAGCATGTTCAATTAGATCACTCGGAAAATTGTATTTCTCTTTGCTGAATTTGCCCGTTTATTCTTTTTTTATTTAATACAAAATAATATTACAAACATAGAGTACGACAAAACAGGATAATCTTTACTTGGATTCGAACAGTTGCGCATGGCGGCTCGTGCAATTTGACAACAATGTTTTTTTCCCATTTAATGCTATGTTAGACAATCGATTCGATTAATCGATTGTTGTGCATTGGTTTAAATGGAGGGTGAACATTTTTGGTCAAATTGCTCGAGCCGCCACTGGATTTGAAAAACGGGAGTACACAATTTAAAACATTATCTGCTTGTTTCTAATGAGTGTGACGTACTCACTGAAAACGTTCAACCAGTGATCAGTTCTCGCAAGTATGATGCCTATATCTTTCACGCCCTCGCGATCCGGTAGCTCAATCCCCGACGCTGTTTCCGGGTCCTCCAGAGACAGGATCCGGTCCTTATCTCTGGCCACGAATTTACCTCGATGATCGCTCTCAATCAACTGACAGATGGCAGCGTGGTTTAACGCCGCATCAACGATGGGTTCCATGACCACCGGACAAACACCGAAAACCGAACTCACGCTCATCGATACTTCTTCGGTCGTCGCGCCCGCACCGATGTCGCCGCTGATTGATGCGAGACTCTTGAGGACTGCTTGGTAGAAAATTTTCACCCGGTCAGAAATATTCCGAATTTTCAAGCTTGGAGAGAGAGGCCGAGCAATTTCAAGAACATCCATTTGCTCGCCAATTTTGAGTTTCTGCGGTTTCTTAGAAGCCTCTTTCGCTTTGAAACTGAGTTTGGAGACTTTTCTACTTCTTTTGAAAAAATCGCCGCGAGAAATTTTGACCTTCAAAACGGTTTTTGTATTTGATCCGGTTGATTTTATTTTCGAGTCTTCACAATCAGACATTTCGTTAATTTTTCTTTTTATTAAAAAAATAAATTTAGGTACAAGACATAATTTGAGTAAATTTAACGGTGGATGTAAATCGCCCCACTTATAACCTTTCTCAACAAAATAGTTTGTAAATGGAATTCATTGTCTCCAATGTCAATTTTTTTAAGATATTCGAATGGATTTTTTCCCCCCACAAGAATAAGCAAGAAAATTGGCTACTAGGATACTTAATTTTGAAAGCGAATCAAAATGAATTTCAAACAAAACTATTCATAAGACTTTTCAAAATGAATGCGCTTTTACCGTTTTATTTTTTCTTCCCATCGCGTCTCTAGGTTACGTTCATTTCTTTTATACTTACAATGAAGGAGGTCCGTGGAATAACGATCTCAGCTCACTCTGGATTCCTTCGCTTGCACCAACTTTTCTGAACGCAGGCATGACAAACAGTAAACCCAAAAAAATATGTTGGAGTAAATCTGAAAATTTAGGAAGTTATGAACTTGTTTTGTATAGAGTCCCCATATACTATGAGAGTTGCGACAAGACTCTCAAAATGAAGAAGAAGAAGCGGATCCATGGAGCCCCCAAGAGGCAAATTGCAAATGGCGGATGGCCATTTGCCCCTGCGCTGTTGCCACTATTTCGCTATCTCTTGTAGGTTAGGTTCTGATTCTCGACAATAACGGTCGTTATTGAAAGAGATAATGTTCTCCATAATAACATTCAAGCAGAGGAAAAATTAACAAAAATTACCGCGGTCACTGTTACTTCAAATGTGTAATGAAAGCTACTGCGCGAAAAGTAAACAAACCCTCCGCCATATTGCATTTGCCTCTTGGAGCTTTCTTGACAGCCTAAATCTGAGAGCCAATCAGAAATGGACTCAGCAATGGCGCAACTCTCAAAGTATATAGGGACTCTAGTTTTGTAGGAGTAAGTCTTACGGTGGCAGCATTTGAAACTTCCAAGGCTTGTTTTCTCGTGGCATCAATTTCTCTCTCAGACTGTTATTTCACGATTCTTCTCTGTTATTAATTTCTCACTGCTTTTTAACCTAGAAGTTTTTCCTTCAATTTATTTACATCAACATTGCCATTCACCCGCTCCGCCCTTTTTGTCGGACTGCGGACGACTTCCCGTCTCACAATTAGTTAGTTAACGTGGATAGTTAAAAGTTATAGTAAGTCAATTCGTCCCCCCTTGACACGAGCATATATAGACGCGTATTTCCATCTTGATGATTCTACAGGAGAGCTAAAATAAGGTATTTCGTCTCTTATATATTTGTTTCCGTTTCATGCTCTTCATATTTTCAGTGCATACCTCCGACGTATTTAAACATTTAAGCTATGAAACTTAACTATATAGAAAAATCGCCTTCAAATATACATATGAATGAATAGTCTCAAAATTCAAGGTGTCATTTGGAGATCAGCATCTATACGTGGAGAGGGATTAACTGAGCTCTCTCTCTCTCTCTCTCTCTCTCTCTCTCTCTCTCTCCTCTCTCCTCTCTCTCTCTCTCTCTCTCTCTCTCTCTCTCTCTCTCTCTCTCTCTCTCTCTCTCTCTCTCTCTCTCTCTCTCTCTCTCTCTCTGACTAAACAACAGATTATCTCTTCCAAAGCAATCCCAACCTAACCACAATGCTAATTTTTTTAGAAACAGCACACCTAATGTTTCATTGTTTCAAGGACCTTTCTTCCGCTGCGTTGATCACTTTAAATTTTACAAAATGCAAACGTACTATTTTGTTGAAATATTACAATTTCCGCGAAATTTAGCAATTTACGTGCAATGTCAGTTTCATCCTCTCCCTCTCTTCTCTCCCCCTCTCCCCCTCCTATCTCTCCCTCCCTTCAGTCCTCTCCCACTTCTATTCCCCCTCTCGTATTCCTATCCGGACCCATGCAAGGAATGGATAGGGAGATGAAGTCGCTGAAATTTATGATGACAGGGAATGAAGGTGCACACGTTAGACAGAAGAAAAGCTTGCGGGCGCTGTGACCGCAAATCGGAACGAAGGCCTACAAAAGATGGGACGTGCTCTTCACTGTAGATCCGGTTACTATTTTAATGTTCACTGCTAGGGAAGAGCGGATCTAATGTAATCATGACCCTCATTCTACAATCCCGCTCCAAATACGCTGCTCCATCGGATCCCGTTCCGAGTTAAACGCACGGTGTATGTGCTCCATGTTTCATGTTCCTTTATATGGCTCAATCGCGTTTTATAAGTGTTAGGGCTATTCTTTCTTACGCATATAATAGGCATATTCAAGGTGATTCCGTACCAATTACTTATCATGCTGTTCGATTTATTTTATTTATTGATCAATTCATGACACATATTTTCATCATTCTGCGCTAGGAACGTCGCAAATTTTGAATAGATGCTTTTCTTTATTCGGATATACTTACTTACAATTAGATTCATCAAATTACCAATTTATTGAATATCATTACAAGCATCGAGTCCCTCAAAATTATCGAATAGTTGATAAGTATCGAGCACTCAAAAGATATCGAACGACGAACAGTTAAAAAGTGTCAAACACAAAACAAATTGTTTGACGCCATATTATGGGTTTAAAAGTTTGAACAGTAATGTTTTGCAACAAGGAGGATAATAAAACAAGGCCATTGCAGGGTTATGAATTTTAGAGTTTCCTAGTAATAAAGAGCAAATGAAAGTATTCGGTGAGCGGAAAAAAAGGATGCCTCTTCGGTTTCTAACTAGGTATCATAGTTCCGGAGATGCAACTTTGGCCTAGGTCTAGAATATACTTTACAATATTGATTGAAATGTGGATTCCGCGTTGTGACGTCACAACTCGCACGATTTCTTTTGCAACTTTACAAAAACTTACTATACCTCCTGTAATCTACACATACTCGTAGTTACCCCCATCGTTGTTTAGGCGGTCTTTGAAAGGTCGAACAACCGTTTTGGATGCCATTTTTCTGGGGTGTATAAGTATGGTGTAAAAGCATCTTCACACTTGTTTTTCGCTCATCAAGTGCTTTCATTTGATTCATAAAGAACGCCAAAATTTAGAACCCTTTGAACAATGCACTTATCTCATTTCAAACAGTTTTTCGATCCCCTGTCTCCCCAAAAATGCGGGAGAATCGAATGAGTGTGTCAGGGAACAGAAAAAGTAAAAGTCAGGGAAAACCATCATGGAATGCCAATTGTCGGGGAATGGGGCTCTTGCAAAATTTTGCTATAAGCGCAAATAAATGTTCCATACTGATGTAATGAACGGTGAAAATCACTAAAATCACACCGAAAAAGTCTAAAATTCAGTGATAAACTCACAAAACTGCTTTAACTGCAAGATCGTAATGGCACTTCAACGCAGGTATCATGGGAGGTTCCTGTCTAATTTGTCACTTTCTCTACGGAAACACAGAGATATGTCTTATTTTATAAGATAGGAATCTCCCATGATACCTGCGTTTTTTGCGCCATTATGCGTGATTCTGAGAGTGAATTTCGTGATTTTTTAGTGTAATCATCGTCATTTTCACTCGTTTTTATGCAAGAATCAACTCTTCAATCCCCCGTAGCAAAAGTTTGCAAGAGCCCCATTTAATAATTAAACTTATAGCTGGACACCCTGCGCATTGTCCAAAAACAAATCAATTTAATGGTAATGGATTGTTCGAGATAAGGGCTGATCCCTGCATTTTACAAGTATGACAGGACTAATCGATTAATCGATTATCGATTACTACGCTGATGGAACATCTGTAGTTGCATGATGTGCGCGCGCCGTCTCGTTCAATTGGTTTGTGATTTAATGCACCTGCTTATTCCTTTTCCTCTCTTTCTTTGTTGCAGGTACGTTCCTCTCGGTTTCTCCTTCACAAAACTCCTGGTTTGCCTCCGTGTCATTGAATCCTATACAGCCTGCGCCTCTCCTCAGTCCTCATGTCCATTGCCCGACGTATGTACCTATACCTATATACTATGTATACAATCACCAGTTCTAGAGTAATGGTAAGGAAGGAGGGGGAAGAGAGGGAACCTGTGGACTTTTCTGATGTGCTCCGTAACCGTGTCTGACGAGTTATAATGTCATCGTCGTCTTACCGCACACAGTGGGACCAGGGACCATACACTGAAAAAAAAAAAATATGACTAGAAGCAGAACGATCTAAGAATATTATGTGATCCAATGTAAGGGATGGTATTTTTATACTAGAATCTCTAATGTTTGTACCGTAGTTCTTGAAAATGTTATGAAAATTCTAGTATACTGTGACCATATTCTGATAGTAACACCAGCATTGGTAAGAGTACTAGACTCTCTGTGGTTCACATATCGTTGTGCTCCTGGTATTTTTTTTTTTTTTTTTTCAGTGTATAATGTATAGGTAGTGGCTCTTTCATTATTTGATGATAACAGATATTCTTCGTTTAAACTGATGTAAAATAATCGATTCTTCTTAGTCTTGATGAGGCCGTCTGCCTCTTCTAGAATCGATTTTTTGCATAAATTTAAATGGTGGGAAAGCACAGCGTCACTCGACGCATGGTAGCATATCAAGTTAATCAGACGATCACAAATATACACAAACAGCCCAAGACACGATAAATAATCAATTGATTGTTAATCAGACGTATATATGCATTATATATGCACCCGCCTATAGTGGCAGATCCAGAAATTTTTTCTGGGGGGGGGGGGGCACACCCATGAACTTTTAAATTTGAAGCGTTGTTGCAGTAAGAAATTGTGAGCTATTTTCTGTTGGAAAAAGGCAACATTTGAGGCTTCTGCACGAAGAATTTACATTATCCTTTGACTGCGCGCGTATGTTTAAACCAAGTTAAAGTGTATCTTTCGATAGTCGTTTTTTCAGTGTAATACAAAACTTCTAATTCGTGCACATACTCCATACGTATGTCTGTACTGCCTTACTGTGCCACGAGTGGAACCACTTTTATTGTGCGTGAATAGGCGATGCATTTCAAATTTCATTTCATTTTCCATCTCTCTCTTTCTCTTGTTTATCTCATCATTTTTTCTCTCTCTCTCCCTGTCTCACTCAATCAAGTAAGCGTTCAAATTTCGCTCATTCGCGGGCTCCCGCGCGCCCTATACATAATGTAAGTACGTATCTGCTACAGTCTTCATACCCATGTCTTGACTTGACTCTTTCCGTTCGTTGTCGTTCCACGCGCACGCGCCCTCCGCTTGACTTGTGTCCGTCGCGCGCGTGCCATTGTTCCCGGGCAATGCGTGCGCTTAGGGCCGCGTGTGTGGTGGCGCGGCGCGCGTGTCGAAGTACAGCGCACGGGCGCGTATCCTCTCCTTGTCTTCGCGGTTTTTTGTTTTTTCTCCTCGTCCGAATTGATATTAGTTCATTGTTGAATCGTAGCAAAGTCGGGGTTGAAATTCCCTTGTAATTTTTGTATTCAGGTATACAACTGTTCCAGGAAAATATCCATGTATGCAGAGCCCTGGCCAAGAATTTGTCTTTCTTCCTCTTTGCCCATTCAAACAAATGTGTTAGAAAAGGATGGAGGGAGAGAGGTTATCTAGTGCAGCGGTGTAGCCAGGAATTTTTATAGGGGGGAGGGGGGTCCGGGGTCCGAAAATTGTCTAGGGGGAGGGGGGTCCAAAGATACTATAATTTCGATACTATTACTACTTGGAAAGATACTACAAATTTGTCTGAAAACGCAAAAAAAATTGCCCTCTTTTTAGGACAAATTTTTGCGTCAAGAAGGGGGGGGAGGGGAGGGGTCCAGACCGCCTACCCCCCCCCCCCGGCTACGCCACTGATCTAGTGACTACAACCCCATATATCTGTCCTTTTCTAACACATGATGTGATTAAGTGGGCAAAGAGAGAGACCCGCCAATCCCTGGCCCAGCTGTGCCTATTAGAGTGTCCCTTAGCCTTTGGAAATTTCCGAATTTTAATCGCCTGACCCCCAAAGTTGTTGAATTCGGTTAGAAAACACCCCTCAAAAAGTTTGATCTCGATTAAATCATTTTAAATGGTGCCGCATCGAGCTTAACGCGTTGCGAGGCGGGACTTTCAAATTTTGAATTATCGCGCAATTTAAAATTTTGTTGGAGCTCCCTCCAAGGCCTCACTAGAATTAACATTTAATGTTTGATTCAATGAAATTTAAAGGAACATTTTGCATAAAAGTTGATTGATCCATCGAAATCCTTAGAAAATTGTCTTCTTTTTAAAGGTTCAATAAAATCCGAAATCGGCGCAGTCCCGCCGCGCCGGTCTCCTGTTGTAGCACGTCCGTAGTGTAAATTTGAATCAATCTCGCCTCGCATCATCATTTCAAACCGTCATCATCATCAAAATCGTCGATATAGTATCGCCGATAGCATCACAAGTTGCACCTGTCCTGGGAGCACCCTCTTAGATGAGCACGATCATTTCGTACACTAACGTATGCTCAAAGGGAATACACTTACAGCGGTTCAATCCTCCTCCATTCGTCGCTCACGGCCTTTAAAGCAGAGCAGTGTTGCCACATCGACTTCACGTCTTTGTTAATTTTACATCGACTAAGCAAAGGATATTCGAAGCGACGGCAACACTGCCGAGAACCTGACTTGGCGTGAGAGCTGAGCTGGGGGCTCCCATGATTAATTGTATAAGCACTCAGTTGGGGTGCTTAATGCACACGCTCTCTAACACACACTTACTCACTCATTATAAGGATACGATACGTATACTCACACATACAAACACATTCCCTCACACAGACTTGGATCTGAGCATTGCAGAGACGGGGTGCCCAATTCACGCAGCTTTGGCCCACCGCGCACCGGATGTAATTCTGTGACAAAATTGTGTAAAGATTGTTTGTTTCCTATATGATGAATTAGTTTGATGAATTTTAATGCATGATAATATTGGATGTGTGTCTCTGATGCGTGGTAGCGTGGTGTCCATACGCAACTAGTTTTTCTGTTAAATCGGTTGGTATATGATGATAGTTAATTGGTATAACTGTGGCTATACCAATGCGGAGGTCCCAGATTTGAATTCCGACTGAGATGACAAGATTTAGTGCTTTTAGATCTCGTCACCCGTTGGGTCATTCCACATAGGATCAACCAAGTTGATCAGACATCAAGTTGTAGATTCGAGCGTCGATTTTTCTAACAGGATGTCTTCAGACCAGAAAACCCGGAAAGTCTGCAGGAATTTTGGCTCTATCGAAAAAAATAATGAGATTCTCAGGAAACTCACGCTCCAGCATAGGCGGAACTAGGAATTTTTTCTGGGAGGGGGGGGGGTGGCTGAGCAGGCAAAAAATGATGACCTTTTTTTTTCTTTTCTTTTTTGTTTCTTCGTGTGTTTGATCCTGGATAACTCTGACCATCAAGATATTTAATGCCCCTTTTTCTTTTACAATCCATACACATTTTGGGGGAAGACACAGTTTTTGCTCCTTGAATTCCAAATCACATGGCCAAATGGTTAAACGTATTCTGTTTCCAAAACTGTCCGCCTATATGCATTCCAGTCAATCAGAAATTTTCTTACGTTGACTTTGAAGGAAATAGCATTCTAGCGATAAGAGTGCGAGTATTTGTACATAGAGGGCCCATAAGAGGGAGAGAGATACCGGATTATACCATAAATACATATATTCAGTATATTATGCACAATGATGAATCACGCAGACTGACGGACGGACAGATACTTTTTCGGAATATGATTTTTGAGTTCAGGGAGTCGTGGAGGGCCAAAAAAAATGAAGAAAAAGCAACTTCCTATAAATATTAGCAAAGCGCACTGCATGCAGCGGAGACGAACATATACCGAGGCAGTTATGCCATATGCGTCTCTCAAGATATCATTCGACACATTCATCAGCTATGTGCGTTGCATACTCTATGGGACCAATTTCACCGTTCGCACGCGGGTATGCAAAACGCATTACGCATTTCACGAGGTATTTACCATGCAACATATTAATCAGCAGTGTGTTGCGATTGCATACTCTATCCCTGCATCTTTGTCCTCGCCATTGCGCCTTTGTTGGGAACAATGGGGCTCTTGCAAACTTTTGCTACAGGGGATTGAAGAGTTGATTCTTGCAGAAAAATCTGTAAAAATGACGATGTGTACACTTAAAAATCACGAAATTTACTCTCAGAATTGGGCATAATGGCGATTCAACGCAGGTATCGTGGGAGAATAGAAAGATATCGCCTAGCGAGATAGGAATCTCCCATGATACCTGCGTTGAAGTGCCATTACGATCTTGCTTTTAGAGCAGTTTTGTGAGTTTATTACTGAATTTTAGATTTTTTCAGTGTGATGTTTGTGACCATCACTGGTTTTGACATCCGATTGGACTATTCATTTCCTTACAGCAAAAGTTTGCAGCAGCCCCATTCCGCGCACTGGTTGTACCGTTCGCATATGGGTATGCAACACGCATTACGCATTTCACGAGGTACTTACCATTCGACGCACATTCATCAGCAGTGCGTTTCGTATTGCATACTTCGTCCATGTTTCTTTGTCCTTAGTATTGCGCCTTTGTTGGAAGACAATCAGATATGATCTAATTCTGCGAACCGTTTAAGTTTCCTCACGTGAAATAGAGGAGCATCTAGCCGCGGTGAAAACGTCGCGATAAAATATATGTATACCTGCGAATAGCGATGCGAAATTTGTGGCCGCGGTTAAGTAGGTATACAAGACACTCCCTCGTACTCGATAATGGTGTAATGGTGTAAGTACTCTATGTATAACCCTATGCACTACACATAGCGTATTCGTAGTATATGTATCATACAAGTTGCTAGGCGAAATGAAGCTCTGAAATTAATATGATTAATATCGGGTCAGTTTCGAACCGAACTGGGGCTCAAATGTAATTTATGGAAAATAATCGTGGTAAGGATGGGTCCTCGCCTGGAGCCTTTTGCGAGTCAGAGGATCCAAGAACAGAACTCGAGAAGAGCCACCATACCACCACCTCGACAGCACTCTTGCCAAACGGCGTTTGGAGAGGTACGTTTCAAACATGATTGCCACATTTATTAAACTTCATTATTATTATTTTATTTTTGTTTTTTTTTTAATTTATTTATTTTTTTCTCTCCAGTTTTTACGACTTATTTTTGTTGTGTGAAGGCTGGAAAAACCTAGGTATGCTCTTTGGAAGTTCTGAGGTTTAACATTTTTTTTGTCGCGGGCCCGGCGCGGCGCGGCGCAGTTTTTCGGCTATAAAATGATGAGACATGAACTCGACTTTATTTTCTCCGGATTTTTATGTTTGAGAGTATAGTAAAAATAGTAACATAATAGGCATCTGTATACTATTACTTACATGCAATCATGCATGCCTTGCAATTTACGGTAGGTATTTATAAAATCAGATCTACAAAACCGCGAGACTCACGCATAGGCATATTTAGAAGCAAAAAGCCCAACCCTTTCAAAAACTTAACAAAGATTATAGTCTTATTAAATGCACATACTTCCACGTGACTCACGAAGAAAAAAGTAATAATAATAATAATAATAAAAATTGTAGAAACAAGAAACGGGGAAAAAAATCAAATTTACGTGCGGGGCACGGGTGGTGAGAAGGCGGTATGCGATTGTATGTGTCTGTCTTGTAGAAATATTGTCAGTTCCTTGTTTTCACGCGGTAATTTTTCCTAGGTTTTGTCTGTTTTTGTTTGTTTGTTTCTCTATTTGTTTGTTTGTTTGTTTGTTTGTTTTTCGTTTTTCTTTTCTTTTTTCTCTTTTTTGTTTAATTGTTATTTTGTTTTGCTTATAAAAAAAAAAAAAACCCGATCCTCCCTCCGCACGCATTCTCTTTCCCGCAAAGTTCTTCCCCTCCACACAAAATCTATAGAGCTACACCTTTCCGCTCCGACATTTAACGACGTATAGTACACTAACCTATTGAGAATGAAGCGATTATAGGCGACCGTTTTTCTCGTAGGGTGGTAAATGGCATAAATACCGTACGCTAACGATTCGGTCTGTATGTTTCTTGTCTATACACAAATTGGTAACTTTGTCTAATGTATAATCGACTCCATATCTCTCTTTCTCTCCATCTGTATTATTTCCCCATCTCTCTCTCTCCTTTTCTGATGCTCCAGTGACTTATTACAATTTCTCGGCCGGAACAGCTCGTCCAGCTAGAGAACTGACTCCGAGACACGAGACTTCATAAATGCCTCCAACGTTCGTGAAAACCGCGACTCACCGCGACTCCGTGTACATCAAGCGAGCCACACAATCGCTAAAAGTTAACATTGAATCAAAACTACCCCCTCCCCCTTTCCTCTACAACCTCGCCCCTCTCCCCTCTCTCTCTCTCTCTCTTTCTTTCTCTCGATCAGCGATACTAATCTGGTTAACTATAGACATTAGACACAAGACATTAGACAGTTGGCATCGTGCTCTCAACAAGCATCATTTTGTGAGTAGAGATGCACTCCATATTTACAGTGTTGCCAGGCGACGAAAATAAAATGTCTTTGAATATGGAAAGAATTAATTGTATTCGCCTTCCTGGTCATCATTACATTTTTTCCCCCAATCTAAGGAAACCCTACGTGATTTCATCATGATATGGATTTGCAAGTATGAGTGTGATGAAAAATTTTTAAGAATTTGGATAAATTTTCTATTTGTTTTATCGCAGAACCATGCGAAAATGATGAAATGTTTCGACTGAAATGAACCTGAAACATTGTTTTCTATGTAGGTGAATCCTTGGTGCTTAGTGCCGATTTCTGCCATTAGGATGAGCGTTACCTAGGGACGGATTTACCATTACGAAAAATACGCAACTGCGCATAGGGGCTTCAGACCTAAGAAGCTCAATTCACGAAGGGAGGAAGAAGAGAATAAAAGGAGAGAACAAGGAAAAGAAGAAACAGCAGGGTTAAAATGTAACAACTTTGATGAAAAAACAAAACAAACAAAACAACAAAAAAACAGTTTCTCCCGTGACACCTGCGTATAGCTCAACCGCATTTAAGACAAATACGGTGGAGATCTGTCTATATCATGGGAGATTCTTATCTAATTTGCCTCTTTCTCTCTATACAAAGTGCTATAAGTTGGTGTTTCACAAAAACCCGGTGGTTTCATATATTCAGGTAAAAATAGGTATCGGTGAAAATAGTGTTTGCGAGGTATAGCGCGAGTTGTTTATAATGAAAGTGCGGTTTCCTGCTTTAATGAGTGGATTTTAACAGTTTTTTAATGTCCGCATCGTCATTTTCGCAGAAATGTGCCCCAAAATCAATGTGCCACATTCCTGTAGCAAAACTATGCCACAGATGCACCTCTACCTCTATTCATCCAGAAAATAGATTTTCGTGAAATATAAAGGAGAAAAAACAAAGGGTCTGAAGTCCATTTGGCAACCTTGTATCCACACGCGTGCGGGCGGCACTTGCTAACTGCAAGGCGTCGCGGGTCCGTATCGCTGATCCGCATCAATCCCCCCTCGTCCCCCCTCATTCCCCCTTTCTCCCCCCTCCTGACCCCTTCTCACATGAAGATCAGATATTTATCTAGTTCACTATTATATCATTACACTTTGTTCTCCCCTCCTTCATCTCGTGGGGGTGGACCCTTATCCCCCCCTCCGCCCCCTTACGCTCAATCAAATCTCTTATGCAAATTATTTATCGAGTTTTATTGTCCGTGACATTGCCTCTTTTGCCTCCGCTTCGGTGATCGGTGATCGGTGTTCGATGTTCGATGATCGATGTTCGACCGGTGAATCGAGGAGATCGTCACATCTCTTCGGCTTCTCTCCTTCGCCTCCTTTCTCGTTCGGCTCGGCGCTCGGGCGTTCGTTGTCCTATTTTACCTACCATCTCTAATCTTCGACAGTTCAGTTCAGTTTTCTCGTATTTCGTATACCTCAATTTTGGTCCGGGGGTCTCCCCCCCTTTCCACCTTACTCACTCCCTCGCTCTCTGAGATGAGGCCCGCGTCCGATGGCGTTTCACTTTGGCCCCTTACAGGCTACGCTTTGATTCGTCGATACGTTTCATCCGCTAATCATAACCTAGAAATTATATCGGACGAAAATCCAGTCGGAAATCGCTGTCAATCAAAACCATATTTCGAATCTTCGGATCGATTTCCTTTTTTACAGAGTGAGGCAAAAAGCTGGAAGGTGAACGCAGTATTTTAAGGACCTGCGAGGCGTTCGTGAAAGATAAGTGTTTCTGGAAAAGGGAGACAGAAAAAACGAGAAACGGTCGAAAGTCTTGATGATATACATGTAGATTATAGGACATATGGGTAAATTGCGAGCTTTCCCTGTAGCTATAGAGAGGGTCAATTCTGTACTGGTGTAATATCACTTGAAAATATCTTTGGGAGCATCAGAAAGTTTCAAAATTGACTAACGATTAGTCACGAACCCAATGAATGCATTTAAACGAAATTTCAAGATACGATTGAGTTTTCCCACCTAATAGCATCTTTCTCCACGATGAATCACTTTTCACATCATAGAAAATTGCGATGAGATAGGACTTTCCCATTATAAAACAGGCATTTTGGTATTTTGTTTTAACGGATTTACTGAGTTTGTGTGTTAGTTTTGGAACTTTTTGAGGCTCCTTATGTTATATTCAAGTGATTTTGCTCCAGAATTGACCCTCTTCTGTAGCTGCAGCAAAAGTTTGCAACAGACCCATTGGTCTCCAAAGTCTTTTAATTAAATTTTTAGGTTGCCGGCCTCGGTGGCTTGGTGGTCAGGACACCTGACTGCCAATCCATAGGTCCCGGGTTCGAATCCCGGTAGTGGCAGCAGATTTTTCACTCGTCTTGTCGCTCGGTCTCCTTAAAAGTGGGTCCACGGCAAAGATTACAGTGGAAATCTGAGTGCTTTGAGCATGGATGTTTCAAGTCCCCTGTTGTCTTCTGACATTAAACAATCATTCTCTCACAGACATTAGTCTATAGTTGGCTGTAGGCTCCTTACTGGAGTATAAGCCATAAAACAAGCAAAAAAAAAAAAAAAAAAAAAAATTTAGGTTAGAAACGCATTACTGTGCCGTAAGGAATCTTCGCCGATGAATATGCCGGTTATAAACGTGACTTTTTCTTCAAAAAATAATTTAGCATGTTTGCGTGATCATCCTAGAATTTAATATTAGCCCTAAAATTGATATGAGGGAATCCTATGAGAACGATCGTAGTCCAGCATTACTGCACTGGTTCTATATCTTTACGCAATCGGCCATTGGATATTGGTCTCAATTGAGGAGGGGGGGAGAGAAAATGCTCCATAGGTGAAGTATTTTTTATGGTCCGTACCCAATTCTAAAATAAACGCACCTGGTTACAAGGTGCTCAAACAAAAATGAATGAAAACATACACACGCGTGCTTTGAAATTCGTCGATTTTGTCTTTCATTCATCAAAACGCATGAGCTTAAAAAAGATATTCCACTTAAAACATAAACCTGACAAAAGAATAAACATTCAATACGAGAATACGACTTCTTCTTTTCTTGGCTTTGGAACCTATGAATAGTGTTCGTTTCATAGCACGTATTACGTCCACTTGACCCCTTGCCCATTATAAAATCCAATTTCGGATTGAATGAAAAATCGAAATAGAATCGCGAACAGAGCAGGAGTTACAATTATTAAGACGATACGAGTTCAACAACAACGCTTCTCCCAGTTAAAATGTATTGATCAAGTGTCGTTTTTACGCTCAATGCCATTGCAACGTCAAAAATCAGGTGTGCTTTTCGGAAGAAATAAGCCTTGGAGTCACATTTATTATTTTTTTCGGAATAGCGTATCTGATGTTTTTAAGGGCCCTTCTTCCGGAGAACGTTTCAATCATTGGTGAAGCTATGTTCGGTATACACATAGTATGTACGTATGATCAGAGCCTATAAAACGTGAGGGGTGCTCTTTCTAGAATTTTAATCGGGCTCTGCCATGTCAATGGCTATTGACTAGCATACCTCGAGTTTTATCGGCTCTCATTCCGAGGCTGCTCACGTCTGACTCAATTCAATCACCTGATATTTGAGAGCGCGTATATACGTTGCAAGTCCACAACTCCTCATTGAGTTAGGTTGGAGGAGAGTGGTTCCAACGAATCGAGTACAGAGTTGCCAAGCCGAACAAAGATTATGGTTGATTGCAAGGTAGAGTTTGAAAATTTCAAAAAAGTGAAATATATCAATTTTTTGAAAAGTCTTGAAACATGATGAAGCTGAGTGATATTGTTGATGGATGAAAACAGGGCTAATATTAACCCTACGTAAAGCAAGGCATGCAAATTAAGTTTTAACCATTGCTAGAAGTTGGGTTTCGTTGTTTGTATGGAAGCATGTATTCCCTTAAAGAAATTGAAAATCTCCTCTAGTGGAAATAAGGTACAAATTTAAGTGTGAAAAGTAGATAAAAACATCCTAATTTACAAATTTAAGAACGCGAATTCATTATTGTAGCGGTTCAACATGAAATAATCTAAAATTTCAAATTAATGAATTATTACAAGGGTGATGAAATATTTCAATTTCAGAAATTTTTAGGCTTTTAAACTCTATTTCGTAACAGGACTTTTCACTGTTCCCAAAAACTATCGTAGAAATTGAATGATAAGAACATCTTATGTTACCAAATTAATGATTATTTTTGCTACAAGTGTTTTCCTCGACCTTTTGACTCTTCGAACGTAGTGCGATCTCAGTAGATCCTTAAATTTAAGGTTGATTTTTGTTTTTTTTAAAATAAACACTTTTAATAAACAGAAATATTCATTCATTTGGTAGCTTAAACGTTTTGATTTCTATGAAAACTATCGACGTCAGCGGAAAGTCTAATGTTAAAGAGGAATTACACTTATACGCGTCGCTGCAGAGTGTGAGAAACTCAGAGATATTTATGACGTCACAAAATAATGTCCAAACGAGTAGTTGACATAGATATTGCTTCGCACCAAGAACTTTGGTCTTGGTTGAAAGAGTAACGTACATTATTCATATCAATCTTGCGGGCAACAGCAGTGGCAATCTGGCAACAATACAATTCGTCCATTTGAACCATAGCGAAATATCGATTCGAGGGAGTGCTATAAATCCTCAATAGTTCAATCTTTTTCTACGGTTTTAAATGGAAATAGAAGGAATGAAATGTTGCAAAACTGAACGCCAATTCATATCCTAGCCAAGTATGTCTCTCCTCGTTAGTGCCTGGCCCATTGGCCATTGCTGTAAAGCGACCAGGGCTACCGTTTTGCGTATAACCAATGCTATTTTTCAATTCACCGATGATTCCACCGGTTGAGAAAAGATTACACAGTTCAGTTCAGTTCATGACTCCATGACTGTAATGCACGAAATTACTCTGATCTGTAATATTTCCTTAATCGGTGGAAACTCCGTCGATTAATTAAAATATCCGCAAGTTTTTTAAAGTCATCGACGACTCCACCGGTTGAGAAAAGATTATAGATGCGAGTATTTTAGTTTATTACAGTCATGCTCTGAACTGAACTGTGTAATCTTTTCTCAACCGGTGGAATCATCGGTGAATTGAAAAATAGCATTGATTATACGCAAAACGGCAGCCCTGAAAGCGACGTTTTATTTGTCAACTTGGCATCCATGTCTACAGCGTCATGTGAAGTTCTCATCGGATTAGGAGTCATATACATCGTGATTGGTGAATGGTGGGTGTCCACTGTCCGACTGTCTAGTGTCTATAAAACATCCGTCCTTTCCATCATCCATCGCCTAACCGCGTCCCCTCATCCTCGTTACTTGATTGGACAAGAGCAAGACGGTCACGATAGGAGCTAAGTGAAGTCCCCGTCTGTGTCGCGTGGCCCGTGCAACACGACGTGCGTGCGCCTTGTTATACACCTGGACGCGTGCCCATACTTTTATCAAATCCGACGTATAGAGTGGCCCAAAAGTTCCGGACTAACGTTTCAACAATTTCACTCTTCGGAACGGAATGCGGAGAGACAAATCACAATCCAGCGCAAAGCTTGCGACCAGGGGCCAAATAGAGCACGGGACAGACGAGACCAAGGTCCATATACATAAGGTCTGGCCGGTAGCTTTCGGCTCCCCTCGTTGGTCCACAGTTTGGGAACCACTTCTCCATTTAAAACCATTGATCCAAGATGGCGGCGAACTCGGCAAGAATGTTAAAGTAAATGGGGGTATGGGTTCCCAAACATTGGATTTCCCAAGTTGGCGCTACCGGCCAGACCTTATATTTATGGACCTTGGACGAGACGGTGCTTGAGCCTGATTAATGTTGATTGTTGATGGCGCAAGTGAGTTGCAACACGTTCTGACTAGACGTAAGTCACTTACGTCCTCAACATCCATAAGGCTCGAGGACCTTCCGTCCCGTATTCTATTTGACCCTAAAGTGTCCAATTTTCCAGCCCAAATTTGGTCGAAACGCATTGAAACAACAGCCAAAAGTCCTCCAATGTTTACTGATGTATTTGTGGGTTAGGTTTTCTTCGTGGTTTTCTGTGTTTTTTAGACTGACTAACATTTTCTGATGAATTATTTTTTTAACTATATGCATTAATTATTTGAATGTTTTACTTCAAAGCGGAATTTCAGGTAGATTTCGATTGGAACAATGTTCACCACTCAACAGTAGGCGACTATTGGATGTTGTTTTGTTGAGCCCCCGAACGAAAATGAACACATTTTACTTGCCTCTCTTTCATAACACGGGAAGCACAGAATGTGCTGGGTCTCGATTTATCTTTAGACATGCAACGCAAAGAAGGGTTATATTTTAAAATCCAGTAGATTTTATACGTTATAAGATATATGTAGTGTCCTTGTACATGAATTTAAATGTTTCAGGCACCCTTTGAAATCAGAATTTTGGAATGGTTCGTCACCGTGCATTGTCTCTCTTTTGTGCCGAGCAGACATTACCGTAGTTTATTGCTTGATTTCGCTTAAATTATTTTTGTTCCCTTAACCCGATCGATGAATGAGATGTTGGAGATATTTAGTCCATGTGTTCCCAAGAGGCTGATTTTAAACTGACAGATTTTTAATAAAAACTTCGACGCTTAGTAATTTGAACTCGTCAATGATGATAACCTTATAAAGTAGAGTAAGAAATGTTACAGTTTGCGCCGTACTTTTGCTCTAACAGGTCAACTGCACCCACAATTTTCACAGTAGTAAGCGGTTTTTATTCATTTTAGTTTCAATTTTTTGTCAGTTTTGTGTGAGCTTAGTGTTATTAATCCGTGACACATTTTCTGTGTAACTATAAAAGTCTCACCATCACTGAATCAGTTTTTTTGGCAATAGATCAACGTACGATAGTCATATTGCAAAATTTTATTTACCTCCTCTCCCCCCCCCCCACAATTCTAACTACTTTCACTTCCCAAGAAATTTCACGGAGAATTTCCTCGGAAAGTCTAAGTCCTTCTTCAGAATTTGCGCTGAAGAAGCATGGTGTTGAGGTTTCGTTAGTATAGGTATATTCGATTTTAACGTAAAAGGAAATACTGTCAACAATTTGTAGTGGTTGCTTACCTGGTACTTTATTTTGTATTGCTTTGCTAATTAGGTCTCGATGTTCTAAGGGCTGAAGGTTTGTTTTCCTGTTTTGACCGAGGGTTCAGTGAAAGTGATATGATGATTTCAATAATTTAATAGCGCTGGTCGAGCTTGACTGAATAAAAATCTGAAACCTCTGGAATAATTCAGTTGGATTTCCTTTCCATGCTTTTTTTCTCTACCAGTAAGTTTTTACTCCAATTAATGGATTTTTTAGAAGTTTTTATCCAGCTTTTACAGTCTTTCAAATCATGCTTCTGTGTCAAAAATTATTCTTAATTCAGGTAACTGTAGTAATAATCCGTTATCAATGTGTTTCTGAAATGCAAGGTAGCTTTCGATCTCTAGTTTCGAGTAATTTTGAATTACTCCTCAATATTTGTGAGAGTTCGATAAAATCATCTAATTCTCCGCTTTTCCACATCGTTAATCTTCACCCAAACTTTCCGATTGTTTCACTAATACAACGGCTCCATGAAATTTCGATCTCAACTGTGTTAATTTACCACCACGCTGCAATAGACAGATGTGTGACCCATAATCGAGAAAAAAACGTTATGTTCATTTTAAAAGACTACCGGGAAATACTAAGTTTGATTTTGGACCACGCAGCTAAGAAACAATCTGCGGCTTCAGAGGAATCTAGCAAATTGAACACAATAAAATTTAGAAACAGCCTTCCTTCACGTTTACCAAATTATTGCGTCAGCTTTGAGTCGAGTGCAAATTTGACTTCTATTGCCTTGAAAAGTGATAACGTGACATGCGATTACACAGTTTCCGTCAGCAAAAACGAACTTAAATCACATGAAGATCTATCTGATGAACTTTTTGATTATACCAGTGGTTTGGTAAACGATCGAATTTTTAATGGCGTTAGACTTGATTTTTCTCGTCCAGGAAAATCCCGAAAAGCTCAACAATTTAAATTCTAGGATTCTTTCGAGCGCGAACAATTTCGATTCAGTATTTAGACTTATATGGCGAGTTTTTCGAGGATTCAGAACAATTATCTGTATTGGCGGTGAAGTCTGTTACAGATATAATCCTTTTACAGGAAATATTGTCAACTTTGTCATCGGTGGAAGCAATGAACTTTTTCATTTTACAGCGTCAAACATGAACGGTAAAAAGTTTTTACTATCTGTCAAGGAGTCAGCATTTTTTTTCAGTAATCCAGAACTCCATAATAAGGAGATACTGTACATTATCTCACATGGACTTCTCATTGATTTCGTTAAATTTTCTAATGGATCCCTCATCTTCCTGCCAGAATCGGATGGCTTGTCCTCTGTTGATACGAGAACCTTGCTCCAATACCAGTTGTCAGCTCAACGATTCGGCGCAGACTTCACCGTGATGCTTAATGGGATGAGAGTCATTAGATCAAATGATTACGATTTCTCGCCAACTATTGATACCGGCTCTCTGTGCTTCATTACTCCTATGAGAGGGTTCGTTCCGCAGTATTTTGTTCCGTTAAAAAGTTTCCCTCCTTCTGTGTGGTCGATTTTTCTTTTAACGTACGCCATCTGCCTTCTTGCACACTACCTTTTCAGTTATACCGCTCTACATTCTTTCAGTTTCTTCTTGACTGAGAAAGAGATAAGAGTTGTTTACGAGAACTTCTCACCTAACTGGAGTGTTTATTGTTATTTTTTCTGCATTCAACAACCTAGATTGATTTTGGACCGCTTGATCTGTGGGAAACTCTTATTTTTAGCCATAGTTTTCACAACGATGATACTCGTTTCGATTTTTCAAAGTGAGATGATGACTTTGGTGACCAAGAGAGTGCGATATCCAGACCTCAAAACGATCGAAGAGCTTGAGAAATCGGAGCTTCAGATACAATCGGACGATGTTATGTCTGATAGGAGATTATTTGAAAGCGACACGAGGATGCAGACTCGCCATTTGACTACTAGCAAACTAACGGACAGTCATAAGTATCTGAATTCCCTTCTCGCAGGAAAAGTAGATAACGATGAAATTTGGTTTGATTCCGATTTAAAGTTGTGGCGAGTATCGAATACAAGTAAACCAAATTCAGCGAACCTTTTTGATCAATCGAGCCGTTATGTAGATGTACTTAATCATATTGTACAAAACGATGCGTTCTTGATATTTTTTCCCGTCAAACTTGGCCAAAAGCAGAAAAAAGCTATTCTCGACCTTACCGAGTTTAATGAATACCAATGCGTCGAGGAATGTGTCACGAGCTATCCTTTGTCGATTTCTTATCTGAAATACTCTCCGTATGCGGACTCATTTAATCATTTCTTTCAAAAAGTAATTGAGGGAGGTCTTGTGAAGAAGAAGTTGGATGCTGCTATAAAATTAACATATTTCGAAGCTCATCTTGACATGAAAGCCAAAGACGATTCCCTTGCAAATTTGAGACCTTTTTCACTGGTTGACTTGAGCTCAGGATTTTTGGGTTTAGCGTGTGGCTTGCTAGTCGCTGGCTTGGTTTTCGTGATTGAACTCTTGTGTTTTGACACCTGACAAAATCAATTCTGAAATCGAGATCAAATTTGAAAATAGATTTAGGATCATGATATTACCATGCATGTTATCAGAGCTAATTTTAAACGAATATTTTCATAATCATTTATAAAAATACGAAGATCATTCTTAAAGCAGGGAAACATTCTGCATACCTCAAAAACCAAAACAGAAAAATGAAACGAGTAAAAAGGGTCTTCATAGCATACTCTCAGCTTTTTAACAAGCTATATATAGTTTTTTTTTTTTTTTTTTTTTTTTTTTTTTTTTTTTTTTTTTTTTTTTTTTTAAATTTGGCACACTATTTTTTCATTGTTACACTTTTCCTGGCTTTTCTTTTAAATATTGTTGAAGTAATGTTGAACTATAAGTCATGCTAACAATAATAATAATTCATTCGCTCTTTGTCATTTGCTATAATTCATTTTATATAACGAATACGTACATACGAAGCACAATAAATAATTCATACTTTACCCAACGATCTTCAACTAAAATTTGCTTATCATCATAAAATTTTTGGAAACGCGAAATAGAAGTAGTTAAGCTTTTTTTTTAATAATTATTCGATTGTTTTCCATGGCCACATGAAAAATTGGGACGGAGTTCATGAAACTTTTTTTCTAGGGCAGTAATTTGAATGCATTGCTGGACGTTTACAGTCCTACAAGGTGCGGTGAAGAAATTAATAGGAACTCCAGTATACACTTAAGAATGAGAATGTACACATCTTCTGGACGCGTTTATAAACCCAAAAAGCAATCATTGCGATAGACAATTTTAGCGAAACAAGTTATCGTTTACTGATTAACGTCCGAGTACTTCTGGTTCTAAAATAAACTCTCGCTGAATGTAATTTTCCCATGAGCGCAATTTTAAGCGGGAATGATAGCACTTTAACCAGGAAATTATAATGCAACCCTTTAGCGATTCTGAATTCTACTTGTGTATGTTTATGCTTCGTGATGCATACAGTTCCACAGTGAAAACTGTCGGAATCAGTAAAATATTTCAGATTATCTCGTACCTACACATGTATAGTTTAGAATCGCCGGGATTCTCGCGAATTTCACACCGACAATAACATCTGGGTATGACTTTAACCTACAAATGCATCGTTATATCTAGATCTTATTGATTTTCACAGTTTAAGGCGAGGAACCAGGATAATATAATGGCTTCTGAAGGAAGAAGAATTCATATAATCGCGTGGAAAGATTGCATTAATTTTTTGGTTTATTCAGTAATCATTCGAAAGTTATAGATGAAAGACACAGGACTTTCAAGGCACCCTATATTTTTTATACTTACCCATATCAACACACTGAGTCCGAATGACACTTATCACGTATTCACATATTCAACATCGCTACTACCGTCCAGCCAGCACCTCCTCTCGGTGAACAATGAGGGATCAGATCAATTGGTCCAGGTACAGGTACCATGCATGCTCCTCGCTGCTTGTTTCATCTCCGTCAGCGTTGCTAGATTTCACCTTAATTACTAAAGATGTCCGTTGAATATACAGACAACTTGTATGCAATTTGGCAACTCTGTTCATCGTCATAGTCCGACTATCTCCTCGTTCTCTCCTTTGCTCTCCCTGTCCGATTATTATTTTGATCTCCTTGTGTATGTTTTTTGATGGCTTTGTGACATCCCCGTCGTCTGTGTGACATCTCTATTTTCGATTGAATCGTACATGGGTACCCCGAACGTGAGTATGTTATGCTTGATTTAAAAAAAAAAAGACCACTCTCGCTCAGTTCAAAATGAGTGGCGAAGCATCCAATTTGGCAACGGAGGATTTGCTAAGTCAATCAGTGGCGTAGCGTGAAATTTGACAACGTTGTATGTGTCCATTTAAACCCATGAAAAAGATCGAACAATTCGGGTGTTCGGCGAACATTTTCGCATTCGACTTGTTTGGTGGGTTTAAATGGACACATTACAACGTTGCCAAATTGCACACTACGCCACTGAAGTCAATTTAAACCTGTTATGTTATGTGTAAAAGACCGAGCTGCATATTTGGTGTGCATTAGTGAACCTAGCGCATTTGGCCAACAATTAATATTTGTTTATTCTTATATAGAGCTGTAAAGTTTTGCTGAAGGTAAATGGACTATCAATTCTGGTGTAAAATGCAAAACTCACTACTTACTGAGAAAAATAAGCTTAAAGTTCAGATGTACTACTTTACTTTTTTTTGTATGCACTATCCGCGGACGCCACCTTCTTGCTCGGGGGTTTCGGACTTGGCCTGGAGGCTACCGCCACTTATGATATGTATGTTTCGCACCCCCAAAGAAAAGAACATAACCCTCGAATTGGAGCAATAACGATTGTTGCGTTTGGTTTTCAAACAATAAATTTGAAGGTTAATTCTTACAGATCTCGTCGCACGGAACACGATTGGACCAAAAAAAGTTCTGTTTCGCGTAATGTGAGCGAGAAAGGCGGCACTTATTCAATGTAACATTCTTATGTTTGTGGAGCATACGCACGTTGTGCATACACACACTGGTGGTCCATCAGAACTTTGCGTGAAAGTTAGAGGACAAAAATGAGTCACGCCTGTAACAGGCTGTTTTCTATTGTAATAAATCTGAAATTGCATGAATATTTTTCAAGGCTACTGCTGTGAAATTGTTCGGCAAGCATGACCTTATCTGGGGGGGGGGGGGTGGTCAGAAATAGAAGGAAAACGGAGAATAAAAATAAAAGGAAAGAAAATGAGGGAGGAAAGAAGTGGGGTCAGATCTGCAGCCATGTATGCACCCACAAAAAAAATTGTAGGTCTGCTGCTCCCGATTTAAAAAAAAAAAAAAAATAAATAAATAAAAAAATAAAAAAATAAAAAAAAAAATAAAAAAAACTGAGCCATGGTTCCAGATATACCCTTCATAGTAAAACATGCATGATTTTTCAACTATTCAAGGGCCGAAGATACTTCAAAATTGGAAGTCTCAAAAAATAGAGTTGGGGTTGTGGCAACTGACCAATAATTAAAATAATGGTTGTAAACTTTTGTGTGTGTGTGTGTGTGTGAGTGTGTGTGTGTGTGCATATGAAAATATTCTCATGACGTTACTCTGAATCAGACTATTTCCAAGGTCAGCAATATTTGCTTGAAATTTAGAAAGAAATATTCTCATGACGTTACTTTGAATCATACTATTTCCAAGGTCAGCAATATTTTCTTGACATTTAGAAAGCAACCGCATGGAGTCTTTGTCTTCCCATCCCTGCTTATCCACTATTATAGCTATCTCCACTGTTTATCAGAAGCCGTAAAAATATACTCAATTTGGCAAAGTGCTCGAAGTTAGAATTAAAAGTTTGTTGCTCGTTAAACGTTGGGGTATAATCAAGGGATGATTCTCAGAGGGAGCCTTCGGGGGTGTCCCTTTTTTAAAACAGTCATTCATTCTCGTAATTTGTATCTTGGTCGTCAACCGTCGCGTTACCCCGCTTGTCACCCCTCCCCCTCCCCCTCCCCTTGTAACAACTCCACGACCGCTTAACGTTAAATGCGCCCGTCTAAGAAAACCCTGAGCCCTGAGGGCGCATTCAAAAGACGCGGTTCTTTTATTTTCAACTTCAGCTTCTTTCAGTGGCTAGAGTCGACGATACACCCTGCACAACTTTAAGGCAGAATTTCAGATTGTCTGTTCTAAAAAACAAAAAAACAAAAAAAAAAAACAAAAAAACCTAGCGAAAAGGTAATGGGGCTCCTTTTCATTTCTTATTACTTTTTATTTCGGGTTTTAAGATCAAACTGAACAAAAAGAACAATTATTTTTTTCTTTTTTTTTCCTTAAACGACTGAGATATTATAACATCATTTTCTTTTAATTTGAATTTTAAATTTGGTCAAATGCAAGCAAAACTTTTCTATGGAATGCAACTGAGTTTTAAGGTATAGACATTTCTGATGTTACAATTTTACAAATATTAAAATATTTCGTGAAATATATGAAGAATTCACGAAAATCAATATCTTTGGTCGAGAACAGTAGAAACTTCCAGGGTTACCTAGGTCCTAGGTCAATTTTTATGTTAGACGAAACAAAGAAAATACAAGCGGAACTGCACGGAAAAAAAAGATTAGTGAATTTAACCATACGATAGCTGATTTTGGCACCTGCTAGATGTTATGGTAAACTTGACCAGAAGTATGGTACCTTTACCGATACTTTGAGTAAATTCGACATGCAATCAGGTAACATCACCTAGTACCTAGTCAAAACATAGTATACTTTTGGTTAACATAGCCATAACATCTAGCAGGTGCCAAAATCAGCTATCGTATGGTTAATTTCACCGTAGTTTTTTTTCCGTGTGCGTTCGTGTAAGCAGCGATAACAGTTTAAAACTTGTTGAATCCAAAGATGATAACAATCGGAAGTCAGGAAGAGCAACACTTTAAAATTAAATCGAATTTATCAAATTTGACCTTTTGTACAGATTCAAATTTATAAAACATGAATGGACTACGTTGCCAGACACTCGAAAAAAAATACTGGTAGAATTTGCCATCTGCATAGCTGATTTTGGAGTCTACCAGAGAGTATGGTAAATTTCACTGGATTATGGTAAAATGTACCAACAGGTTAACTTGGCTTATCGCAAAGTACGTTGCATTTACCATGTTATGGTGACAATTACCATTCTTTCTAGCAGACGCCAAAATCAGCCCTGCAGATGGTAAATTCTAAAAGTATTTTTGTCCGTGAGTACACTTCTCCATTGTTCCTTACTGAAATTCCAAGGAAATTTACTTAAACGGGTGGAATAAGTACATTCTATATTAGTGTGGGATTTTCGATAGTTCAATAATTCTAATGTTTTCGAATAAAGAGAAAGTATCATAAATTTATGTACAGCATTTACACTGCTACACTTTACGTACAAACAGGAAGGATCTAGGTGTCCATTGAGGTATAAGTCCTGCGTAGTCCTATATAGTGAGTTAATGATTCCTATTCAAGCGTTGATAGTCAAACGGAACGCGCGGAGGATAGAACCGATGATGTTGAATAGTGTCAAATGTTAACACCTCGGAGCTCGGAGTTTAAAAAGCTTAAATCCTAGGATTAACGTCTCATCTTCCCGACCTTCCGCGCACGCTTCGGCAGTGTTGTCAGATGGATGTCACCGAAAAAAAAAAAAAATGTCCGCTACACCGATGCCGCTCAAACATTTTCAGACCGCAAATTTTTGCTGGTCGATATTGCGCAGTGCTGTGTTTTGAGTACATTTATTGGTATTCTACAATCA
Source organism: Trialeurodes vaporariorum (assembly GCA_011764245.1). Lineage (NCBI taxonomy): Eukaryota > Metazoa > Arthropoda > Insecta > Hemiptera > Aleyrodidae > Trialeurodes > Trialeurodes vaporariorum. The sequence continues at coordinate 20,200,390 of VMOF01000369.1, read as the reverse complement.
ATAGATGATTCTACACAGAGAAAAATGCTTCGGTTGTTAGAATTCAAGATTCGACTTAATTTGATCACCGAAGTTTTCGGTTGAATAAACCAAAATTTTCGGTCGTAAGTATCGAAGAAATCGGGAAGTATAACCCAAATTCCGCCCTTACCTAATACTCAGTATTACTAAGGAAGCATTCGGTATCAGGACCAAACATTTCGGTTCCTCGAACCGAATACTTTGGTGATCAAATTTTACCGAGGTATTTTTCTCTGTGTACCGGTCGAAGCAAGGAATTATTCTTGTTATCAGTTGAGGAGTATTAGCAGGTTGATGCATGGGAGCATTCAAATGGGTAATTTTTGCTTCAACCGGTTGAATCATAATCATGCGCACTCATTTCAAAACGGCACCGCATTTCGATGCTGACCAACGATCGTAAAATTCATTCATTTGTAGCCACTCAGTACGCGCGCATTGGTGGAACCAGGACTTTCTTCTAATGGAGGGGGGGGCTGAGCAGGCAAAATTTTAATGACCCCTTTTTCGTACTGTTCACGCGATTGATCCCGGATAACTCTGACCATCGAGCTCCTTGATGACCCTTTTTCTCATACAATCCAATCAAATTTTGGGGGAAAACACATTCTGTATTACTTTAACGACCATTTTGTTTTTGCTCCTTGAATTCTCCTTGAGAGCCGAAATTTTGAGATGTGCCAAATCCCCAATGGCCAATGGCCAATAATGACGTATTTTGTTTCCAAAATTTTCCTGGAGGGAGGGGGCTTTGGGCTAGGTGGACCTCTAAGGGGAAGGGGGCTCATTCCCCTGCCACTTGATTTCCGCCTTTGTACTCGTGTTGAGGTCGGTGTTGTTTCGTGAAAGTTCGATTTTTATCACAGACTGGAATAAGTGCAGTATGAACTATGAAACTATCAATCGACCTGAAAGCACTAATTTGGATATACATGAGCAAACATTCAGTGCCGATTTAGTGCTTTTTTAAGCTACAATGTTGAAACGAAAAATACATACACCGGATTACATGTTTGAGTTATTCGCGCAACAAGCGAATCGATTTTTAACTTTTCGAGCTCATATATAGTTGCGGCGACAAAGTGATGCAGCGAAGCGTGTACACAGAAAAAACAGACTAAAACGTTTTAGTAGCTCTGACAAAACCGTTGCTGGAAAAATGACCCAGCAAAAGACTTAAGTAGAGCTAACCAAAAGTCGTGTACTCCTAACTAAAGAGATTTTGCTGGGTAACCCAAAGACTTGGTTGGCTCCTGTAAAGTCTTTTGTAGGGTCATTTTTCTACCAAAGGTTTCGTCAGTGCTACCCAAGTGTTTTTTTTTTTTCTGCGTAGTCTGGCAACGTTGAAGTTGTTTACATTTAAACCCATGAAAAATATCTAGCTATCTAGGGATTGGCGATGGTTATCGAGTTCGACCTTTCGTATGAGTTCAGATGGACACATTGCTACGTTGTCAGATATCACATTTTGCTTTCGCGGCCACAAGTGAAAATCGACGGAGACTAAACCAGGGGTCTTAAGTGCGTAAATTTAGAATGCAGCGTAATGTATTATAGTGATTTAAGAATAAACATTACTCATCAATATTTTTGGTTTAATTGTTTAGTGCTTCCAGAGTATTCATTTGATCGGTTCTATTCTAGTCCAAAGTGGACACTTTTGGAAAGTATGAATTTTTTAATACAGAAAATCCATGAGTTGCCACTGTCCTACTGCGGGGCCTTTAGATCTGGTTGAGTCAAATAAAGACCCAGCGCAAAGCTTGCGACAAATGTCCAATTTTCCAGCTCAATTTTGGTCGGACTCATCGAAGCAACAGCCAACAGTCACCTGTACTATTGACCATGATAAAACTGAGCACCATTGTTCCAATAATAATGGGTCTGTTGCAAACTTTTGCTACAACGATAAAGAGTGTTTCATCGTATGTAAAATCACCCGAAAAGTCCATCGGTGGCATCAGAAAGTCATGAAATGCGATAACAAACTCACAAGAGACGTTTAATGAAATCCAAGATGGCGGTAAAATATCGAGCAATCTGTATGCATGCACCTTTAACATCCAAGGATTGCCAACCTTGACAACCTCACTGCTTCAGAGGTTATGTGTTTATTTACGTGTTGATTGGGTGTGATCGATGTTGTGAGGTTGGCTATCCTTGGATGTTCGTGGTGCATGCACACAGGTTGCTTGATATTTTACCGCCATCTTGGATTTCATTTAACGTCTCTTGTGAGTATATTATCACAGTTCATGACTTTCTTATGCCACCAATAGACTTTTCACGCGATTTTACATGAGATTGTACACTCTACAGCGCTGTAGCAAAAGTTTGCAACAGACTCATTGTCACCTAAACAAGGTGATATCACTAACAATTCTTGGTGAAATCACCTAAAGGTGACAGTTGGAACAATATTTTAAGTGATCTTTGGTGCTCATTTTTACCACGGGAATGATGAACGTAGGTTAGGTTTTCCTTACGGTTTAACCCCTTAAGGACCAAGCCCGAGTATACTCGTTTTTCTTCTCAAGTCTATTTCACATCGTTTCAGTCTTCATTCCGGATAAACGCAATTATCGATGAAAACACTTAAAGGATAGATTTCTTCGGGTGCCTTCAATGTGTCGTATAGGCAACTCCAACTCCCCCTAGTACGAATAGTTATCTACCTACCCTACATAAACGGAGGAGTGACGTTCTTTTGAATTAACCTGGCCCTTAAAGAGTTAAATTGGCGCTTTTCAGACGTAGAATAACCGCGGTTTCTGATTAATTACTTCTAAACTATATACGCCTTAATAAATTGAAAGTTTGGCTTTAAAAGCGAAATTTCAGGTCAATTTCGATTGGAGCTATACTAGCCTCTAAACAGTGGGAGAGAAAAACACTTTGATGGCAGCGCTGACAAAATCTGTGGTAGAAAAATGACCCAGCGAAAGACTTTAGTTGAGCCCCACCAAAAGTTTTACGCCTATCTACAAAGATTTTGCTAGGAAAAACAAAGATTTGGTCGGCTGCAAAGTATTTTGCTGCATGGATCGTTTTTCTACCACAGGTTTTGTCAGCACCACCAAAGTGTTTTTCTCTATTTTTTTTCTTTTTTTTTTCTTCTTTGTGCATCATCATAACACGGGGAACAGATTCAGCTGGGTTTCTATTTGTCTCTGAAATCTGGCAACTATTATCACCGAAAAGAAACAGGTGGGACGGGTGATCATGGTGAGTACACGGAGTGAGTGATGCGCAGCATGGACAAATAATGGTTGATGGGCGCGCAGCAGCCGCGCAACGCATAACGCGGCCGCGGGTGGCATCTCCAATCTCTCCCGCGTGCAACGATATTCCAAGTCAAATGACAAATATCAGGGGGGAAAAGAGACTCCGGCTTCTACATCCAACGAGCAACCCGCGCGCGACTTGATCTGTGATCAGCGCCACCTTAAGAAAGACCCCTCCCCTCCCCCTCCCATCCGCGCCCCTCCCTCTCCACACTCCCCTTTCATCTAGCCGTGAGACCAAACTGCCGCGAACGAGACACCGCAGTGTGACACCGAGAAAGACGCGACATCGGGACTGTGGGGACCCCGGGACCCCGTTACTCAAAATCTAATGATTAATACACAATACAGTGCGGCGGCGGGGCCCGCCAAATGCGGATTAAGATTTAGAATGTATTATGAGAAATAAGAAATAATTATGGTGGCAGAGCACGCGAGAGTGCGCCACGGTCGCACAATGGTAGCAGATATCACCGATTTAGCGATCAAAAATCAGAAAGTTTAAATTTCGTAAAATTACTATCGTTCAAAATGATTCCAAGACTAACTTTTACTCATCACTCGAACGACTTCTAACTGGAACGATTGTAGCTGTAAAATGCACACATAGAGAGTCTAAATTCAATAAAGATTCGAAATAATAATTAATTATTAGAGATTATTTTTAACCTGCTGGTTTTTGGCCGCAAAATTGCCGATTCCGGCCTACTGTGAGTCGGCGTCGAAACGACCAGCAGACGGGGGTCAGACGAACGAAAAAATGAGTAATTTTTGTTTTTTTTTCGGTTGACGTTGCCAAATTTTCCATCTTTTATGATCGTGGTCTAAGTTGGTAGTGAATTAGATTTGGAGGACTCGATCAGTAAATCGAAAACCATAGCGCTTTTTTCTCTCTCAAAACCCTCCAAAGTTACAGTTTAGTTCTTGTGCCACCAAGGAGGGTTTCTAACTTTGCATAGACCCCAAAGTCGTTTTTACTCATTGTGAAAATACAGTAAGTGCTCTCATAATGTAAAGTAACATACCAAGTTACGCGGGTAAAACCATGTGCTTATTTTAACTCATTGTCTCAAGTCATAAGTAAATATATCGAAGTAAGTAAATGCAAGGAAAAAAAGTTGATCGAGTTGATGATCAAGTACGTTACGTTACACGCTCGTGTGCGGTGCTTATCTTTCGAGTAGGCATTCCGATAGAAACCCTTCAATCTCTACGATGTGCGCAAGATAAATTAGAAGTTATCGGTGAAATTTCAATAGATGTGTAAGGATTTCTTTCGGAACTATAACTCGAAAGATTAAACCACCCATAAGAATAACACTTACTCGATAGCAGCTCGATATAATTACGATACGAGCCTTCACAAGCAAGCTCCATATCGATCACCTTTGTTTTCAGCAGCAGTAAGGTTCAAAGTGGCAACTACCGACAAAAAAACAAACGAATAAAATTTGTCCCAAGCAAATCCAGGCGCGGTTAATGAAGCTGTAATATCAAAAGATAACCAGCGATAAGATGCGCTTTGACCGGGGGTCTCGCAGCTCGCTACCTATATCGTCTGCGATTAATGAGAAGCTATCGGTTTACAAATTATACACTCACATAGCATATACAATGTACAATAAACAGTGGCAGTGGACTCCTGAAGCTTTAGCTCTGGGGCGGGGAATTTTTCGGCGCACATTTCTTGGTCCTCCGGGTCGGATCATGAATGAGATGAAGACGACGCGCCCATCAATTGGCCTATCTGCCGGGAGGAAGGCGCCCGCCCGTTCTTCGCCTCGCCTCGCCGCACTATGTTCAGAGATTGTCTAAAAGAGGCCAAAAATCAGAATGTAAATTTTTCATCAATCTGTCATTTTATTATCTATTAAGACCAATTTTAATCTCTGAGAACGCTTTTCACATATAATGTAAACCTAGATAATGTTACTGAAAAGTTCGAAATTCAACTTTATAGGTCAAAAACGATGATTTTTGAAGACTTATTTTCACTGTCTTTTGGCCATTTCTTTTCGATTTCAGACCTTAGTGCGCCGCGCACTCTCGTATGCTGCCATCAACTGCCATGAGACATTACCAGTGCCACCTGCAGCGAGAGCATCAAACACGCTCGAAGTGACAGGTGTTTAGTTATTAGCATCTTCTTTCGCTCCCGACTTTTCGAACAGTGTTGCCGCATCTAACGGAGAAAATTCACTTTAATTTATGTAAAATTATCGGAAACCTTCGATTAACCAAAACGAAAAGTGAAGAGTCCAAGAGGGTGATTATGAATAATCGTATCGTAATCGACTATAATAATTCCGAGTCCATGATCGAGTACGTTATACGCTAATGTGTGGTGTTTATCTTTCGAGGCGTTCTAATAGAAACCCTTCAATCTCTATTATCTGATAACGATAGCTCAGGTCGCAAGAGTCACCGATGAATTTTCTGCTACGATGCGAGGGTTTCAATCGGAATGACGTGGTAACTCGAAAGATCAACCGCCCAAAAGAATACCACGCATTCGATAGCTAATTTAGCAATTTACGTATTTAAGCTGAAGGAAAGGGGGGAATGAGGTCGATAGGCTATTTCATGAGAACAAATGTATTTTTCATTCACAAAAAAATTATTGCCTTGAGCTTCTATATAATTTCTGTTCAGTTCTTGTTTTTTCCCGGAAAACTTCAATTTTTTTTAACATATAATATATTTAATAATTTTTACCCAATATAACTCTTCAAATATTAATTTAATATTATTTTTATAATAATTTAACAAATATCAATCACTATTAATATATATGTATAAGTAATAAATTTATCTGCCTGCGACGTATCGACGTTTCCTTCACATAGATCAATAAAAAGAATCGACCCTTCAGGGTTGAAGTTATCTCTTCATTTTTATCCGGAAGTTTAAGTGTCATCTTTCGCCAAGTGGGACACAACAGACGAAATGGAGGAGGATATTGATGTTAAAGAGAGGAGAGTTACATCCATGTCCTTCCGAGATGACTAGATCTGAGATTGTTAAATTTTGTCACTACTCAGCCGGGATTCGAGCCAGGGACTGTGAGGTTGGTGCGGCCAGGGGGGTGATCACGGAGGATCGGATCGTTTTGGTATCGTTATCGTTATCGTTTACATGTAACCTTATGGGTGGCTCAACTGATCGAATCGTTTTGAGCCTCTCACAACGATTGAAACGGACGAAAGGAAGCGATGAGTTGGAGGCTGTCGTCTACTCGATCGTTTGAAGTAGGAAGAGGTGAGGAGGGGATCACCTGCGCGATCGAGTTGCGCAGAAGCAAGCCCATTTGATTTAATGCAAACGATAACGATAACGATAACGAAACGATCCGATCCTCCGTGATCACCCCCCAGTTGCGCTAACCATCACCAGCCCATGCACGGAGGCCGACATGATCGATATTAAACCTAAAAATGATCGTTATTCTTACCCAGATTTAAATGCAGGAGAAAACAGCAATCGACTGTTTACGAGCCGCATGCAGCTATATGAATTGGACTTGGCAACTCTGTCTTATCTTCACAGAAATCTCTAAGCTGCGCGCCCCACGAGACTTTGAAACGTGCGACGCGCATGCGCTGGCCGCAGGGGCGCGTCAAATTCGGACATCAAGTGATGGGTTTATTCAAATTACAAGATCATTACCTGTAAATGTTAGGAAATTTTTTCGAGCTTTTGCGTCTGAATTACGCAAGCAGCTAATCTAAGTTCTTCTTCCCTGACGGTAGTTTACTTTAATCCACACCTTCACCCCATATTTTTCTAATTATAGTGACGGATCCCGTCATATTATAGGCAATGCTGGATTTTGTTTTTTGTTTCTCGTTTTTTTTTTTCCCAAAATGTATAATTTAAAATTGCGAGACTGCCATACAAGCGGCATAATATAGGTATAGACAGCGTTTTGCGAAAAAAGCGTCGGAAATTTTAAATGGTCTTATCAATCGGACATAAAATAAACCTCGAACGAACAGTTTACAGTTAATCGAAGAGAAAGGTCGATCAGAAATATCTTTAAGTTTATCATGCATTTTTTTTCAACTTTTTCCGATCACAGCTGTGGGTTTGGTGAGTGGGGGAAAACTTGCTTATTGAAGGAACCTCGTAGTTATACCTCAGTAAATCCCTAAGAACATGAAATTAGGGTCCTTAAATAGGGATCACATATTGTATGTATACAATCACACAATTTTATACACACATACTCGTTTACGGTATGATGTGAGGAGGTGAGAAACACTCCGCACAACGAAAACAAAACTTTTTTTGTAAAAATAACCTAACCTAACCTAACCTAAGTTAACCTAACATAACCTAACATAACATAACCTAACCTAACCTAACCTAACCTAACATAACCTAACCTAAACTAACCTAACAGGGTGTTTGTGTGAACTTACCTCCCTCACACTCTTCATTTTGTAAAAAAGTTCACACGCGTGACATTGTTTGTTCCACTCGTCATTTTGTATGTTTAGAACCTGTTACACTCCTCGTTAATAGTGGGGAGCTCCCCACAACTACGCATCTCCTCACAATGATTGTACAGAACCCGTGAAACTCCCCACATCATACCGTAAACGCGCACAAGTGTATGCATGTTAACACGCATATAATTTAATTCGGGGAGCTTGTTTTTAATAGTCTGTTTCGCGGATAAGTTGGACCGGTGGACCCAGCATTCCCTTTCGCCTTTAAAAGAAAGAAAGAAAAAATAGTCGCAGGGTGAAACTATTTCGCACCAGTCTGACGATTAGTTTTTATATCTTTGTTTCCTTGTTTCTTTTGTAGTCATCGTAAGGAGGAGAATGGGGGCGAGGTACTTCGATTAGATCCCACAGCGGATCAGAGGCGAAGAGGTGAGAATAAGTCACCAAGTCATTTCCGAGGCGGAAAAAAAGAATGTTCCTAAATGAAACTCATAGCGATAGAGATGTCGTGGAGAGAGGGATAGAGAGAAAGAAAAAGAGAGGCAGAAGGAGTGAGAGAGAGAGAGAGAGAGAGAGAGAGAGAGAGAGAGAGAGAGAGAGAGAGAGAGAGAGAGAGAGAGAGAGAGAGACGCAGGAAAAGAATGAACCTCCAACAGCGACGACACCGACTTCAGAGCGAGTAGCGACTTTGGGTCACATCGACATGAAAACGAGTCACTCAAAAATAGAACAATGTCGCTTTATGGAGAAACCGCGGCGGCCGTGGCCTCTACAATGCGGGAGGCCCCGGTGGCCCCGAGATTTCGGAGGGAGGGAAATGCCCTCCTCTGAATCCCGGAGTCGAGCTGCGGCAGTCAGAGGAGCACCCTTGACCCCCCATTGGGCTTTCGAGTATAATCCCCTCCGCGCTTATCCGCATTGGCGCATGGATTGGATCTATTCACATCTCTCTCATTTCCCCCCTTGAATGTATACAAGTAGGAAAAGGATGGAAAGAGAGGGTTTAATCCCCTTGCCCATCCTTGTCTAACGTACGAATTTCAATTGAGAATAGAGAGAGATAAAGAATGTCTCCTTTCGCTTCTGGCTTATCCCGATTTTGCTGCCTCGCACGACTGTCTTTATTACAAGACCCACACTATCGTTCACTGAGGAATAACGACTTAAACGTCAAATGATATTTACGTTTTTTTTTGTTATGTGCGGCTTGGTATCCGTTCAATACTGTCACATTGCCAAAACGACGTAAATAACGGTTCCTCAGGTCAAGCCTATGTAACGTTATGTACACTGTTTTTGCAATGTGGCTCTGTTATACATCGGGTACCCATTTAGGTACCCTTGCAAAAACAGCGTAAATAACGCAAGGAGTTTACGGCGTTCCTCCTTAGCACAAGTCAAGCGTTATTTACGCTCTTTTTGCTATGTGCCTCGGAGTCTCCTGCAGTTATGTTTGTATTCAAACACTCATTCATGCGTTTACGGTCACATTGTAAAAATAGCGTAAATAACGATAATAGTGTGACGCTCATCAGTACTGCGGTACGTATGGGAGCTTTCCATCTTTCTCTCTGTCCATTTAAATGCATGAGTTAGAAGATGGTGGAATTAGGGGCTAAAGTCACGTGATAAGTTTTCTTTTATTTTCTAGGGTATGCATTATTATGGACAAAGAGAGAGAGAAATACGGAAAGTTTGAAGGTGCGCCGCGCCTCTGCACACTAGCATTCATTCCAAAATAATCCGCTGAACGCTCTTAGCTGTCTCCATTCACCTCGCGTACAATAGCGTCAGTAGCTCACCTCAAATGATTGTAGTATAGTATTATAGTAACCTGCTAAGTGTCCCTGCAGTTATCAATTTCCCACCGAATCTTACAGTGTTGTCAGTCCACCCTGTCATTATTGAATTGGGTCAGTTGGGTTTCGAATGATCTGGCAACGTTGCATTCGCTTCTCCGTCAATCCCATTTCACGCGAAAGGTCGAATTCGATGGTGGTCATTGTGCACCCACGACTTGGATATTTTTCATGAGTTCAAATGGACTCGAGGCAAACGCAGTATCACACGCAGACCTAACGATTACAATGATACTGATTTGGACCGAAATGCATTCTTTCATTGATTTTTCCTTTTGTTAATACAGAAGATGCTTTTCAATCGCAAGTGAATGTGAATGATCAATAAGTTGCAGGTTGCAGTGCGTGGGACTGGGATGCCTCGGCTGAGGCTGATGTGGGACGTGGGTAATTGGTTTGTTCTGCGACTCCGCTAAAGTTGTTACTTCAGAATCCCTCCCCCTCCCCCTTCATCGATGCATTTTGGCCATTACGCTTACGCTCTGTTTGTCATTTTCGTCATTATTAACATTGTTTTTCAAAGTCCACCAACATTATATTTTGAGGTTTTTAGGCACTTGATTGCCAAAGTTTCACACTATACTTCACCGAAACTCATGAGTCATCTTTGAAAAAGTCTGGAGAAATGCTAACTAGCTATAACTGTATAGAGGGACAACTAAATGTTATGAATCCTATCCGAAAGTGAGGCAGCACGTGGACATTGGAGGGGGTTTATACCTCCTATATTTTACTTTTAAATCAAAGATTGTGGTTATAGATTAGTTGGGACTGGTTTTAAACGAAAATTAAAGTGTTTTAGAGTGACAATGTAGACACGGAATTTTGACACAACCATATCCAGATGCGAAAATTTTGCTTGTTTCTGTTCTGAGCGTTATGTGTCAGTCTTTGTCTTGTAAATCCTTCCAAAAGAAACAGTTGTATAGATCTGTGCCCACTAGATAGTGACTTAAAACACTTTTACCTTAACTTCAAACCAATTTCAAATTGATCTGACCAAACTTTTGCTTCAACTGCTTTCAGGTTAATATCATTTATCGATGCCTCCCCGATGTCTTCAAATTTATATCTCAGAAAATTCCTCTATGGCTCTTGCTCGTTTAGGAAAACCCTGCAAATCATGCTCTGAAAAAACAGCTATCGTAAGATTTACCATAACTTGGTTTAAATTTTCGACAGTCCGAGAAAATTGTAAATTTACGTTTTCCTTGGTTTGAGTTCAAGATGCCTTAGTTAAAATTTAACCGCATGGCGCACAGTGTTCGGAGCAACCCGGATCTTTGGCGGAAACCTCTAGCATGCTCGCATTTCATTGAAACTTGGTACTATGCGGTTTTTTAGGTCGTAGATTTCATTTTTTATATCAGATTTAACTTTAGATGTCATTTATTATTTTTTTATTTTTATTTTCGAGAAAATGACTAAGTCCCCCACAAGCCGCGGAGGCACTTTTAAACACAAAAATATGAAAGGGGGGCAAGTTGGGGCAGGATAATATTGTTGGATCGTTCAGAAAAAATGTTTTTTTTGAACTTTCCTTACCATATTTCCCCGGGGCAATGCTGGGAAAAAAAGATATTGTCATGCAAACATGGCTCATCTCACGATCGTGAAAATGACTAAGTCCCACACAAGCCGCGGAGGCACTTTTAAACACAAAAATATGAAAGGGGGGCAAGTTGGGGCAGGATAATATTGTTGGATCGTTCAGAAAAAATGTGTTTTTGAACTTTCCTAACCACATTTCTCCGGGGCAATGCTGGGAAAAAAAGATATTGTCATGCGAACATGGCTCATCTCACGATCGTGAAAATGACTAAGTCCCCCACAAGCCACAGAGGCACTTTTAAACACAAAAATACGAAAGGGGGGCAAGTTGGGGCAGGACATTATTGTTGGATCGTTCAGAAAAAATGTTTTTTTGAACTTTCCTTACCATATTTCCCCGGGGCAATGCTGGGAAAAATGACACGCGAACATGGCTCATCTCACGATCGTGAAAATGACTAAGTCCCACACAAGCCGCGGAGGCACTTTTAAACACAAAAATATGAAAGGGGGGCAAGTTGGGGCAGGATATTATTGTTGGATCGTTCAGAAAAAATGTTTTTCTGAACGTTCTTTGCCTTAGATTTGCCGGGCAATCCCGGGCATTTTTTTAAACGTCCTCCAAAAAGGGCACAAATGCAGATGAAAAGTCGATTTTTGAGGGGTCCAGCCCCCCCTCATAATAAACATGAAATAAATGTTTAAACGGCTTAAAAGTAAGTTCATATGTCCTAATTGAAGTACAGAGGTCTAAATTGGAATGTGAGTAAACCCACCCAAGTTGACTCAAAATTCGCGTCAAAACCGGTACTTTCACATGTCTGTGGGGGCAAGTATGGGGCTTCCAAATTCATCAAATATGGCTAACATGCATGTTCTATACCCTTTAGAAGGTAGGTAAGGCCTTTGAACCAACTTCAGAGCCGATTTCAAATTTGAGGTTTCTGCCAGAGATCCGGGTCGCTCCGAACACTGTGTGGCGTGTTTAAAATTTAATCAATACGTCTTGATAAGTCTTTGAACTTTAACCATGGAAAAGCTAAAATTTATAATTTCCTTGGATTGTCGAAAACTTAAACCAAGTTATGGTAATCTTACGATAGCTGTTTTTTCAGTGTGTAACTATGCGAAACTCGCACAATCAATCCTTAAATATCCTTCTTCCCCTCTCTCTTTCACCCCCTCTCACTTCCGCCTCCTCTTTTATTTTTCTCTTCTTTCTCACTCACTGACTCTCTCTCTTTCTCTCTCTCTCTTCTCTCTCTCTCTCCCTCTCTCTCTCTCTCTCACTCTCTCTCTCTTTCTCCCTTTATCTCCTTCTTTTCTTCCCTCTCCCACCCTTTTTCTCTCATTTGCTCATTTTTTTTTCTAATAGTTTTATTATATTTAATAACGCTCTAATCGGCTTTAATGACAATTTCGAGCTGAGAGTTATAGACGCCATGCCATGCAACGTACTGTGATGTTGGATGTATTTGAATGGACCATGAAATTAAAGACTTGGTTGCGATTGTTTCCGTAAAAAGGTGAGATAATTTCATCCCGGTCGGACCTCCACGCCGTCATTCAACTATATTCTTACTTCCCCCTTTTCGAGGATTAGCCCGAGGCTCTTTCCATGCGGGCGCTATTAAGTATCACGTCTTAATTAGAGCCAGCGCATTATATCCCGTTATTGTCTGCTTCCTTCAGCCACCAGAGTTCCATGATCCCTCCTCTCCGAAGGGTTCCATTTTACAGTTTTAATGACTTAAGAAACATAAGCGTTGTCAATAGATTTAGAATACAATAAAAACTCCCAGGCATAACTATATTATACCTACAATTGCAGTTTATAAAACTTTGCAATTTGTATACTGATTTGAATCCCTAAAAAAGATCGAACTATGGTTGTGCGGTGAACACCCTCTAATTCGATGTTTCACGTTGGTTTAAGTGGACAAAATACGTTGATAGATTGCAAGCTTTACTATACTGATCTACAATTATTAATTATTTATTTTGTACTAACGAATATTTTATTCTGAAATAGGATTAACGGGTGGGGGGGGGAGAGCAAAACATTTCTTTCAACCGTAATCTTTGCTGCTATTAAACGGTCGAATATGATCTGAGGAGTCAAGATAGGGTGGGTGATGGGTGTTCGGGGGGGGGGGGGTGCCCCTTGAATGGGGTGGGCGCACGTAAACAGTCAGCCTAGGGCGCCAGGTATAGCCCTACCGGCTCTGATCTCAGGTCCTAATCAGCAGAGGGATTTGGGAACCCCTGACAAAGAAGACAACCTTTGGAGCGCGTCTCCTTGCTTCCACCGCCAAGCAGCGGTTTCGGTACATCTCGCGGTGTGTTCGCTCTACCACCATTGTTGCAAAATTGAGCAGAAAGACACATAAGGAAACCATATGGTAATGGGATTACACTGAGTGTACCAAAGAGGAGTTAGAGATTTTTCAAATTTTTCGACCCCCCCCCCCCCCCCTGTGTTTTTAATGCAGGGTTAGCTTTTGAATAAAATAATGGTGCAGTCCGTTTTTTCCAAAACATTTTAGGAAACATTTTCAATTTGTTTTTAATTTTAGATGTCATCGGAGTATAGAGTAAATCTATAAAGACTGTATCTAAAAGTTAGTTTTCCCCCTCCCTTATTGCGATTCAAGGGGCTAATATGTCCTGTCGACAAAAAAGTCATAACATTTTCTCATGCTCATTCACCATCACCTTAAAATTTTCTCAACCTTTCACACATAAAACTGAGCAATTTTGTTTTCTTTTGTTCACTATGATAAACCCCCGTAAATTACAAATTTAAATTAATGTTTACTTTGATGACTTTTTGTGTGCAATTTGGCAAACATGCATTATGCGCCGTGTACCGAATCAGTGAAGCTGATAATAAAGATGTCCAGTAGCATGACTCGACTGTTTATCGCGTGTAATAAAGAGCAAACACGGCAACCGTTCATTGTCCAAAAGAAAGGAAGAGAGATAGAAAGAAAGAAAGAAAAAAAAGTGCTCCAATCTAAATAAAGACATTTATTTCATGCTTGTATGTATTTCATGCTTTGAGATCCGGAGAAACGAAGGGAGAAAAAAAAGAGAGATACGAGAGAGAGTGAGAGAGGAGAGAGGAGAGAGGATACCCGATCCAAAATGAATTATCTTGTGATGGATGTATCGATGAAGTGAAGAGATCATGCTTGTGTGATGAGTGCTGTGCTGCTGCCTGCGCCAAGGAAACCATGTGAAGTACGGAGATTGTTTTTTAATTACTCCACCTTGACGGTGTGACAAATTCATTGGATGGGTGAAAAATAAATAACCTGAAGCTGCGCGGCCGGGATGCGAGTAGGCTGCCTGGATCCGCCGCGCCGCGTCCGCGCGCCGTCGATCAGGAAACAGACGAAAAGTATCGAAGGATCCCATACGTTCAACTCTTTCATGCACGCATTTTGGGATTTGAATTTTCTTGAATTTTTTTTTAGACCGTTCAAAATAAGACACTTTTCTAAGAACTTTAATGGGTCACACAACTTTTTGTAAAAAATTTCCTTTGAATCCCGTGTTACATAAAATGGTATACACATGTGTACCACTATCCGTGAAAGGGTTAAGAGTGTTCTATGAGAGGGCATATTGTGAGGGGTCCTCGAATTTGTTTTTCGTCGAGTCGTTGGAAAAAGGTCTCATTCCGCTCTTTAGGGCAAGATGAGACGAGATGACGCGGGAATTGATCAATACTATCAGTGGCGGCTCGTGAAATGCGATTTATCGATGTCCACTCCATTTAAAACTATGGAAAAGTATCGATTTCTCGGGGGTTCAATTGTACCCCTTGACGATCGATACTTTTCTATAGTTTTAAATGGAGTAGACGTCGGTATATCGCACTTCAGCCGCCACTGAATACTATTATAAGTTAAACGACGTCACGCGATAGATTTGAAGTTGTTCATTGAGTCCTTCACAAACGGCGGAATCATTCGTCTGAAATGTATGACTGGAATGACTTCAAATCTATCACGTGCCGTCGTTTAAACCAATGGGATTGGTCGATTCGCGCTATCTCGTCCAAAAGGGTGGCGAATCAGAATGCACGGCTGTTGTCGCGCGAATCTTAAATATCTCTCAAGAGGATTTTTTTAATCCACCGATGATTACTGGTTGACAAAAAAATAAGATACAATGCACTCAGTTCATGTCAGCAGTGTACGCACGGAAATCTGTATACTCTCATCTGTGATCTTTTTTTTTTTTTTAACCGATGCAGAATCATCGGTAAATATCAACAATCCCGCTAATGATATAGTCAACGATATGGTATGGGAACAATACAGCCGAAAAGATTATACAGATCGGAGTATTTTCATGCGTTATAGTTGCCCTGATGAGATAGACCGGCGTGTAATCTTTCTGTCGGAAAAAGTTTTCCTCTTAAGATCCCCAAACAACTGCCCAGTGTCACACCACTAGAGCTCCCGTTTTCCAGAACTTTCAGGGAATTGATACCAGCCGTGAAAGAAAAGTTCACAGATTTAGCGGCTGCCTTTGAAGACATTCAGATTGGAGCGTCAATAGTCTCCTTAACCAATTGCGTTGCTCATAGGCGGTCTTGGTGGTTTAACCTCAAAGTAAATGATCGGAGATCGGCCTGCAGAATCGCGCGATCCTTTTCAATGCGTCGTAGAGTTTGCAGCTGACCCAATTAATTCAATCAAATACAGTGGTGACTCGCGCAATGTGGCAACAATGGATTACTTCCATTTGAAACCACGTAAAATTATCGGTTCTATAGTGCACCACCGTCGTCTTTCGATGTTTTCCCGTTTTTTGTTTGTTTGTTAGTTTGTTTTTTGATATTGTAGAGGGTTTTAGTAATGACGGCGACAGCCGGTAATGAGCGTTCCAAACAAAGCCAGTTTGTCTCTCTCGCTCTCACGTGACCCCCATGTACTGCCATCTCACTCTCATTTCAAAAATCGTATATAGAGACTTATTTTGTGAAATTTTATGGCAGAAATGGATTCCTCGAGGCATTTTAATGCGATTTTGATAGTAATATGTCCTAAAACGAGGCCCTGTATACGAATTTCGAAAGAGATGGATATACATGGGGGTCACGGGAGAGTGAGTGAGACAGTTTGGTATGCTTCGCGAGTTTTATCACAACCGCGATTGCGACCGATGAGTGCATTGTTGTGGTTGTTGGCTAACCGTTGACTTCGCACTAAAATTAACCGTGTATTGCTGTTGTTTGTTTGCTTTTTTGTTTTGCATAGGGTTGAATTAGAAAATTAGCGCGGTTGTCAGACTTCACGAGCCGTCAATGATAAAATATGGCAACTCCTACTTTATGCACATGAACGAAGGGAAGTCATAAAGGGAGCGATTGGAGATCAGATTTTTTTTTTTTTTTTCACAGAGCTTATAAAACCAGGACGGGATGGCGCGGCGCGGTGCGGCGGCTACCCCTGTACATAAATACATAGAACATTCCTGGCTTTTTACCTCCAAGAATTTTCTTCCCATGAAAACTCGGGTCTCGGGTCCCTCCACCTTCTCACCAGTCACTCAAGTCACTCCCTCTCCCACCTCTTCCATAGCTCCTGAGTCCTCTCTTCCGATGCTCCGATGTTCGATCATGACACTGCTTTTGGCTCTGACAAGTGCGGCTGCCGCGAGACGCGGTCGCGGTGCGGAGCGGTGGGACGAATGACGATCGATGCTCACGCCGCGGTGCGGTGCTCGCGGATCGCCGATGATTCGAAACGTAAACAAATCAATTAACGCGCTCTATAGAGATCCTACCGCCGAGCCGCGGCTGAAGACGCGGGACGCCGAGTCGAATTCCGCGCGAGGCATATAGCATACACCTTAAACACCATTTTACCATTCACCATACTGATCTCACGCCGCGCGCCGACCGACCGACCGACCGGCCGGCCGGCGTTTTCCATTGATTAACTCGTAACAGTTGACCATTTTCTCGACGATGTTATTTTCACGGGTGTTAACACACGTCGCTGATTGGTTACTGCCACTTCACGCTGATTACAAATGAAATACCCGAGCTCTATAAGTTTGAGTTTGGTTTAAATCAAAGATGTGTTTTGATGGACGGACGTTTTAGTGATGACGTTACTTAGTTGTTTGGTGGTGGAATATCGTTGTACAAATGGTCCATTATAACCAATTCCTAAAACAGTGTTTGAATTCATGCGGATTCTTATAGATACGCATTATATTCCGCAGTAACAGGATTTTTCAGTGACACCAAAACATCCACATATATTATAGAATGTATTTATAATTTTCCTTTTTATCATCTTAGTTTTAGTTTAGTTTTAGTCTTAGTTTTAAGTTTTTATGGTATTTAGGGCAGAGAACCGAAATAAACACCCTCAAGGCAGGGTTGCTATGCCCCAAGGAAACGAGAAAAGAAAAATAAAAACAATTCATATAGAAATTGCATCAAAAAAATGTCTAAAGCTGCAGAATGAATGAATGTTTCTGTCATACATATACGCATTTACAGACTTGTTAGAGACTATGTTGAACACGTTTCGTTCAGCAAGTTCTATTATAACGGAAATTCAATGAAACGTTTAAAATTACCCAGCTTTTCAAGAGTCAATATAGACAAAATGACCTGGCACTCTGGCAGAATGACCTGTTGACTCTTCAACAGCTGAGTGATTTCATTTTATCATTAAATTGACGGCCTGTAATTGTTGAACTTCCTAAAAGAAACTATTTTGATATAAATATTCGATAGCTTTAAACTCTTCAATGATGCAATTTCTATGACTTTTTTCCAGAAATTTGGCCAGAAATTTCTGATGTAAATACCAGAATATGGTTACAGAACTAGAATTCTGGCAATTAATTGTATCATCCCTTCCATGGGTTTACACGTAGTCACACTGAAAAAACAGGTATCGTTAGATCTACCATAACATGGTTTAAATTTTCGACAATCCGAGAAATTTTTAAATTTTACGTTTTTATTGGTTTGAGTTTAAGACGTCTTGGTTAAAATTTAAACATTATTTACTTTTGGTTAAAATTTAACCTATACGTCTTGGAATCAAACAATGAAAACGTAAAATTTACAATTTTCTTATGGATTGTCAATGGAAAAACAGAGAACTAAAAGATGAAAATATTGATAAAGGATCGAGAAATCAATTTTAATGAACATACGCAGAGGCGAAAAACTGAGAGGTTAAGAAAAACTTTTCACAGATGTAAAATATCAATATTGCTTAGTAACATGCAGTGTTGTCATTTACACATTGATTTTTGTTCAATATATCAACACGCCCCCTCAAAAATTAATGAATTGAGTTGACAGTGCAATTCTCTGCGTCACCTGGGAAGAAAGAAAAGCGGTCCAACATTTGTTGCGGGGATGAGGGAAAACCCAGAAAAACCTCACCAGACCGAGGGTTGATATTGATTGGAAATCCATAACCCGTAATCATGTAATCCGTTGTCCATGTTTGTTTGTGGTAGTCCGTAATCTGTTGGTATCCGTAGTCCATCATTTATCGAAGTCCAGTTCACATTCGTCGACGCACTCAGACTCTACTCCAGTCTTAAATAGGACCGTAATTCTTGAAATTTAACTCCAGGCAGAGGCTTCGTAAAGAGATCCGCGAGTTGGTTCCCTGTGGAAATATGTTCAATGCGTATAGTTTTCTTTTCTACTTGATCCCTGGAAAAATGATACTTTATGTCGATGTGTTTCGATCGCTTGTGACACGTCGGATTCTTTGCAATACTCAGGCATCCATTGTTATCCTCATAAATAAGTATGGGTTTTGGAATTTCAACGTTTATGCCTAGTAAAAATGACTTTAACCATATGGCTTCTCTAACGGCCTCAAAAAGTGCCATATATTCTGCCTCGGTTGACGAAGCTGCCACAGAGGTTTGTTTTCTTGTGTTCCGAGTTACAACACACTGTTCAAACAGTTTGAACAAAAACCCAGTGGTGCTTTTTCGGTCAAGTTCATTTCCTCCCCAATCTGAATCCACGTAGCCACAAATGATATCATTAAACTCGCACTTTTCATAAATTAATTTTAACTCACTTGTCCCTTTTAAATATCGCAGTACTCACTTTAGGCAACGCCAGAGCTCCTCATTATTTTTCGACGCAAATCTGCTTAAAACATTTATTGCAATACTAAGATCTGGTCTTGTACAGAGCATTACGTACATCAGGCACCCAATTAAACTTTGGCAAGGTGCATCGCACTTTTCGTTTGAATTTAACGCTTCGTAATTCATTTTACTCTCAAGAGGAGTAGTGACTGCATTACATTCAAGCATGTTGAACTTTTTAAGAATTTTATTGATGTATACACTCTGATTTAAACTTAATGTGCCCTTGTTTCTTTCGATTTTTATTTCGAGAAACAATTTAATTTCATTTAAGTCTGTCATGCGAAACTCACTCATTAGATAATTCTTTACTTTATTCATTGTTTCAGTATTTTTACAAATGATTACTGTATCATCAACGTAGATAATAATGTAAACATTTTTATCAGGCCCTCCCCTGTCCAGAATATAAATGCAACGGTCGGCCGGTGAACTTTTGAACCCAGCTTTTAAAAGTGTGATTTCAAAAGTTTCAAACCAGCACCTTGCTCCTTGTTTCAGACCATATAAACCCTTGTTAAGTTTGCATACTTGATCAGTACTGCTTTCAACACCCGTTGGTACTTTCATATAAATCTCTTCTTTTAAAATACCGTTTAAAAATGCTGTTTTAACATCCATTTGATGGATCAGTAAATCAAATTGGTTTGCAAAAGCTAATAAAATCCGGAAACTTGATATGCGAGCAACAGGGGCATAAGTTTCGTCATAATCTTCAGCGTATTTTTGACTGAACCCCCTCGCGACTAATCTTGCCTTATACCTTTTGGGTCTACCAAACTCATCAGTTTTTATGGTAAACAACCACCGACAATCAACGATATTTTTCCCTTCAGGTCTCGGTACTAAAGTCCAAGTTTTATTAAAAAGTAGAGAATCTATTTCTTCCTTAATGGCTTGTTGCCATTGGCTTTTATCTGGTCTACTCTCAATTTCATCGAAAGTCTTAGGGATATCATTAAGAATCGATTCAGCGCTGAGAATCAGCTCCCTTATTTCACTTTGCCTTGGCTTCGTTTCTAGTTGATCGTTCTCTCTGTGATTTTGAGGTTGCGAGTCCTTTCCTGCATGTGTATCCTGCAACTTTGGTACTTTTATATCGAGGTTTCGAGTTGCTGATTTTGACAAAAGGTCAGATGCATCAATTTTTACTCGCTTTTCTGATTTTGACTCTAGGTCAGATGCATCAGTTTTTACTCGATTTTCTGAAATTACCATTGATTTAAACACAGGCCTGGATGAAATGTAATTCGTCTCATCAACGATTACGTCTCTAACTTTGGCAAATTGGTGCTTTTCAACATTCCACACTTTGTACCCATTTGGTTCGTAGCCAACTAGAATGGCTTTCCAGGATTTCTTATCGAACTTTTGTTTCCTGGTTTTATCATGAACGTAAACGGTAGAACCGAAGTCTTTCAGAAACTTTAGCGTTGGCTTCTTTCCATGCCACACTTCAAATGGAGTTGTGTTGGTTTTTAAGGCTGTAGTTGGCGTTATGTTAACCAAATACGTAGCTGTCAACACAGCTTCCCCCCAAAATGCCTTGTCCAACTTTGAACCACAAAGCATTGCACGGGCTCTCTCCG
Organism: Trialeurodes vaporariorum; assembly: GCA_011764245.1. Classification (NCBI taxonomy): domain Eukaryota; kingdom Metazoa; phylum Arthropoda; class Insecta; order Hemiptera; family Aleyrodidae; genus Trialeurodes; species Trialeurodes vaporariorum. Next base: position 20,179,472 of record VMOF01000369.1, on the reverse strand, counting down.
TTACTGTCCTCATCATACGTTCAGCAACACCATTCAACTGAGGTGTTTGTGGAACTGTTGAATGATATTGTACACCATTTTTAGTGCAATAATCTTTCATTTCGTCTGAGAGGTACTCGCCACCATTATCACAGTAAAGAAAAACGATTCTAGAATTAAAATGAGCCTGACTTTTTGCGAAATAGTCTTTAAAAACTTTAAATACATCTGATTTTTGCTCTATCAGGTACGTTACACAATAATGTGTGTATTCATCCACAAAAAGTACGAAGTATTGTTGGTTTTGTATTGTCAATGAACACTTACCGCTGACATCTGAGTGAATTATAAATAATGGTCTATTTACGTAGCTTTTATCTTTTGCCTTTCCGAATGGCAATCGAGCTTGTTTCCCTTCAATGCAAGTTTCACATAAACTATCGTCTGGTTCTATGTTACGAATTTGTTGAATATCGTCAAGCATTTTATGCTTTTTCAACTCTAAAAACTTTGATTTTCCTATATGGCCTAAACGCTCATGCCATAACCTATAAGAATGATATACAGTGCTGTAAAGTTTAAAATTGAACTGTTTATTCGTTCTGTTAATCAAAAGATCTACTGTAAATAGATTTTGAAAGGGCTTACCGGTTATAACGATACTTTCCTTTTTAATCAGTACTCCTTTCTGGTTGAATATAACCTCAAAACCGGCATCTTGTATCTTCCTCACCGATAGTAAATTGTATGGGACTTCCGGGCAGAAGAGTACATTTTCTAAAACTCCCGTAAATCCTGAATCCGTCTGAATTTGAATCTCTCCCCTTTTATAGGCGCTAATTTAGGTGTATTTCTTGGCAACGGAGATCGTGATTGGCGGGTCTAATGTAACGAAGTTACTGAACATTTGATCTGTTTTGACGATGTGGGTTGAAGCACCAGAATCAAGAATAAATTTCAATTTTCCTTCGTCGGGGTCAGAAAGTTCTGGATAAACCATAAAAGCAAAAGACGTACAGTTCTGAGGTACCGAATCGTCGCATATTTGAACTGTTTGTAGATTCTTACGTTTATCACTTTGAAATTGCGGTTTTTTACGATAAAAGCAATCCTTGATTAAGTGATTCTTTCGGCCACAATTGTGACATCGGAGGTCAGATGAAGGTCGCTTTGAGTTTTGCTTGAATTTTCCCTTGAACTTGTAATTTTTGGACGGATAAAAGTTATTTGGAGCGTATCTTCGATTTTGAGAATATTTTTGTGGGTTAAACTTTTCAATTTGGAGAACTTTTTCGCCAGCATCAGAATCATTTTTAATTTTAATTTCATGATCGAGCAGTCTCGTTTTAACGAAAGCTAATGTGAGGTTATCCTCTGATAGCGTTTCGATGGCAGTGATAATGCCATTGTAACTTGGTGGAAGTGTTGTTAGAAGATGCGCTACCTTGTCTGATTCGTCAACTTTGGCACCAGCCGCCTGCAAATCAGTCATTAGATCATCGAAGGTCATGAAATGCTTTGTTAACTTTACATCCCCTTGTAGCTTCAGTCCGAATAGTTTCTTCTTAATTGCAATTTGGGTCGCAATACTCTTGCGTTCATAAATCGCATCCAAACTATGCAGTATTTCTTTCGCTGAATGTTCAGGGGCCGCAAAATGTAGGTGGGAATCTCCCAGGTATTCAATAATTATACCTTTTGCTATGAGATTTTTATCTATCCACGCGTCATCTGGTGTATCTGGTAATTCACTATCAATAACTTGGATCACTTTAGATTCTGTGAGTAAAGCGCGAACTCTCATTTTCCAATTACTATATTTTTCGCCTTCAAATGGCTTGATGTTTTTCTTAGGTCTGCTTTTGGTATCATCGTAAATTAACGACATAACTAAATTAGAATAACTGGGGCACTGGGCCCATAACCAATGGAAAAACAGAGAACTAAAAGATGAAAATATTGATAAAGGATCGAGAAATCAATTTTAATGAACATACGCAGAGGCGAAAAACTGAGAGGTTAAGAAAAACTTTTCACAGATGTAAAATATCAATATTGCTTAGTAACATGCAGTGTTGTCATTTACACATTGATTTTTGTTCAATATATCAACATTGTCGAAATTTTAAATCAAGTCATGGTAAATCATGGTCATGGTAGCTGTTTTTTCAGTGCAGATTATTGCACGCGACGCCACGCCACTGTACCGTAATTCAACATTATAACATTATAGTTGAACGGTAGCGCTCTGGCGGCAGAAATTGGCTCCAAACGCTGAACATTCACCTTAAAAGAACACTGTCTTGAAAGTGAATAATTTATCTTCGAGACTCTACTACCGCACCAACGCCTAATTTGATTTATTTCTTTTCTCAAGTCTCCAAGTCACCAAGATTCAATTACGAGTACTATCGCCGTCCAATTTTCTAGCGTTTCCCATCGCATTGTTTCTCTTAACTGTGAAACTAGATGAGGGGAGGCATTGACGAGGGGGAGGGAAAGAGAGGGGGCTGAGGAAAGGTAAAGAGAAGAATAAATAGGGGCTTATGTTCCAAAGAAGAAAAAAAAGCACAAGCACCTCAACGTCGCGTTCTCGTCTCTTTGCCTCAATTGAATATCTCAAATCACCTTAAACGTCCAGAGCTACTTGGTATCGTTTTCTCGTTACCTAATGAGGCATCGCTCAATTTTTAATGAGGTTTATCCTCTACTCCTCTTAACTCTCGCACCTTTATTTTTTTCCTTCCACTTTTTTTTCGAATGGGGTCCAGGGAGTACAAATTATCATCGCATCAGGTGATTAAATGGATGGATAATGGTTATAGACTCCCGAGGCTGATTCTATGTTGCTGCTTGCTTGGTTGACTATTTGTTTTAGTTTTTCATAGGACACAGGCATATAGTCGGCGCTCGGACTTGACATCCTCAGACATTTCACCCATGCACCTCTTACTTACTCCCCCTGTTTTCCCGTCTCATTTTAAGTTCCCATGATCCCCTGGGAGCGCCCACCTTCATTTCCGTGTGGCTGCTTATTAAAGGCGCATTTATCACATTTAAGGCAGTACTTAAGGACACCTTGATTTATATACAGGGTGTGTAAAAATTGAAATCGTATATCATCTCCGTGCGCTGAAAAAAAAGATTACCAGAAGCATGACGATGTGTGAACCGATGTAAGGGACGGTAAAATTACCAGAATTCTAGTGTTTGTACTAGTTCTTGACATTAAATAAGGAAATTCTTGTTCCATAACCATATTTTGGTATTAATACCAATATTTTCTGGTTAAAGAACTAGACTTATTGTGGTTCACTTGTCGTCGTGCTTCTAGAATTTAGGAATTATTTTTTTCTGTGTAGAACGAAAAATTAAAGAAAAGAGTTTACGGCGGCGTAGCAAACTTCGTTTCAAAATATGAGTTTCTTTCTATTGAAGCCTCTTTTTCCTGATTCTATTCAAAGTCTGATTTACTGATGTAAGCGATATATATCAACCAACTCACCTGAAACAACCTTCAATCCTTTCCCTGCCTTTCCTTTCCTTGAGATTTGATTAAGGTCTTCAAAAAAGGGCAACTTTCAGAATTATTTTGATGAATACCTCAACTTTTCGGACGTAGTAACATTTGCAGCTCAGTTAGTAAGTGTGTTTCTGTCATACGAACATGCTTTGATCCGCATTTTGTAGTAAGCACCTGTAATACAAATCTTAAAAGTAATACTATTTGATAGTCGGTTTGTATATCCTAAGCATTATTACGCGAGGAGGAAAAACAAGGTTAGACGAAAAAGTAATCCGTCGTCTGAATTAAGCTAATCGTTTTGTCAACTTTTATACGGACACTTCTCCTATAGTAAGGCCCCAACACTTCTCAGCAGCGGAGCTCCCTCTCTTGTAGCGGCTTAGATGATTAGAGCAGTTAATAATAATCAGATAGCAAAGATGTATCCCTGTCGGCCTGTCGCATCGCCTTCTTCTTCTTCTTCTCCCCCTCCTCCATCCTCCTCCTCCTACCGAGTCCTTAAACGACAGGTAATTTGTGCCCGAAATAATAAATTTTAGATGAGATTGATTAATAAGCTGAGTCGGGGGGTTCACCGAAGAACGGATTTTTTTTTGTGTGTGTCCGGCCTCTAACGTGACGCTCAGCTCGACACGATACTCCCATCTATACAGTGTCTGTGCCTGTCAAAGCGTGACAACAGAATTGCCACGTTGAAAGGGTGAAAAGGTAATAACTATATACCATGAAGAAAAATCTTTAAATATCGACGAAGGACTTGAAATTTAATTTTAAAATGAGTTTAACATCAAACCTGACTTTTCTGATGCGTTATGAGTCCCTTAAAGTCGCTACACTCTGTTCGGGCTAAGAAGTCCGATGGGAAGTCAGGTAAAAACGCATTACATTGCAACGCAGCGGTTTCTCGGCTGTCGATTCTTCCCCGCTACATCCGTTCAGGAGGATCGGCCTTTTAGACCCTTTTATCGAAAAAGACAATACCGTGAACTGACCAATTTATACACTCCTTTGAACGCCCACTCGAAAATTAAACTTTTGCGGCATTCGCGAATTTTGAATAACTGACTTTAAATTTAAATTCTGCTCGAAAAAATGATACCTAACGGCGGTTCAATATGTAATTTTTCAAAAATTAAAACATCTAGGAATCACACAATCAGGAATGCCAAATTCTTTGAAAAATTACTCCTTGAACCGCCGCGCCGTTGGGTATCATTTTTCTGTGCACGTCGAGCAGAATTTAAATTTAAAGTCAGTTTTTCAAAATTCGCGAATGCCGCAAAAGTTTAATTTTCGAGTGGGCGTTCGAAGGACTGTATATAAATTGGTCAGTTCACGGTATTGTCTTCTTCAATAAAAGGGTCTAAAAGGCCGGTCCTCCTGAACGGACGTAGCGGGGAAGAATCGACAGCCGAGAAACCGCTGCGTTGCAATGTAGTGCGTTTTTACTTGACTTCCCATCGGACTTCTTATCCCGAACAGAGTATATTGTCATTCGTCGGTGAAGGAAACCACGTTTCACCGATTATGGACTATAAACAGTTCGAAATACATCTGACACTGTACGCAATCGGAAATTCAAGTTTTCGCATTCACTTTATTTTTCATTTCGGTTATGTACATTCATATATTCTTTCATGCCTCGAAATTAAAAAAAAAATAAATGATCTCAAAACGTAGTTACTTGTATTTCAAAAAGAAAATCTTCCGAAGACAATAACTAAATTTTTTTAAAAAAGCCCCAAACTCCCTTAAAGTATGGTCCAAAACATAGCATCACCCAGTTTTTAAAGTGCTAACCTCCATGTATTTCTACCAATCAACTACTAATTACAACTCTCTCTCATTTTCCTGATGTGTGTATTAGTTGAAAAAGAAAGAAAATAGGGAGTTTTAACTCATTGTCTATCTTTTTTTTTTTTTTTTTTTTTTTTTTTTTTTACTATCGAAAGAGAGAGTTAAAGAATGTCTCTCCTTGCGCAACTGATCTTCATGTCTATCTATTGTGGTTGGTTCCACCCTTCCAAACTTTGCAACACTGCGCGACTTTAGCGCCTTGCGGGTAGCATCACCAACGGCGCGCCCCGCGGTATACTCAGGTCGCATCGCGTCGTCCTCGTGTAGCGCAGTTAGTGCGTCTATGATGCTTGGGTATTTCCCTTTCCCACGGCTGCGGCCGACCTACAATAAAGCATCTACCCATGGTAAAAATTTAAAAAAAAAAAAAAAAAAAAAAAAGCCCGACGAGAAAGAGTGCTTTTTAAAATTTTCACGGGGATGAGGGAGTTACAAAGGTCAAATTTTCAGAAATTGTTTTCCTCTTTTGCAAATTTAACAGCTACGGGAGCTATGGGCGGATACAGGAATTTGTATCCCCCCCCCTCTCTCTCTCTCTCTCTCTCTCTCTCTCTCTCTCTCTCTCTCTCTCTCTCTCTCTCTCTCTCTCTCTCTCTCTCTCTCTCTCTCTCTCTCTCTCTCTCTCTCTCTTCGTTTGAGCGCGTGCGTTAGAAAAAGACCAAGATAGGGACTAAAGTAACGTGCTGACCCATTTTGCTATCCTTTACTATCACACCTGTTCAGATAGAAATAGAAAGACAAATTCCTGTATCCACTCATGGTGGGAGCCCCATAATGAGATATGACAACCACGCACCAGCTTCAGCTCCGCGCATCTGACTCGCGTAGTCGTAATTTACTTTTTATGTGATTCTTTTGTTTTTATTTTGTTGCAGGTGATTGTTAAACTTTTTTAACTAAAATGCACTCATCGAGGAAACATTGTGTTCTCTTTCTGTACGTGAGTAAAAAGAAATAATGATCAAATAGTATTTTATGTTTAAGTTCTGTAAATTTGTATGTTACATGCGTATATGTAGAGAGACACATTATTCATTGGCGGTGGTGGTGATTAGCTGATCATTTATAAGAATCATTCGTGAAGAAAGTTATTTACATTCACAAGCGTAGGTTAAGCCGATCGATATAATTATTATAATGAGTTGTTAGCGAATAGATAAATATTCCTACTCCACGGTACTTGTTTTTGCCAACATCATTAATTGAAGGCGCGCAATGTAGCGAACTACACGTAGCTGACGTAGCGTTCTTTTGCAATGTCCACTGTTTAACGTTATTAATTTTTTATATAACGAAAATGGACCATTATAATATAAAGGATTCGATTCAGACGTCTCCTTGAGGGATGATGCGTAAATTCTAGCTTGTTACAACACTTCAAACCACGCTCTCTTCGCCAACAAGCAGTCTGCAATATCAAAAACAAACTACGAATTGTTGGCGAAATAAAGAACGTCTATTAATACCTTTTAAAGCTTCTACAGCCATAGGTTACGAAGACAAAATCAATGACCTCTCGCTCAAATTAGGCGGATAGTTAAAATATTCATACATTGTGGTGTTGATTTTGCATACCCAATTGATTGAAGGCACTCATCGAGGAAACATCATTTTTCAAATATCAACAATTTGAAGTCGAAATAATTGTGAGTAAAAAACCGACATTGTTTGAGGCAGATCAGTCACAGAAACGAATATTCTTGAGCTTGGTGCTGCGCAAAGGGATTTGAAAACATTTTTTTTTTTAAATTTGAAAGGGAGAAATTGATAGGCTAATAATGTACTATGACCTTCAAAAGAAAGTACCCTGATCGAAATGTTTACTCCTTTGAATCTTAGCAATCTTCAAACGCAATTTTGCAGTTTTCAAGTATTTAAGGACTATAATTAGAGCGCCCCTTTTAAAGCGCTTCATGAAAAATCGAAAATTTCATTGAAAATAAAGGACACATTTAACAGTAAGAATTTTGAACAGAGTATTTTCTTTTGAGAGGCATAGTACAACTTATTAACCCTTAACATCCTGATTTAATTTTTTCGATTTTATTATTGTAATTTGTGTTACTGATAATCAATAAACAGGGAAAATAAAAAAAAAGAATAAGCGGTTTTGTCAAATTTGAAAAACTGCCGGTACCATATGGGCACGTGGGATGTCGGGGTCAAACGACTATTCAAAATACTTTTGAAAACAACGATCCCGTTTGGTACCGCTAGGATGATAAGGGTTAAAACAGTATCGCTACTGTGCTATAGTAATAGGAGGGAAGATAGAGATTGCATATCCACCATCTCGTGTTGAGGAGGGTCGGGGACGTTTTCTGAATCATAGGTTCGGGGTCACGGGGTGTGCGCTTGTGACACGCGGCTTACGGCGGCGAGTGGTGAGTGGCGAGTGGCGACACCCCTAATCAGTGGCGTACGCAGGGGGGCTAGGGCTAACCCCCCCAACCTCGATTTTGGGTGGAGGGAAGGGGAACATTTCAGTCAAATGCTCATCAGTGCGAGCCCCTCCCAAGAAAAATCCTGCGTACGCCACTGCCCCTAATAGTATAAGGTGATCGCGATTGACGTAGGATCTCGTTGATACCTTTTGTTGACGACCATTCGCTGTCCATTCACAGATGCAAGAACCCATTCATTTCCATTCATCTAATATCATACGAGTCTAACGAGTTGCATTTCAATTTACTCCGCGTCCATTCAACGTTAATCGACCGGACAAATTCTCGGACTCACGTCTATATGTTTTGGTAATATTTATCGTTCTCTTCACAACTTAATCAACCGCGTGTTAAAATAGGGTAAACAGAGTCGTTTCGGGCGTAATAGTTTCGGAATCAAGGATCAAGGATTTGTTTCTCTCCCTCTCCCTATCTCTCTGATCCTATCAGCGGCGGCTCGTGCAATGTGGCAACAATGGATTGCCTCCATTTAAAACAGTGTAAAATAATCGATTACTTGGTGAGGCGCAGCGCCTCACCTAGTATCGATCTTTTTGTATGCACTTAAATGGCAAAAGTGCACGGTTGCCAGATTGCACGAGCCGCCACTGGATCCTATGTTTGAACGCGTGGTGTGTTAGCAAAGGACATGGATAGGAGATGAACCGTTTTCGTAAAGCTACCTTTCTCGCTCCGTTTCGTTGTTTTAAAGGGCATTTTTCCGGATTTTCGCCGTAATCAGGAATGAGTGTGAGAGAGAAAATACTTTCGTAAAATATATAGTAAGTATCTCTCTCGTACTCCTTGTTTCCTCATCGGGTCAATTGGGGAAAAAATTGGGAAAAAAATCATAGGAGGCAGTGGCGTCGCGTGCCATCTGGCAACAATGCAACTGCTCCACTTAAACTCATTAAATATATCGAATTTTCCTTGTGCACTGTGCACCCCCTGAATTCGATATTTTACATGAGTTTAAATGGATAGAATACATTGTTGCCAAATTGCACGCGTCGCCACTGATAGGAGGACATCATTGTTATTTGCTTTCCAAATCACATGTTTTGGAAAGCTTGTTCTTATATAGTCTATATAAAATCCAAGATGCGCACGGTGTTGGGACTATCGTGGGCAAATCTTGAAAATTAGAGAGACGCAAAGTTATACGAGAATCTATGCATATCCATTTGTACTATAGTTTTTCTAAAATAATAAATATGCTGAATTGCTGAGTGTCTGAACTCGAGTTCTTTTTTCGGTCCTTTCCTTTCCAATTAAACTTGCATCGTTGCATTTTATCCATAGCTTTTAAACCCTTTGAAAAGTTTGAACGATTAGGTGTATGCGTAGGGTGAATACCTTTGAGTTCGATTCGACCTGCTTTTGCACGAGTGTATGGATATGGGTATTTCCTTGGTAACAAGCCGAAAAATGTCTTAGAAATTGCTGCATAAAAACATTAAAAGCTTCTAAATTAATGGATATCTATTTCTGTCACAGGCGTTTCTTTCAGCAAGTTCTTTAGTTATATATACAATAATGGACCGTAAATTTAACCCTTGTGAGCCTAAGGTATTTCGGTAACACAAAGGACTAAGGGGGTATTTTTGTACCCCAAGGATATTTTCATGCAGCACAGTCAGTATCAATAATTTTGAAACTTTAATGGATGGATTATATACTTAGTACCCTAAGAGAGTAATTTATGTGAAATTTGAGTAAATGTTTGCTATGTTGCCAAATTTACACCTACTTTTAAAAAAAATGTCAAAATAAAAAAAAATGGAAAAAATGAAATGAGGTACCATATTATTTTTCCATTTTTGATAAATTTCCATTTTTTTTCAATGATCTGACTTAATATTCTTAATCTACATAAAATTTCCGCAAAATTCACTGTAATAGATGGTTCCAAACTTAAAATTGGCAGGACGAAGGGGGGGGGGTATATTTGTACCCCAACACTTTAAATTTCTATAATATCGACAAAAATTCATAAAAATTAATGAAATTTGGTAGACGTGTTCTAAGTATCCTAACTTAAAATGTCATGAAGTCCCAAAAAATTTTGAGCAGTTTTGACAAAATGGCGTCAAAAAACTGGCCTGGGGTACAAATGTACCCCCCCCCCCCTTAGGCTCACAAGGGTTAACGAATCGTGAATGAAATTATAGATTTATAGCTTTATAAGTATTAAATCGGTGGAATGGCCTTTAGACTCTTCAAAAGCAGTGTGATTTTAAGTTATCATGAATTTTCCCGTTTTTTTTTTTTTTTTTTTTTGAACTTGCTAAACGAAAAACTTTTGAGCATTTGATAGAAATGTCCATTCATTCGGTACCTTTGGACGTTTTACTGTTGCAATTTCCGTGGTGACAGCGAAAAATTCTGTTACCTTGGATCTACACCCTCAATCTCATGCTTAAGTGGAAAAAATGCAAGGATGCCAAACTGCTTCGCGATAGTAGTCCACCCTGCATCCTCAGTCATTAACAGTATTTCAATTATAGCTCGTTGCTATATGTTTTATAGTTTGTTCTTTACACCGGCTGACCGAAGAGACCCTTCAATGCAAAGAATCAGGCCGTATCGAAATGAAGACACAGCGTTGGACTAATGCGTAAGAGCCGAAACGCGCGTGATAGCTCTTTCTCTCTATCTCTCTCTCTCTCTCTCGCTCACGTATACCCACATAACCCCTTCTCTCTTTCTTTTTTTTGTTTCCCTCTCCTGCGCCTCTCTCGCTTTTCTTTTGGAGAATTCGTAGCCGAAGATGAGACGAGACAGACGCAAGCATGATGAGTGCTGAGTGAGCAAACAGCGATTACGAGCGCTCGACCAATTAGTCGCGCAATCGATCACTCGCCGGAATGTAATCGAAGTATCGAAGCGAATCAATCGACCTCTCGCTCATTCTCCCCTCCCTCTCCCCCCTCCCTCTCCCCCTCCACCATCCATTCGCTCTCGTGTGATGTGATCGCCCCCGTTTCACCCTCGGCTGAGCCGCGATGGACAACCGGCGGCAATGCCAGTAGCGCAACGGAGAGAAATTCACTGTTTCTCTCTCTCTCTCTCTCTCTCTCTTCTCTCTCTCTCTCTCTCTCTCTCTTCTCTCCATTGAAAAAACCCCGTATGTTAGACAAGGATAGACAGGTGAGAAAAACCTTCTCGTTCCATCGTTTTTCAACCCATGCATTCTAAGGGTAACAGAGAGAGATGGAAGAGAACCTGGTAGCGCCACGGTCCTTCGGTAAGAAGGGAGGGGTTGCGACCAGTGAAGGGGGAGGGAGAAGGGGAGTCGAGTGCCGGGTCCAGTGTAAATTGTTTATTTTGACATGCTTTAAATCGTCGGGTTTGCCCAACTGTAATCGTTTGACGCTCCTCCTGATGACTGGCTGTCTTTTGCTTTTTAATCATTGACCGATCTTCGCTTTCGGACAGAGTTGCAAGGAGAGAATCACCAAAATATTCGTCTGTTCAATAAAGCGGACCCAGAAGTTTATTTTGTCTTCCTCTCTCCTCACATTTGAACCGATGTGTGAGTGTGAGAAAAGGACTATACTCTGTTCATGATAAGAAGGCGGGTGAGAATTCAGGTAGTAATGCAACGTCCGTGAAGTTGGCCCCCCAACATTAAAATTTTTCAATTTTTTTTGCTCAAAAATTTGCTATCAATTTGCTATTCTTTGCTATACCTTTCAAAATTTTGCTTTCCTCACCCAAATTTTGCTACAGTCAATTTTTGTTTGGGGGGGGGGGGGCAGCATCACGCCAGCCCCCCAACCTCGAGCTACGGACTTCCGGAATGACTCAAAAAATTCCTCTCACTTGCTATTTTTTGGCGTCTTTTTCAGAATTTTTGCTATCCCCCTCAATTTATTATAAATGGCCTCCAAAGTTGGGGGGGCCAACTTCACGCTAGCCCCCACTTCGAGCTACGGACTTCCGGAATGGCTCAAAAAGTTCCTCTCACTTGCTATTTTTTGGCGTCTTTTTCAGAATTTTTGCTATTCCCCTCAATTTCCCATAAATGGCCTAGCTCGAGGTGGGAGCTGGCGTGATGTTGGCCTCCCTACCTATGGAGTCCATTTATATAAAATTGAGGGGGGTAGCAAAAATTCTGAAAAAGACGCCAAAAATAGCAAGTGAGAGAAACTTTTTGAGCCATTTCGGAAGTCCGTAGCTCGAAGTGGGGGCTAGCGTGAAGTTGGCCCCCCTAACTTTGGAGGCCATTTATAAAAAATTGAGGGGGATAGCAAAAATTCTGAAAAAGACGCCAAAAAATAGCAAGTGAGAGGAACTTTTTGAGCCATTCCGGAAGTCCGTAGCTCGAAGTGGGGGCTAGCGTGAAGTTGGCCCCCCCAACTTTGGAGGCCATTTATAAATAATTGAGGGGGATAGCAAAAATTCTGAAAAAGACGCCAAAAAATAGCAAGTGAGAGGAATTTTTTGAGTCATTCCGGAAGTCCATAGCTCGAGGTTGGGGGGCTGGCGTGATGCTGGCCCCCCCAAACAAAAATTGACTGTAGCAAAATTTGGGTGAGGATAGCAAAATTTTGAAAGGTATAGCAAAGAATAGCAAATCGATAGCAAATTTTTGAGCAAAAAAAAATTGAAAAATTTTAATGTTGGGGGGCCAACTTCACGGACGTCCAGTAATGCACTATTTAGCAACAGTGCGGCTATACCGGCTACTCCAACGTCTCCAACCCTTTGCAGTGTCCGTTGTTCTCCCGATCTCTCTCTTGGCCCGGAGGATTTCCAAGAACCGTCAGATTCAAAAATTTACACACGTCCAGTAAAAATTGCGAACGGTCAAAAATACGAAAAAACCGACGAAATTTTCGTCCTAAAGGGCCAAAACTCGGCAAAAATAGTCGATTTCGAATATTGATGACTCTCAGAAATTCGTATTTTTCAGTCGGAATTAAATTCAGAATACTTCGTCTAATATCGAATATATGAGAGTCATCAATATTCAAAGTTGACTATTTTTGTCGAGTTTTGGCCCTTTAGGGCGAAAATTTCGTCCGTTTTTTCGTATTTTTCACCGTTCGAAATTTTCACTGGACGTGTGTAAATTGTTGAGTCTGTCGGTTCTCGGAAATCCTTCGTGCCAAGAGAGTCGGAAAGGACAACGGCCACTGCGAAGGGTTGGAGTAGCCGGTATAGCCGCACTGTTGCTAAATAGTGCATTACTACCTGAATTCTCACCCGCCTTCTTATCCTGAACAGAGTATAATTATCTACGCGAAAGTCACGAGATGGCAAGGCAACAGTGGCGAAACGTGATATTTGGCAACATAACATTTTTTCCCATTTCAACCCGTAGAAAAGGTCGAATCCGATGGTCATCGGCGATTCCTAGATAGTTCGATATTTTTCATGGGTTTTAATGAGCCGCAAATGCAACGTTACCAGATTGCACGCTTCGCCACTGCGCGGCACCTACCTTTATTCGGTGCGTGATATTGGCTGAGAGCATTGCCGGCCATAGGCGCCCCAAGATAACACCGAAAAAAACCAGAAAAAATATTTAAAAACACTTTGTTGTTGCTGACTGACCAAACCTTTGGTGGAAGAATGACCCAGCATAAGCCTTCAGTTGATCCAACAAAAGGTTCTGAATGACCCACCTAAAGAGATTTTGCTGTGCGAACCAAAGATTTTGTTGGATCAACTGAAGTCTTTTGTTGGGTCATTTTTCTATCAAAGGTTTTGTCAGCGCAACCATATTGATAATTCTATTTTTTCAGTGAGGGGGGATCTGACGAGGCTGAAAGCTTCCCTCCCCCCGAAAATTGTCAGAAAAATTCGGAAAAATAAAGAATGACAAGGAAAGAAAGAAAAAGAAGGAAAATAGTATGGAGTATGAATATCTGCAGATCATTACATTTTTAACTAAGAAAGGGTACCTAGAACTATTTCACACAAAAAAACCTCGAAAAATATTCATAATATTTCAGATTTATTGCTAAAAAACAGTATGTTACTGCCGTGATTCATTTCGCGATCAAACTTTCTCTCCAATTTCCGACCGAAACGAACTTAAAAGCTTATAGGCAGTGGCGCACCGAGAAATTTGCCTTTGGGGGGGGGGGGGGGGGGGGGGGGGGGGGTTTTGGTACGACTCAAACTCCGAGGGGTCTGGGGGGTATGGAATACCCCTCAGGACAAGCGGGGGACCGGGGGCCCTCCCCCGGAAAAAAATTTCAATTTTCCTTACCTTCAAATTGAATTCTACGGTACTTTCATGTACAGTAAAATTGAAATGCTCGAATATATTTTCGATTTTGCCTGCATGAAATCTTTGCTCTCGACTCATAATTGGAGGGAGAAAAGGCAAGTGAAATGTGGTTGAAGGTGCCATGGAATATTCACGGAGGGGGTTCACCGAGGGGTAAGATTTTATCCCCCCCCCCGACATAGTAAATAACTCTTAAGCAAATGTGGATAATATAGAATTTGTTCGGCGTAAACCCTCTTTCCTAGCTGATCAAGATTTTTTTCTTTCTCTTTCTTCTTTGTGAAGGAACCACATCCTCTCTCTCTCTTTTACCCCTCTCTCTCTCTCTCTCTCTCTCCCCTCTCTCTCTCTCTCTCTCTCCCCCTCTCTCTCTCTCTCTCTCTCTCTCTCTCTCCTTTTTTTCTTTTTTTTCTTTTTTAAGGCTGGGGGGGGGGGGGGGTTAACCCTAAACCCCCCCCCCCCCTTTGGTGCGCCACTGCTTATAGGTATTTATTGTTTGACATTTTTATTTTGTTGTATATAATAACAGAACACTATCCGTAATTTTGGACTAAATATTTGTCATATTGGGGTTCAATAGTAAATATTTTTGACGTCATTAAAGGGGGAAAATGCTCAGTTCTAAAGTCCTGTTCTAAAATAATGTCTGAAATATAATAAGTGAAGACTGCAGACCACGATATCTGCCGTTTTCAGTCCCTTGGGGAAAGAGGCTGGTTTACTTTTTGAAACGTCGTATCCGGTGTCCATAATGATAAGAATTCTGACGAGCTGATGACACTTTGGTCATCGCATAGGCGGTTACAGGAATATGCCTTTCTCTCTCTCTTCCAACTTTTGAACGTGCGTATTAGAAAAGGACAGAGATAGGGACCAAAGACACGTGATGGTCCCCTCTGCTATCTTTTTCTAACGCTTGTGTTCCAATGAACGGAGAGAGAGAAAGACAATCTCCTGTATCCGCCCATGGGTCACGGTTTGGATAGCGTACGTTACTTTACTTCAAGCTTAGCAGAAGGCAATGAGTAGGAAAGGAAACCGGCCTGATTGCGATTCGTCGCTGCACAGATAACAGTCTGGCGATAAAACGTACTTACATGGAAGCGAGGGACCTTTTGGCATATTTCAATCGGGGTTGCCACTTGGTGTGAAATTCAGAGTTTGGCAAATTGTCTTTTATTTCTATTTGTATTACATACTTGGTTTCTTTTCAAAAGTATAATAATCGAGTTGGTGTTTTTTTTTGTTTGTTTGTTTTTTTTTTTTTTGTCTTGGGCGTGGTTTAAAGACTTTCGGGTCACACTATAAATTACGGACCAATGTCTACTTTGTAAGTCGTAAGTTGCGATGTATCGAAATATTTTCCGTATATCAATCTATTGAAAAGAATCGACCCTCGGTCACTTCAACTGTCTCAAACAACTCGAGACTTTTGACTATGGGTTCAAATGAGAGGCAAAATGATAGCCGCGGAGAAGAACCGTGACTTAGTTCTAACTGCGCAGAAATGAGGACGAATTTTACAAGAACCGATCAATTAATTTTAAGATCCTCTACCCCTCCCCTGAAAAGTTGGAAATTGTAGATTATGCCTCTTGAACTCATGATCAAGCGTCTTGTTCCTTTTAACTAAATGAAATGATATAATAAAACTTAAAAGGCTTGTACTACATCTTTCGAATCAGTTTTTATATCATCCGAACATTGCTAACCTTCCCTCTCTCTTGTTTGTTTTTTTCTATCGTCTCACACTTTTTTAAGAAAAAAAAAACCTTAAAAAACACGAGGGTCCTTTCCTAGACAACATGACGGATCATAAAACCTTCATCGTTTTAGGTGCAAGTGAAAAGGCATCACTCCTGACCAGTTCAAAAGAAGGAGGTTTTTATAATTCCAGTAATTCTCACCCTTGTTTTGTTTTGAGCGCAGTCGGTCCATCTCAACAGTATTCGCTCGACGGTTAACCGGTTTATAATTTGATGTCTTGTTTGTTTTGTGTACCAAAAGGGTCAGCGTGCAACTCACCAGCCCATCCGAATCCAGCAGAAGATTATTGTGCATAGTGTCAATAATAAGTATTGTGGTTGCCTTTTTCAGTGAAGGGTCCGGGCCTGATAAATATATGTATGTGTGTGTATACACTCGATTATTGTTTGACAAATAGGGTGAAAGTGTTGGGTGTAGAAGAATGCGAACATGTGCGCATTTCGGCTGATCTTTTCCGGAAAATGTGAAACGAAAGAGGACAGTGTTTTCACGTTTTTGCGGTGTTGTCAAATCCACGCGATTTAATTTAATGCAAGTTTCTTTTTCTTTCTTTCGACCATATCGAATAAATGCTTCTTGTACGGTGTAAACTTTAAGGAAATCAGGACTCAACTGAATTAACAAACGCACCGAGGCATTTGTAAAAGTAGGTTCCAAAATCTGAATGGCATGGCTCCTAGTGTTTTTATAATGTTACTCAGTGTATAGAATAAAGATATTGTTTCGTAATAGGAACTTTTTTGCCACAAGGCTCTCTATAAACTCGTTCGGTAAATGAGAGGGAGTATAGGAAGCCCCATTCAGCTGTGGTATCCGGACTTTTAGCCTACTATGATAGATTGTGGAAGCATTATATAATAATAATTACGAAATAAGATACGTCACTTACAAAAAAGCTCGGTATGAACTCCTTTCGGTTGACCTTGCTCAACTAAGGCGGCCCTTGAAGATATTCAAGCACTGCTTGGTAAGTCTATACGATGTTGTTGTTCCAAGAAAAGGTTAGGTACAGAATTTGAGACATCCTTCCAACTCCAAACACAATCTTTACTATACCATTACAGGTTAAAGATTGCCGATAGAAAAATCGGGAATAGTTGGCGTTTCTATTACTAAGTAATCTGCATAATGTCTAGAAATTCGAAGATCGCGCCAGATCAGAAAAAAAAGTCTTCAGAAAAGGAACCCGTGGCAACACTGTAAATTATGAGTAGATCTTGTAAATCACGTGACTCTACCGCGCAGGTCACAGATGCCTGCAGTTACTCCTCATTTCCACGGATACGAAAACAAAAACCTTACTTCCCTGCACCCATTCGGCAGACCTCATTGTCAGTAGTTAGCCACTGTCTTAAAGAGAATGCCAGGCACGGTTAAGACGAAATACGAGTTAAAGAGGAACAGCTATGAAACCGAGTCCAACCCTCAACTCAACTCTTTGCCTTGTAGGCAGTATGGTGGATCATGTAATTTGGCAATCATGCTTTTTGCCATTTAAATTTATTCAAAAGTATCGATTTCTTGAGAGTTCAATGACCCTCTTGTAGATAGATTATTTTACATGGGTTTAAGTAAAGAACTCGTTGTAATTGCCACATTGCACAAACTACCACTGCGTGTAGGGTGGGATGTGGGTCATAGTGATTCGACGGTTGTGGAATAAGTCACCACTTTTCTGATATCGTCGTATAAGAGTATCATTTTTTCGGTCCAGTTGATTTGAGATTGGTACTGAGTAACTAAGATCTGAGTCCTCCTGAGACCGTATGGATTGGTCATGGTCATTTTTTGTCTTGGACAAACTATTTAGTGTCCCTGTATATGGAGAGATTTGAGACTAAAGAAAATATGGGGCCTCCATTGGATGGGTTTTTGCTCATTTGTTTACATGCATTCTGTTTGTTTTTGTTTTTTATCCCCGTGCAAAGATTACCGTGCCCGGTGCCGTATAGAGTTTCTAACGATGTAATCTTTCACTGCCTTTGTTGGTCGAAATCTATTTACGCGTATGAAGATTCTTTTGGGCATTATATACATTCTTTGAGGTGCACCGTATGGTTAAAATTAACCAGTCCATCGACAATTAACCCTTTTATCCATAAAATACAGTTGGACTCAGTGGAGGACCCAGAAAATTTTTCTGGAGGGTGGGGGGCACGCCTATGTGAACTTTGAAGCGTCGGTGGAAGCAATTTCGGGCTATTTTCCATTAAAAGAAGGCAACATTTGAGGCTTCGGGGGGGGGGGGACGCACACGTGCCGCCGCCCTCCCCTCCCCCTGTGGATCCGCCATGGATTGTAAACATAGGCATGCAAACGAATGTGCCAAAACGCATCCAATGACCGGAGCCCGTAGATCCTAAAACTCGTTAACCAATCAGAGGTCGACTACTCTCTATGTATATGTAGGGACTCTAGGACAAACGCCCGCCGAGCACGTTTTTCACTCGAGTCATTTTTAAATGGTAGATTTTCCCCTCAATAACTGGCAACGCCGCACGAACTAGAATCATGAAGTCCGTCGGACGACATCAGGATATCGGAATCATGAGGATCCGTCAAGAACGAGAGATCGGTCCAGTACTCAGAATCCACCATCCACCGCGATGATCAATTAAAACCGGAAATTAAAATCGCGGTCTTCTCCCGACGATATTTTGTGGTCACAGGATCTCGGTGGTCATTTGTAATATTTATCAAAGTCGTTCATTTCTTCACTTTTTTTTTCTCTTTTTTTCCCCTTTTTTTCTTTTTCTTAAAACGGTGTAAAGCGTCCGATTGCGACGGTGTCGGTATCGGTGTTGGAGATGCCGCGCAGACGTAAGTGATCTTCATGGGTGGGAATTCGGGGGAGTAAAACCGTGACAAAAGAGGTAAAATTGTTCAGTTCCTCAAACAGAAGAGAAATAAATATATAAATGGATCAAACGAATGCGCGGGAGTCGCTGTTTTCATAATGAATCGGTTTTTCGTGGTCTGTGTTTCGTTGGTGGCAGTGTTGCCGAATGTACTTACCTATATTTTCCGTTAAAACCAATGCAAAATATGTATTAACAGCTGTATCATTCCCACAAAACAACAAGAAACGATTCAGTGTTTGCTGAATAAAATGATCTGTTATACCAGGCATCTTCGTTTAAGATTGGTATTTGTAAAATAAATAATGTTGTTCCAATTCAACCGAAAATAAGAGACGGTCTCTGATTGGCCAAAAGGGTGTGTCCAAATTGTTTTTGGCTTAAAAGAAATTAACTCGTGAAAGGTTGTTTTTTGGTTATTTTTTCAAAACTGGCACAAAATTGATGGGTTGAAATCTCTATAATTGTGGTCAACTGGTCTCTTACAAACTTTTACTACGGCGTTACGGAGGGTATATAAACCATATAAACTCGCGTGATTATTACATTGAGAGCATCAAAAGGTCTCAAAATCCGCTCACAAACTCAACAAATGCGGTTAATAAAACTTCAAGATGGCTGTCGACTGACCGAATCCCAATGGGGGAGTCCCAACTAATCGCAACTTATTTCTGTGCTGAGAAAAGTGATAAGTATTCACATAGTATGAAGGAAGCTGCAATTAAACGGTCCCCCATTTTGACCCACTACCCGCTCATATTCGACCGCCATCTTGGCATTTTTTCGTGAGTGCGGATTTTCGAACTTTCTGGTGATCTCAACATTATTTTCAAGTGATTTTCCAGAGGAATCGACCTCTCCAAAGCTGTAGCAAAAGTTTGCAATAGATCCATTGTAAAATAAAGAATGCTGTTTTCAATTTAAGCGAAAATAAGAGGCTGCCTCTGATAGGCCGGAACAGTGTGTTCACCTTTAAAGAAATTAACACGTACAAGGTACCTATAGTGAGTGTATTCGGGTTATTTTTTTTTTTTCAAAACTATGGATGCGAAAAAAACTCGTTGTTAAAATTTTTCGTACTCTATGGGTTCTCTCTCCTTTAAATCTACGTAAAATAATAATCGATCAACTGAATTTTCACTGAGCACCCAAGAAATCGATACTTTTGCATAGGTTTAAAGGCAAAATGCAGGTTTACTACTTTGCTCGAGCCATCGTTGGGATGTATAACAATTATTGAGAAGGAGTTCGATTCAAAATCGGGGCACTTATTTCTTGATGAAAATTGCAGTCTCTTATAAGTCTCATGAGTCTCCTCGCATGTGGAACCAGTGGCAGCAGCTCGTGCAATTTGGCAACAGTGCTTTCCCTCCATTTGAATCCATGTTCAACCATCGATTGTCGGTGAAGCAGCGCTTAACTATCGAAACGATTGTTTAACATAGAATCAAATGGCGGTAAAACATTGTTGCCAAATTGCTCGAGCCGCCACTGTGTTGAACATTAGTACTAGAACACCGCGACGTTTGTTCGTTCTTTACGAGGTATTGACCTTTGGACATGTACGTATTTTAACCTGAAATCTGGCATCGATGGTCGGTGGCGGCTCGACTGCGCTATAAGGCGCGCGGCGGTGGTGACATTGTGACAGTGGGAACAGGTAGCATCGTCTGGAGTAGAAGGGAGACTTGTCTTGACAATTAATGGAGACTCCCGGAGACTTCAATGCCCTGTAAAAACAGGTGAGGAGGTGAGTTCCTCTTCTTCCTCTTCTCTTGCGCTGCCGCGGCCAGCCGTTTGAGATTGAGAGGTGAGGAGCTTCTACCGATACGGATACGTTCGTTCGTTTGTTTCAATGTTTTCATCGGATTCATTTTGAGAATGCTTTCATTCAGACGCAGATCATAGTCAGTCATTTTACTCTATACATATTTGACCCCGCTCGGCTCCTATCTGATCAACAAGCATCGACTCATCACGGTCAACCTCAGCAATCATCAGTGCCGTAAGCAGGATTTTTGTCGGTATAGGGGCTTGCACTGATGAGCTTTTGACTGAAAATGATTCCCCTCTTCCCCCCACCCCTAGAAATAGGTGGTCGGGGGGGGGGGGGGAGCCTTCTCCTTTCGCGTACGCCACTGTCTCAAATCATCCAAAAGTGTCCTACCTCAAATGAATTATTATTAGTGTGATCGGTTTTTCGAAAAGAAATTTTTATTTTCATACTTCGCAAATTCCAAACTTACTTAACATAACAGCGCACTTTCCACGATACGCACCTGAGACAGATCAGTTGGAACTAACTCTCCTTTTGTGTATCACTATACAACCGTCTTCTTGGAAAGTTTTAACGCATTTATAGAGCTTAAAAAACGAAATAGAAGCACAGCACACGATTTTAAAATAAATAATAAATGACTCGAGGTGTGCTAAGCAATGGGGCAGTTGCAAGGGTCTGTAATGTTGTGTTTGTTATAAATAAAATGATACTACTTGATGAGCTTAGAGCAACGGTGCCTTTGGTTTTTCCCGAAGTGTCCTGGGTTTGGAGTTACACAGGTGTAAAGTTGTAAAAAATCGTGGGCGTAGTGACTGACGTCACTACGCGGAATTCCCATTTAAAACAATGTATTTTGGGCCAAAATCCCATCTCCGGCACCATGGGACTTAAATAGAAACCAAATGCATCTTTCTTCTCAGCTCATCAAGTACTTTAATTTTCTTTATAAAAAACACAACAAGTCAGACCCTTGCAACTGCCCCATTGATAATTTCAGACGCTTTTCGGGAAACACTTTCCCCCTTCAGTGATTTGCGACTGATCATAAGTAACCAGTCGCAAATCACTGAAGCTGGGTCAAAGCATCTTCCACGGAGCGTATCTGAAAGTATCAACTGTTAAGTGCGCCGTGATTCATTTTACTATCTATGTTCATTGAGCTTTTGAGTGAATTTAGGAACTTTTTGACGCGCTCAACGTATTTTCAAGTGATTTTACAATGGAATTTACACTGCCTAGGATCTCTCTAAATAGTAAAAGCTCGTTGTAGGAGCCAGAGCTCTCTGTAAGCCAATCAGTACGATAAATCGTTTTGGTTTTACTACAACAGTCAATTCATGGAATTTGTGTCGCTTTAACCCATGTATGCCCATTGGGTCGTTAGTGGCCCACTTACTGTGTTGTTGTTGTTGTTTTTTTTTACCAAATGACAGTAAATTTAGGCCAATTTTACTCAAAAACTAATAATGGAATCTTGCAGCAAGTATATCATTTAGCTGAACTAACCAGTTTCACATGTTTTATTTTTCAATTTCTTTAACTCTGAGATGGTGTTTTTTTGAGAAAAACACCTGAAATGTTCAAATAATGTTGGGCATATAGGTATAGGTTAAAATTGTGTCAGCTTCCCTTACGGTATCAATCCAACGCCCGTATGTTATCATGCGAAATACATTGTGTTTTGAGACAAAGATGTCATTTCCCCTCTTCTTAGCATTGGTGAGCGGGAGGGCGGAGGGGGTAGTGTGATCAACATGTCGTATATAAAAGTCACTTGCAGATGGCTCCGCAAAGTTTGAATTCCAGTCACACTCAAATGAAACTGCATCATCCAAGGTTGCGCGGATCAATCCAATTTCCCTCTTTGCCACATAATATCGTTTACAGCTTGAGTACAAATATGCGTTCTATGCGCGTGCGCGCGCTTGTATGCGTGTACGGAAGAAAAGAAGAATAGCGTAAAGCTTATAGCGTTAATGGCTGTGCATTTAATGCAAATGGATGCACGATAGGAGAGGCAATCGAATGGAGTGGAAATAAAATGGGAGTGGGGCACAAACGGAGCGGACAACGGAGCAACCTGGGTCGAAACGAAGAATTTTTCCGGCCATACAAATCCGACGTTTTTTTCTGCTGCGGAAAAGTGTCAGTAGGTACGGCTATTTAGATAGACCTTATGGAGGCAGAGACAAATATAGCCCCAAAACAAAGTTTGTGACGAGTGTCATTTTCGCAGGCTTTTTGATCATGACTCATCGAAACAGTAGCTAACACCAGGAAAAAATGATTGGTGCAATTTGCACTATACTGCATTTTTGATTTTAGACCCTGCTTCAAAGAATGGTTGCTACCGCAGAAGGTGCGATGACGTTATCCAAATGTGTGACTTTGAGGTTGGTCCAAAACCATGCGCAGGCAGTATGGTAAATCTCACCATTTCCACGAATCGCTTGCACTATCAACGAATTAAAGATTGTCGCGAGATTTTCACATATTTTCAGTTATGGGTGTGAGTGTGGGACTGATTTGCAACTCCCGCACCATCCGCACTGGCCTCTCTCCTGCAAGGTGTGAGGAGTATGAAGAGTGGCCGAACCAGAACCTTGTGGGCGAAACTTAGCTCGTGAAAATCTCGCGACAATATTTAATTCGTCGATAGTACATATGAGTATAGGCATTGATTAAGATATGACGATCCCCGGAAAAAAACCCTAATCTTGATACATTTTTCTAAGTCGATTATAATGGGGCAGTTGCAAGGGTCTGAAATGTTGGGTTTTTTATAAAGAAAATGAAAGTACTTATGGTGAGCTGAGATCAAAGATACCTTCAGTTTTTGATTAAGTTCCAGTGTTCCGGAATGAAGTGGCTTGATCATGAAAAGCACTAATTATGGGACTTATACCAATATTTAGTGCTCAGTTAGTGCTTTTTTCCGAAAGTTTGTCGGCCCTGAACTTTCTGAGTGATCAATGAAAAACCGAATACCTACCAAGCTAAGTTCAGGCTGGCTGTGTGAACTTTTTTAATTGCAATTCAGTGCTACCGACAATAGTCTAGGCGTTTGGGGGCGTTTGATAGTGCCTCCTAATTCTGTTTCAAAAAGTAAAAAGGCCCAAAATACGTTGTTTTAACTGAGAATTTCGCGTAGTGTCGTCACTTCTATACGCGCACGATTTTTTTACACCTTTACGCACGTATTTATCTCCAAAACTGGGACACTTGGACAAAAATTAAAGACACTGTTGTTCTCAGCTTATCAAGCACTATCATTTTCTTTATAAAAAAAACACAATTTCAGGCCCTTGCAACTGCCCCAATTATAAAGTTAGACATTTTACGTCTTTCGGAAGTTAAATTATGACTGAAATCCGCATTTTGAGCTATTGATCTCGAATTTAACTACAATCACTCTTATCTTTCTGACACCAGGAGAAGAAATCGATGATCTATGATGTACAATCCTAAAATATCCCAGTGTTGTCAAAACAGGCTGGAAATTCAAAATAATTCACATCGAGTTTAATCGGAAAATGCGTACATAGTTAATATAACTACGCAAAACAGCAGCCCTGATCGAATCCCTAATGCAGTTCATAATCTATTGTAAATTTCAATTATCACAAATTACAATTTGTTACAATTACAATTTATATTCCACTGTGCGGAGACGCGCAGGCACAAAGGTAGCAAGTACGTGCAGAAGTGCTCTCATTAGATGTGTTAACGTAACAAATAACAATTAATTAACAAAGTCTCAAGGAATATGAGAATGAGAATGAGAATGAGTTGATTATAGTTGTATTCCCCCGCCCGATCCGATTCCGATTTGCTTGTTTACACCGATGAGTGATGACTGATGAGGCGCGGTCGAAGATGTCCTCGAAAAGCGCATGCGCAGAACTATGGTCACAAAGCGTCACATTTGAATGGCAGGGTGCAGGAGAGAAGAGAGGTGTATTTAAGTTCGATGGGTCTGTTGCGAACTTTTGCCGTAAACGCGAATGAAATAATAAATATTGCGTAATGTTTCAAACACTCCGGAATATTCCCCTGTCGATGAGTAAAAACTGAATTGCCGGCGAGGAATATTTCCACTTTTTGTACCTCTCTCTTTCTCTCCGTCGCTTCCTTTTTATAATCTTACTTACTTGGTCAAGCATACATAATTTACTATCGCGGGTTAGCGTTCGAGTAATAATTCGAGTAATAGGTCTGTTGCAAACTTTTGCTACAACGATTAAGAGTATTTAGTCTAATGTAAAATCGCCTGAAAAGTCCATTGGTGGCATCAAAAAGTTATAAAATGCAATAATAAACTCACAAGAAACGTTTAATGAAATCCAAGATGGCGGTAAAATATCGAGCATTCTGTATGCATGCACCTTTAACATCCAAGGATTTCCAACGTTGACAACCTCACAGCTTCAGAGGTAGAGTTATTTACGTTGTGATTGGGTGTGATCGATATGTGAGGTTGGCTATCCTTGGATTTCGTGGTGCATGCATACAGGTTGCTAAATATTTTACCGCCATCTTGGATTTCATTAAACGCCTCTTGTGAGTTTATTATTGCATTTTATGACTTTATGATGCCACCAATGGACTTTTCAGGGGAATTTACATTAGATTAAACACTCTTAATCGTTCTAGCAAAAGTTTGCAACAGACCCATTCGATAGTTTGTTGAAGGACAGCGCTCATCAAAAACAACACAAAATATTTCTGAGCAATCAGAATTTATGGATGACTCTAGGTCATAGCCGTAGCCAGGATACTATATTTTTCTCTCTTAGCCCATTTGTCTGCATGTGTTAGAAAAGGACAGAAACGGGGGCTGAAGTCATGTGACAGCACCTATATCCATCGTTTTCTAACACATGCGTTTAAATGGGCTAAGAGCGAGAAAGACGATATCCTGGCTACTGTTTTGCCATAGGTGCCTAAAATACTTACAGATTTCCTGCTTGCGGGACCTGTAAGCGGAAATAACTCTATCATATGTATAATAACGCGTTTTTCCCCGGAGAAAAATGGAATGGGGAAGGGGGCAAAATATGAAGTCTCCCAGTCAGTTCAGTGATTCCTGACTGCGAAACAATGCAGGACTGACTATCAAGATAAAGAAATCGGTCGGGGAAAGGAACGGAAAGGAAAGGGTGGTCTTGGCATGGGCGACATTATTCAGAGAAGCGGATTAAAAGAGGACCTGCGTGTCAAAAAGCCAAAACAAGCAGGACTGCTGACCGCTTCAAAAATATTGCTCTTCAAACCGCTCACCCTGATTCTAACCCTCACCCACCCACCAGTCCAGCATGCTGGTCTTCGTCTTGCATAGACCGATTTCGTGAAGCGCGAAGCGGTCAACTGCAAGCAGTTACAGTGTCGCAAAATGTCATCGATGGACTTTACTACAGAAAGAACGAAATGCAGAATGAAAGTTAATGCCTGGCTTTTGTTTTATAGGACATATGAGTGAGTACGTTGTTCTTGATCGATTTTTCAAAAACAGTTTTTTTTTTTTTTTTTTTTTTTTTTTTTTTTTTGTAATTGAGAAAATAATAATAAGGATATTTTAATACAGGGTCGGATGAACATTTTTCTCGAGTGAAAATCCTTCAAGCTGATCAATAAGGATGCAGTCAGTGCCGTACGCAGGGGAGGGGGGGCTAAGGGGCTGAAGCCTCCCCCCCCCCTCAGACCTCCAATTTTTAGGGGTAAAAGGGAAGAGGGGGATAATTTTCAGTCAAACGCTCATCAGTTCAAGCCTCTGCCAAAAAAAATCCTGCGTAGGCCACTGGATGCAGTGATGCATTTTTCGGCTCAATGTTGAGATATTTGTTTGTTTGTTTGTTTGTTTGTTTGTTTGTTTTTTTTCTGCGCCTTTCTCTGGGGGTGGATACAAAATTTGAGGATCGGAGACAAACCCGTTGTTTATCATTGGAAATATCAGAGGCTGACTTTTATCCGGTCTTAATCACTAAATACTCGAATCTGGGGGGAAAATTAGTTGATTTTTCAATATTAATGTTGAAAGTGGTGACGCGTAAAATGGTTAAACTTAGTACAGCAAAACGAAATGCTGAATCATCAAACCAAACCAGTATTTTTAACATAACGTCACGAATATTTAAATCAACAAAATTGCTGTGAATATCACTTATCATTATGTTCATCTAACCATTTATTTTGTAAGTTTAACAATATTATTGTGTTAATTTAGCTTTCATTCATACATTAAATTAACTTCTACCATTTTGCGGTCACCACTTACCTCTGTTATCTTGGAGTTTTATTTAAGCTCATTTATTGAGTTTGTGAGTCAATTTCGGAACACCAAAAAAGACCCTTTCTATGGCTGTAGCAAAAGTTTTCAACAAATCCATTGATGCTCTTCTTCCTTTGTAACCTATGCAAAAGTATCGATTATTTTGAGGCCCGCAATTGATCCTCACCTCATCGATTACTTTACGCAGGTTTTAATGGAGGGGATATCGATACACTGGCACCGCAATTCACGAGTTGCCAAATTCATTAAGTTCTCTTGAATCAATTACGTATCTGATAGTATTTCTTCTCATATTTCTTTAGTAAATCGAATCGGCAACGCATAGTATCTCAACGCATCACTTTGTCACTATCCTTTGCCCCTGATAGTGAAATTTGGCAACGCTTCGGACCCTGCGGTCGACTATTAGACGGGACTCAACACGTAGTCAACATACCCAAACTGTTGAACAGGCTTAACGAAACTGTCAGTCACGGCTTTGACTCTGTGGCTTTGTTTTGAAGTATTTTCACAATTTCATCAGGTCCACTTATTGTCACTCTCTTTCTCTCGTCCAGTTCAAGGGAGAGGGATTCTTGAGGACCAAGGGCCGTTGGCTGAGGGTGTAGAAAAGGGTGCGTGCCTACAAGACGACCACTCGTATTTTGGGTTGAGAGGGTTGACCGATCCGAGACTGTTCTTTACTGTAAATGTCTCTTTTGTGTCTCTCTTTACTTTACTTTACTCTCTTCAGGTTCAGCTACACTTGCTTAAAGGATCAGACCATCTTTCCATGTGGGTGACATTTGTTATCTGTGATTCCATGTGTTTTGAGTGGTTGTTCGTTGTATCTTGCATGGGAAAATGAATATTTACAAGAAGTGACTGCGCCTTTACATGTGTGGATGTTGCCACATGGTGGAAATTCCAACGGTGCAATGGGTCTGTCGCATAATCTATACCTACTACAGTAATATACTACAGTGTCATAATAGCGAACTCAAGGGCCCTGGGCCCCCTGCGTAATGTTTTCCCTTCCTACTACCCAAAACGTTAGCAATAATTTCTATCACATATTCATTAAATTATTAAGAAATTATTACCAATATATAAACTAAATCTCAAAAGGTATAAGCAAAGTCAGGAAAGTAGAGATGATAATTCAAACAACGTCTTGGAAAAGCCGTAATCGGGGTCAATCCTTGGCTGCGGCTAAAATCCTTGAGTTTGTCAAATAAATATTAGAAAAGCTTTAAAACCAAAATTCCGTTGGCGCAAGTTGAACCATAAAAATATCTCTTGTGTGTCCTTTAGGAGCCCCTTGAAGGATTTGGTCCACCCGCAGTCATGGGCTTCAGGCTTTTACGCCGCTGATGATACGGCACATTGATTCTATAATGTATGGCATCCCGCGAAAATAGCGATATCATAGAGGTGATTTCAGATGTGTAGGCGCACCTAGACGGACAATGTTTGGAATTTTTCGATATTATTTCTCATGCTACGAAATAAAAATTTATGAAAATGAATTTGAGCGTTGGCTTTTCATTGATTAACGCTTTAAAAATCAAAATTTTAAAGCCAGCAGAGACAAGTTTTTTTTTTTTTTTTTTAGATTTGAAGGAATGAAAATTGGAAATTCGCCAAAGATTATGGTCTAGGTCCGCCTACACTTCTGAAACGAGGTCTAGATCAGAATCCACCTAGTAACTCAGGAAATGCTGTTAAGAAATCGAAATCGAAATCGATAAAGAAAGCTTCTAGCAATCCCAGGAGGCGCGGCGGTGCGTTTCATTTGTTATTCCAAACTCGCATATCCCTATCATGTCCTGAGTCCTGCAGATATTTGCGGGATTTGAGCAAACAGATTTGGTCTACTATTTTTTTTTTTTTTTTTTTTTTTTTTTTTTTTACTGCAGAGATTGTAAGATCCGCAAGAAAGGAGCCAAGGGTCTCGATCTTGGAACAAGCTCTATATTATATAGTATATTTTGAGTTATCTCGGTCATTTTACACTTTTCACTTTCAAGTGACGAAAATGTCTCCAACTGATAAGGCGGCGAGTTATTCACGGGTTGACCCAGTCCAGTTGGTATCTTGATCCGCATGTAAACAAACTCGGCTTTACAACCATGGGACGGTCAACAGAGGGCCCCGGCCAGACGGGCGGGGGTTCAGGGAGCGGAACAAAGTGCCAAAAATCAAGTTATCCATGGGTAAACATTTGAGTTGTGATGAAGCGGTAGCGCGTCTGTGTCGGAGACAGCGTTGCCAAGTCGGGTAGATATATTTCAAAAAGTTAAAGGGAGCTCACGTTCGGATACAGCCGCCTGAAACAGTGAAATAATTTCAATATACAGGGTGTGAATGAATTGTTCCCTAAACTTTTAACGGCGTTTCGTTGAAGTGAAAAGAAACTACGTCCCCTGACCATATGTCCGTAAAAGCTTCTCTATTGAGTTGCAACGTTGCAAAACGTCCGCAAAAAAGGTCAAAATTGTTTGATAATGCATAAAAATTTATACAGGGAATAATTTAAATTAGTCGTCCTTTCCTACGGTGTTTGCTTCTAAAAAAAACTACTTCTATGGGAAGGGAGGGGACTCTAAGAGGAGGTCTTGATTTTTTATGGGTGTTATGTCCCAAATTCGATAAGAAATGATCTCCCTTCTTTGAGCATATCAGTGGTTTAAATTTACGGCGAGGCTATTATGTTTTTCGAATTATATTTTGAAAAGTTTGAAACGCTGTAACTCGGAACTAATGCATTTCCGAATCCTTGTTCATCGGGAAAAAAAGAACTTAACCCTTTCTGTACCACGCCCGTGTAAACTCGTTTCTGCGATTATAGATCTGCCTCACGAAATTTCAGTTTTGTATTCACAGCAGTTACGACTCCAAACTGTTAATAAATTGAAAAATAATGATTATTAGAGCGCCTTCAATCCAGCGTGTATGCAAAATCAGCACCACAGCGTAGGAATATTTATCTACCTTCTTAATTTGAACGAATGAGATTTGATTGATTTGTCTTCGTAACCTGGTAGTTAAAGGGTTAAGGGCTCCAACGAAAAAGTCACTTCTTTGACTGAAAAAACTGATTTTCTCAGTTTTTTGCACTTTACAAGCGGAAAAAGGGAAACAAATTATACGGCCCTATTCCATAGGAAATTATTTAAATTCCAGAAAAGAAGAAGCGAAGGTATGTACAAAAATCAATCGCAAATAAATTGATTTTTGATAGGTTTTTTAAACGTTTTCAACCACTGCATCGTCTGCAGATGTAACGCTTTTCTTCGGAGCCATTGAACTATTGTTTTTACCACAGCAACACGCCCTAGAAAACTTCGAGAAAAATTTATTCACGCCCTGTATAGTGTGTAGCTTCACCGATCTGCACTTTGATCAAGCGAAACGTATAACCCGCAGATGTTGTTAGAATGTCCAAAGATTATAGATCCGGCAACATGCATAGCGGCGCGTCGCCGGTCTCCCTTTTTAGTTTTGCGGTGTCACTTTTTATCTGTCTTTCGCAGAGCGAGGTCTTGTTTTGAGCCGTAATCTTAACCATACACTCGGGGCACGGTAAATATTTGGGACCTACATTAATTGTTTATCGATTACGTTGCAGTGGCTGGAAATAGTGGTTTTTGGAACAAAGATATGAAACAGATAAACGGAGACAATTAATTATATACGAAGGCATTTTGGATCGTAACATCTTTGAGGGTTTTGGCTGTAAAGATCTGTGTAAGCCTGAGCGTCACCTCTTCCCGGGTCAAGCTGTAGTTTGATCTCCCGCCGAACGAAGATCTTGCGTAATTTTAATGTACTAACGTATCAAACCATTACTCACAAACTACTACCTATAATTATTTCAGACTGCTATTTGCTGAACATCAAAACCAGTATAGATAAATTTTACCGTGTTCAGTGGCATCGTTGCTTTGTGGACGCTGCATTTGGCTCATTTCAACTCATGAAAGAGACTGAACTATTAGGGGTTCATAGTGAACTCCCATGCAGAGGTTCGCATTCGAGGGTTCTCACAGCTACAAAGTTCGATATTTGTCATGGGTTCAAATGGACAAATCGAGATGTTGCCTGATTGCACGCTACGCCACTGATGAGAAATAATTGTGCAGTAAAATTCAAACTATCCAGTTGCCAAACTGTGTCCATTTACTGCCAACGAAATAGCTGTCTCTGATCTGAATTGTTTCAAAATTTTAACCTGTTTCAAAAAAGTATTTTTACTCTACAACTTTCTTTCCCCTCGACTGATAGAGAAGAGAGTCCACGGACCGAGGCTGGATAGAATAACTACAATTTTTGATCTGCTGACAATATTTTGGGGCCGTGAACTCACGAACGCAAAATGACAATCCTATAAATCAAAACGCCAAGTTGTCTTCTTTTATTTATCTTTTCAGGAAAGTCACAAGCTCTTTAACAGAATCCGAAAGGAAGATGTCTGAATCTTTTCTCCTTCCAATATCCTCAGTAAGATCCCAGCAAGATCTTTGTAAGATCCTCTCTGTTCCAGCAAGCGCTCTTGGTTGTGAGAAAGATTCTCGGGCGGATTTTAACGTAAGGCGAAAATGAAATATGCTTCAAGTTGAATTTGTGCTGAGATCGTGCTGTTGGATAATCTCGACCAGAGGTTATAATCAAGAATTTATCTTTCTTTCTTTTTGCCCGTTTAAACAGATGCGTCAGAGAAGGATGGATTTTGGAGCTATCACGTGACTTCAGCCCGTATCTCTGTCTTTTTTTAACGCACGCGTTCAGTTCGGCGAAGAGAGAGAAATAATAATTCCTCCGGTCTCGACTCTTAAACTGGTCGTAGGAAAAGAGCGAAAAGGTGTGATACGCGGTTCGCCTGCTATTTCGGTTTTACCCATTTTTTCTCGGTCTTTATTTGTTCATTTATTACTTCTTCATTCAGTTTTTATTTTAGCTTCTCGCTGAAAACTTGGCTGCTGTTTCGTGGGAACCTATATACTCTGCCACCTAAGCGCTGTTTCAAGTCCGCAGCATTAATGACCCGTGGGCTGCGATTAATCGATAATCCCTCTTTATAAACTCAAGGGAGAGAGTCTATCTTGAAGGTGATTTAATTGAACCTCCAAATAATCGATATGTGTGCATAGCCTCAAACGAGGGCTGCCGTTTTCCGGACATTATATCCGCACTTTCCCTTATGATATACACTTTTTTCGAAAGTCCCGCCAAAATTAGCAATACTGATTCAATCGGTAGAAATTTTAAGTCTCTGAATTGCACCCTAAGTGTGTCTGCAAGCCTGATTTCTTTGTTCGGGCAGACTTAGTGTTTCATCTCATATTACAAGGATTATGCTCCTATTTATAGGAGCCAGGATTTTGTCTTTCTTTTCTTTTGCCGAGTTGTTAGCATTTGTTAGACAACATTGGCGGATCCATGCAACCCGGCAACAATGTACTCTTCCCATTCGATTGCACGATAAATAGTCGATTAATCACGGGGCTATAGCCTCTTCAAAAATCGATTGTTTATCATACATTCAAATGGGGATAATGCGCAGTTGCTAGATTGCAGGATCCGCCTATGTTAGACAAGGATGGAAACAGGGGCTATCTCATGACTTCAGCCCCTATTTCCTATTTCTGTTCATTCCTAACGTACATGTTTTTAAATGAGCAGAGAGAGATAGAGAGAAAGAGTGAGAGAGAGAAAGAGAGAGAGAAGAGAGAGAGAGAGAGAGAGAGAGAGAGAGAAGAGAGAGAGAGAGAGAGAGAGAGAGAGAGAGAGAGAGAGAGAGAGGCAAACTCTTGGCTATACGACTATGTCCATTTCTAAGACAATAGAGTCAAAATTATTGCATAAACTACACGGAAAAAAAGATTAGTGAAATTAACCATACGATAGCTGATTTTGGCACCTGCTAGATGTTATGGTAAACTTGACCAGAAGTATGGTACATTTACCGATACTTTGAGTAAATTCGACATGCAATCAGGTAACATCACCTAGTACCTAGTCAAAACATAGTATACTTTTGGTTAACATTGCCATAACATCTAGCAGGTGCCAAAATCAGCTATCGTATGGTTAATTTCACCGAAGTTTTTTTTCCGTGTACCAAAATTTAAATAATTGATCAAAGAAACTCGTTTATTTTTCATTTCTTCCTCCATCTTTTCGCATAATCAAGCTTCGCAAAGTAGGAGGGGCCTAAGTCCCCTTAGCCAGTGTCCCCCTCCTCTTTCCTTGTGAAGTGCGCCCCCATGGTCACTCCAAGTCCCCGACGCGACGCGACGCGACGCTACGAGGACGAAGGGGTTGAGGGGATGCCCAGAAGTATAAAACTTTGTTCTCGGCGTTCTTCTTGATTTCTCGGAAGAGATGACCGCGCCCGCAAAGCTGTTGATGACCGCCCGCTGCGCCGTTGTAATGAGAAAGAATCCACCATCAACCGGCTTCCAAGTCTATGGCTGTGCTGTGATTGCCTGATTGGCGAATCAATACGATGCGATCGCGATGGCCTTAGCCAAGTTGACCGCGGCCTAGGACGAGGACGTATTGGATATGGGATATGGAGGAGGATGGGGTATATGAGGAATGAGACTTGAGGAATGGGAGGGGGGTGGGGAATGTGGGGCCCAGAGTATGGACAGTTGACTTGGATTAGTGCTGAAACGCCGTACAGTGGGTAAAACCGCTGATTTGGTGGGCAAAACGCTTACTACACGGAAAAAAGTAGAATGTGTCGGAGGCACGAATTTGGGTTCACCGGCCATAATTTGGATCAGTTTTTTGCATGGGACACAATCAGGTTGTGTCAATGAAACAGTCTGATTGAGTCCCTTGCAAAAAACTGATGCAAATTGTGGCCGATGAACCCAAATTCGTGCCTACGACACATTCTAATTTTTTCACAGAAGTTAAAACGGTGGCGTTTTTACGGATAATTCCACTGTAACAAAACTTTCTGTTGACACCAAAAAATTCAAAGTTCTGTTGCATAGAATCATACTGTCACACAACAAGGAATGTTTTACTTGTGGTAGTAGACATATTTCTTGCGGGTTAAAGGATTTAACCCTTTTAACACAAACGAAGTATACACCTTGGATTAAAAAAAGAATTCTCTCAGTGCAGAAGAGGTGTGATTTTAATGCATCATGCGGATGTGAGCATATACTTAGAAAGCTCATTTCTGAATATTTCTAAAATATTTGATCATCTCGTTGTTTAGTAACGATTTATAACGATATATATCCACATCCCCAGTAAAAATGTTCCATGAACTCTGTTCCAATTTTCCACGTGGACATGGAAATCACTGTGATTTCCGTGTAAATTCACACGGAAATTAACCTAATTTACATGGAAAATTGGAACTGAGTTCATGGAACATTTTTACCAGGGATTGCTATAATGCAATAAAGGGATCATCTAAGGATAAATCTTGCCTTCCCACTTTTTGGTATGGCTCGTGTGACGATGATTCCAGCGGTGGATGGAAAGATTTCAGACCTGACCACTTTCTGTAATTACAAGCATGCGTTTTAAGTGACTAGTGTAATTTGTTCGGGCACCGGATTTCAGAAATATCGTTGATTCTAAGATAGAAATTCCCTGAAAGCTTTGCAAAACGGACAGTACTATCGACGAATTAAAGATTGTCGAAATAGTTTCACACATTTTCAGTTATGGGTGTAGTGTGGGACTGATCTGTAACGGCTTTGCCGCCTCGACCCTCACTGGCCTCTCGCCAGCAAAGTGTGAGAAGTATGAAAAGTGGCCGCGAACCGGAACCTTGAAGGCGAAACTTACTATCTCGTGAAAATCTTGCGACAATCTTTGATTCGTCGATAGTACACTGTTTGTCGTTTTACTCATTGGTTTTTAGTCACCGTATGAATCATTTTAGCTCAATGTGCTTTGCTACCGACGCCGGTCGCGTCGCGACGCAATGACCAAGTCTTTCTGCCGACGTCCAAGGTTGCCATATTTCCAGTAAGCTCAGAGGCGGATTTAGGAATTTATGTTTCTTTTTCTCTCTCTTATCTCATTTGAACGCATGAATTAGAAAATGATGTTTGTGGGGTTGTCATATAATTGCGTTTGCATGACTTTAGCCTGTATATTTATTCGTTTTCATTCCAAACACACGCACTCAAAAGGGTTATGAGATTGAGAGGGGAACGACAAATTGTAGAGTCCGTCTTTGAAAGAGCAAGAGAATCCAGCTCAATCTTCTTGGATCGTAAATTGTGTAAAAGACCGTCAAACAGGCTTGTAATTTTATTATTTAATAAAGTATTCGACGACCTTTTCGTAAGTCCGCGAGAGTGCAAGAGCGCAGAATTGAATAATGAATGATTTTTGAGGTATTTCTACTGGTGAAGGTTAGGCTCAGGGGCGCTTCGCTGGCGGGAGGGTGCAAAAGGGACACAGATGCATGTCTACCCCCCATAGGCGTAGCGTGACCAAAAAAAGTGGGGGGGGGCTAAAAAGTGAAAAAGTGATGACCTTTTTTTTTTTTTTTGCTTCTTGTTTGAAAGGGATGTTTAAAATTACCTAGAATTACCATGTGTTTTTAGCCCCAATTTTTAGCCCCTCCACCCAAAAAAGTTGGGGCTGTAGCCCCCCCCCCCCCCCAGCCCCTGATACGCTACGCCTGTGCTGCCCCCTCCTGGAATTTAGAAAATACCGATTTTACCAAAGCAAGTTCTGCACTTATACAGACCGTAAATTTAATGAAACGTTGATCACAGTTTTTTCGTAATTACATAATCACCCTTTGACTTTTATACGCGGAAATAATTCATTCGATTGGAATAGCATTTAACGTTTCCATGCTGCGATTCCTATGACAATATCGGCGTCAGCGAAAAATCTTCCAAAAAAAAAAAAAAAAGTTAAGCTCTGTTTTCCCTGCAAAGTCTGCGTCTTATTGTACCGGCAACAGTCACAGGAAATATCGTCAAATTTGGGGAAATTTAAACCGAAAGCTGGGGAAATATCCGACAATCTCCAAGTGTTCTCTAAAGGTCGATCAAATTTCCCCCAAAGTTTATATACTTGGCGATATTTTCCCCTAAGCTGACAACATTTTACTCACTATTGCCAGTGCAATAGGACGTAGACTTCGGGGAAATAGTCGCAACCAATGCATGGCGGCCGGCTCTTGATATTCAGCAAAATATGTCTTTTATCTACTTAAACCTATATGAAAATGTATCGATTCCTCAAGGACTCAGTGAATCACCTTAAGATCGATTATTCTAAGTAAGTTTTAATTTGGGCGAATCCATTGTTGCCATATTGCACTAGCCGCCCCTGGTCCCAACATTTATTTCTCGTGCTGTTACTGTATGGAAGTGAACTCTACGCGTTTTATCAGTTGTTGGAGGGGGTGTCGACCTTCAAGTGAGGGGGGGGGGGCAAATTGCGTTCAAGCTGACAACGATGGAAGAAACGTGAACTGACGACTAGTGCAGATGGACGGACGGACGGACGGACGTAAGTACACCCGGTCATAATGGTCACGGTGGTCAATGCCGGTCCTGATGGTCATGTCTTCTGGTCTTCTGGTCTTCTGGTCTTCGGCTCACTCATAACGGAGGCGCAAGGACAATGTCCCCGCGAATGCGAGTCTCTGTTCCGTACCGGCTTGTGCTTGCGCTTGCTTGGCCCTAGCCCCCCCCCTCTCCCACCGGGGGGGGGGCATCAGAAGGAGCAGAGAATTGCACTAGAGGAGAGGCTGCGGCCGTAGAGCAGTAGATATAGATATACTCATCGGAACGGAGGAGAAGGACTGACTGGACACTGGACAGTGGACATTGCAGGAGTCTGGACTCCAGACTCTGACTCTCTGTGTTCTTCGATTTCCGCTTTTCGCTAGAAATGGCCAATTATGGCCATCTCTCGTCTATCATTCCCTTATTGGTTTTGCCGCCCCGGCCACACGGCCGCCGCTGTACGGGCCACGGCTCTATTCCATTCCGCGATACCGATACCGACATCGACACCGAGCATCGAAGTCCGAGTCCCCTCGCCACTTGCCTATACGATCGCCAACATATTTTCCGCGCCGAGCCGATTTACAGGGTGTGTGTAAAAAAAAGTAGTACTTGAGAATATTTCGAAAACGCGGAGGATTCGAATTTGGCGGAAAATTCAAACAATTTACGACGAGTTTAATGGGGGGGGGGGTGTAATGGGGTCGTTGAGACTTGCAAGGGTCTGACGTTTAGTATATTTCATATAAAAGAAAAAAAAAAGAAAAAATGAAAATAAATGCCCGGTAAGTCAAGGGCAAGGGATCTTTGATTTTTTCTATGAAGTGTTCCGTCTTTGGAGAAACACTTGTTAGAAATTGCAAAAAAATCGTGTGTGTTGTGCGTTTGTGACGTCACAACGCGGAATTCTCATTTAAAGCAATGTTTTTTGGCCTGAAATTATATCTCTAGATCGACATGAATATTGACCTCACCCATGGTACTTTTATTTGCTTACTAAACAACCCAAAAAAGCAAACCCTTGATTTTACGTAAAAGAGTAGCCCTGAATACGATTTTTATAGTAGGGGAGAGATTTCGTACACCGATATCACGTTGCATGAAGAACGAACTCACAAAGCGGCCCGATGTCAACATACAACGTACCGATGCAAATAAGGCGTGAACACTAAAACTTGGATAACTTTAAAACTCTCGGTTAAAATGTGTTTGAATTTTAGGTGTGGTTCATCCTGTAAGGCAGTGAGAGACGCTCTACTTTTCAAGGAGAGTGGGACGAGGATTTCGATCAAAATTTTAAAGATTCGTTTTTTCAGCTACAGTTGTTCTATATATCATCAGCTTTAATTTAAGACCAAGTTCACTTATTTTTCATGAGTAGTCTACTCTGTAAGAATAATTTCATTAAAAAAGAAAAACAGTGTTAAGTGCATTATGCATTTAAAGTGTTTTTTCCCGAAATGTTTAAATTGTGTTTTCCCCGAGTTTGTGTTTTTTTCACACAAGAGGTACATTTTCTCAGGACCTACACAACCGATTTTGAAAAACTTTGGCTTGTTTGATTTGTCTCTACGCCTTGCACAATTTAACACAAGATTTTTTCAAAATTCTGTTTGGCTCAGTGCCCAAAAATAATCAATTTTTGGAACTAAATTTTAAAAAATCTTAACTTTTTCAAAATTCAATTTTCTTTAGAAACCTCGTGTTAAAGTGTGCAGGACAATAAGACAAATCAAACAAGCCAAAGTTTTTGAAAATCGGTAGAATAGCTCCGGAGAAAATGTTCCTTAAACATTGATGGTTTAACATGGGCTGAGATAGGCCGTCCGACTCCCCTTAAATAGAGATGTCATATCGATTGGTGTTCTAATTTGAGAGATATCCCCGAATAAAACGTTTCCCTTGAAGTAACGGAACGGGAAAGTATGTTCCGGCGATTATCAACATTCGAAGCCGTTCTTTCGGAATAATCACAAGCGTATATTTTTTCTTTTATACACACCCTGTAGATTATTTTTGCTCTGTGCTCGCCTGCTTGCGAGCGGCGCGGTGCTGAGTTTCGATACCGCGGAGAGTCGTCGAGTTCGAGATCGATATGTGATGCCCGAGTTATCTGATAAATCATAGTCATCAGCCTGTAATCAGCTACAAGCTTTTTTTCCTTTTTTTTTTTTTTTTTCGTCTGCGAGACGATGCTCTCTAACGGTCTCTTTGAAATTCACCTGTGACGTCCCCGCTCTCTTATGATCTATATATATTTACCGTCTGCGACTCCTGCGGACCGAATTAGGAACGGAAACAGTATTTTGATGGTTAGAAGGGCGGGGTCGGAAAGTTTTCCCCATTGCCGCGTCACGGGAAGCATTTATGAGCTACTTTAGGGTATCATGGCCGTAGCCAGTGGCGTACGCAGGACTTTTCTTGGGAGGGGCTCGCACTGATGAGCGTTTGACTGAAAATTGTTCCCCCCTTCGCCTCCACCCCCAAAAATCGGAGGTCTGGGGGGAGGGCTTTAGCCCCCTTAGCCCCCCCCCTGCGTACGCCACTGGCCGTAGCCAGGATATTTTTCGTTGGAGACTGTAAACATATACTTTTTTCCGGATTTTTTTCGTTGGAGACTGTAAACATATACTTTTTTTCGGGGGTGGCCGCAGGTCTTTCCCCTCATTTTCATTCTTATTATACTTTCATTCTACTTTTCCCCCTTTTTCATGACATATCCGGGGACTGTAGCTTATCACATCTCTCCCCGGGAGAGGAGGGAGGCTCCTCACTTCCATCGACTACAGCCATGACTAAGGCACCTTCCTCCCAGAAAACTCTGGGCGTCACAGTGAGACTGCATCCAGTGACGTACGGGGGTGGGGGAGCTGAATCCCCCCCAGACCTTTAATTTTTGGGGGTGGAGGGGAGGGAGGGAATAATTTTCAGTCAAACGCTTATCAGTGCAAGCCTCTCCCACGAAAAAGCCTGCATCTAAAGTAGGGTCCTTAAAATAACAGGTTTTGATCGTTACAACAAATTTCATTCATAACCCCTGATGCTTATTTTAAGGCGTTAATTGCGTGCGCCGCAATTTGAACACTCGCGCTCCTACGGGGATTGCCGCGACCCTCTCTAAGAAAATTTATTCAATATTTCCTTTTTGCACAGATCCGATTATTACATGTACTGCGAATGAGAAATATTGTTTGCTAGAGCGTTAAATGCATTTTTTCGGTGAGAATTGAAGATGATGTAAAATTAACGAAACCAAGTTTTTCTTTCATTTTTTCCTTTCTTCTTCATTTCTTCTTTTTTCTCTCTTCTATATCCTCTTGTCTTTCCCTCAAAGTCACGCTCTTGAGGCTTGTCTTGTGGGCCGGCGCGCCATTACTGAATAACCTACTGCTATGCGCCACTGTTTCTCGGACCTGAAGTTTAAATATTCTCTATCTCATTTTTGACTGAAAGTTGATTTGTCATCTGAGAGTGCTTTATACCTGAAGTTCGCGGACCCTCAGGCCCCCTATTCCTAGCCCCCTGCCCCTTGCTTGCTTCGACCGCCGCGCTCCCTGAGGCATGTTTACAAGGAAGCGCTGACATGACCTCGCGTCACGCCTCGTCCAAGAACCTCCCGCACGCGGCACGCACTTGACGCATAGTAACGCCACAGAGGGATACGATCCGATACGAACAAGATACAACAACTGTGCACAATTTTCGGTCGCTGGTCTTGAAGAAACGGTGCATCGTGGGTTTTGCGTGAAGAGCTAATTGAGGTCGTGCTTCTTGCAATCTTTCCTCCTTCTTTCCTTCTTTCCCCCCTCCCCCCCCCCCCCCCCCCCCCCCTCCCCCCTCCCCCCTCCCCCCTCCCCCTCCCCCTCCCCCTCCCAATCCCCCTCCCCCTCCCCCTCCCCCTCCCCCACCCCCACCCCCTCCCCCTCCCCTCCCCCTCCCCCTCCCCCTCCCCCCCCCCGCGGCGCATCTTTTTTTCTCTTTCTCGTGGTTGGTTAATGGTGATCGATCGAACCGGCCACTCACTCATTCATTCATTCATTACGTTCGAATCGACCAACTAATCGTAGACGCGCCCCTCCCTCGGGCCTCGATACGAATGTTTCGTTCGGTTCGGAGGAAGAAACGTTAAGTCACCGCTACCTACTTCGCTCGTTCACCGTCATTCGCCGCCCATAGGCCAGCGCCGCGCCGCGGCCGCGGTCGGTCGAATGCACCGCGATGACACGTCGATGATGATTTCTGATTTGTCATCATCCGAGTGATAGATCAGTGAGCACACACTAATCAGAGACCGTGCCGCCTTCGTGCTGACGTCAGAAGGCATGCGCCTATTGCCTACTACGATGGGATGGCCCGAGGCCCGAGGAGATTACATCCTTTCCGTTCATTTCGATTTTCTTAGTTTTTTATTTTTGATACATAAAATGTTAAATGTCTATCCCTCTCGTCTCTCCATTTAGGGGTCATGAAAGGTGTAATTTCCATCATGAAATGAAACCTCTGAAACAAAAAAGAAATAGTTTTACCCTCAGTTATAGAGAGGGCACATCACACTCCTTCCAATAACAGTAGGTATCATGCACAGAAAAAAACAGAAAAAAACAGAAAAAAACACTTTTGGTATCCCTGATAAAACGTTTGGTAGACAAATGACTCATAGCAAAAGACTTTAGTTGAGCCGACCGAAAGTTTTATACTTACGCCTAACTAAAGAGATGTTGCTGGGTGAACGAAAGCTTCGGTTGGATCAACTAAAGTCTTTTGCTGGGCTGTTTTTCTACCAAAGGTTTTGTCAGCGCCACTAAAGTGTTTTCTCTGTTTGCATTCTGTTCCGATGCGCAACCTTGAAATTTGTTGGAAATTTCCATTTTAAAATTCAATTTAATGCAGATTTAAAGTACGGCAGAATTGACATTCTACCTTTCCCAAACTTATAATTGCACGTTCGATTTCTTCCTTCCCCCTTTTTCCGCTTAGAAGCAGGGGCTTTGACCCCCTTATTTTAATTCACCGCTGCCTCCTTAAAGGGTTGGCTAACAAGACACGAAGTATCCATGCATTTCTCTCTCTCTCTCTCTCTCTCTCTCTCTCTCTCTCTCTCTCTCTCTCTCTCTCTCTCTCTCTCTCTCTCTCTCTCTCTCTCTCTCTCGCTCCAACCATATCAGAAAGTATACGCGTCACAGAAAAGGACAGAGATAGAAAATCGAAGTCATCAAACCACGTGATATCCTCTCCCTGTACACTTTTTCTAACGCGTGCGTGAAAAAGGGCGAAGAGAGAGAAAGAGAGAAATTATGATTTCTTGGATCCACTCCTGAATACAGGGCGAGCAAAAAAAAAAAAAAAAAAAAAAAAAAAAAGAAAGAAAACTGAAAACATGAGAAGGGGGGGACAAGTTGGTTGTTTTTTTGTTTTTGTTTTTTGTTTTTTGTTTTTTTTTAAAAAAAAAAACGGGGGAAAGACTGAAAACACGCGATATTCCATGAACGATCTACCATCACATCGGTGATTGGTCGGTGCCCCCCCCCCCGACTGGTGTTCGATGACTTGACGGCACGGTGCCCGGTGTGAAGTGGTGCGGCTGCGGGTGCGGGGCGTAGGATTTCCCGCGTGACTGAGGCGCGTCGCGTTTCCTTCGCGTTGCCGAACCAGAGCGAAAAACTAGACTCGATTGCAACAATTGATTGGTTTCACATGATACTCTATCGCGATACCGTCAAAACCGATTGTGGCCGGCCGCGCCTGTTACCTACTCCGAGAGGAGCATCCTCTCTTATCCAACCTATCTGCTCCTTTGTCTTTCTCTCTCTCTCTCTTCGCCCATTCGAACACGTGCGTTAGAAAAGGACTGAGGGAGGGGGAGGGGCTATCACGTGACTTCAGCCCCCTTTCTCTGTCCTTCTCTAACACACGCGTTTCAATGGGCGAAAAGACAGAGAAAGACATAATTCCTGGCTACGACTCTACGTCTACGGACATCTTCGTGGTGCGGGATAGATACAGCCGCCGCCGCACACGGGAATGAAACATG
Organism: Trialeurodes vaporariorum; assembly: GCA_011764245.1. Classification (NCBI taxonomy): domain Eukaryota; kingdom Metazoa; phylum Arthropoda; class Insecta; order Hemiptera; family Aleyrodidae; genus Trialeurodes; species Trialeurodes vaporariorum. The sequence continues at coordinate 20,137,206 of VMOF01000369.1, read as the reverse complement.
GATTTTTCAAACATGGTCAGTCGTCTTTTTGCTGTAAAAGAAACAAAAACAAAAACAAAAAAACAAAAAAATAAAAATAAAAAACGAAAAAACAAAACAAAACGAAACAACGGAAAAAATCACTGTAATGTTGATAAAATCGAGCAAAACCCACGTTTTTTGGGTTTTTTTAGCCTTTAAAAAAAATGATTTCACACAATTTTATATTGATCTCACTGTATTCATATTGTTCATATAATCTTGATTTTTATTCGTAAAATGGTGGCTGAGAAATTCTTTGTTTGTCCTGGGTGCGTTTTTCGAACATGATTAGTCGTTGTCTTTTTGGTGTATAAACATTCTATAGTGTTGATATGTCGAGAAAAGCCCATGTTTTTTGTCTTATTTTATGCTTATTAAAAACAATGATTTTACACAATTTTAATTTGATCTTGCTATATTTATTGTTCATATACAATCTCGATTTTTTTTTTTTTTTTTTTTTCTTGTGCGTAAAATTATGTCCGGGAAATTCTACTGAACGACGCACTGAGTGTGCGACGCCTCGCCCCGATATAGGCGATCCTCAAGAGAGCACCGAAACCTCTTACTACAGAGCGCCGAGTCGGACGGGAGCCAGGATGAATGTACGAGATGGATGCGCATCAATTTCCCTCTTTTTTCCTCATTTTCTTTTGTTTTTTCCTACCCATCATTCGCTTTCCTTGAGGTCAAGAAAATGCCACGATTTTTTTTTTTTTTTTTTTTTTTTTATTCCGTCTGTTTTTTCTCCTTGGGTTGGTGTAAACATTGGATTCGGCGGAATCGGATAGGCTCAAGCTCGCGTATCGGACGGCCGGAGAAAGAAAAGCGTGTGGAGCGAGTATTTTTGCTTATTCATTCATGATGACCAAAAAAATATAAGAAGAAGAAAAAAGAAAAAGAAAAAAAAACGAAGAAGGATCCAACGCCAACGGGCCGAGTGAAGATGCGATGACCGGAAGAAGATGTTCTTCGATGTGTCACAAATCTTCTATAACGCTGCGCTGCTGCGTGCTGCGGAAACGTGCAATCTGGCAACGTTGAAAGTGGTCCATTGGAATCAATGAAAAATATCGAACAATCCAGGGATCGGCGATGACTATCTAATGGGGCAGTTGCAAGGATTTGAATTTTTTTGTTTTTTTATAAAGAAAATGATAGTACTTGATGAGCTGAGAACAACGCTGCCTTTGGTTTTTTCCTAAGAGTCCCATTTTTAGAGATACCTACGTGTAAAGTTTTCAATAATCGTGTGCGGAGTGACGTCACCACGCGGAATTGCCATTTAAAACAATGTATTTTGGGTCAAAACCTATCTCCGGAACACTGGGACTTATTTAGAAACCAAAGACATATTTGTTCTCAGCTTATCAAGTACTTTCATTTTATTTATAAAAACACAACATTTCAAACCCTTGCAACTGCCCCATTAAACCTGTCGTGTCGGTTCAAATGGAGAATATAAGATAAAGATGCTACGTGAATTCGTTGTGTGCGTGCTACCGTGCGTTCCATCACTGAATGCGTGGTGAAAAGAGATGAAGTCTGCTGCTCGACGAGCTGTTACGTCATAATGTCATTTTTTCAAACGCCAACGTATGTCTCGGTTAATTCTGATTGGATCGCAATGGACTGCTGTAATTTTTTCGGCATTTTCTACAAAGAATTTTGACTATCCTAATGAGCGGCGTTGAAAGCTCCATTGACTCAGAGGATGGAGTAAAAATCAAGGCAATGGTCACCTGGTCGTTCAGTTTCAACTTTCAATAATTTCTAATTTAATCTTTCTAACAATTTCTTATACTACCTCGCTGAAATCGAGTTTTGTTTAATTAGAACTTATGGGGGAAGCTTAGTTGAGGCAACTGTGGACCTCGCTGGAAAAAAGGCAAAAACGCGCTTGTGTTGTGTTTTCGGCCACCAGCGAATCCAGAGATTTGTCTTTCTCTTTCTCTTATTGCCCATTTGAACCATGGTAGAAAAATAGGGTCTCGAGTCAAGTATGTACCCCCCCCCCCCTTCTATCCTTGCCAAACACGCGCGTTTCGCGAGAGAGAGAGAGAGAGAGAGAGAGAGAGAGAGAGAGAGAGAGAGAGAGAGAGAGAGAGAGAGAGAGAGAGAGAGAGAGTGAGAGGGGGGGGAGGGGGAATTCTGAATCTGCTAGTGATCCCGGCAAACATCTTAATCAATTTGTCGTAGTTTAATAGTTTAAAGTATATTAATTCTCAAAAGTTCAAAGCAATATCTGGATTTTTTAGCGGGTTGTGGCATTTTCAAATGTTTGCCAGGAAAACGACACACAAGCCCACTTACAGATCCGGCCTCTTCTGAGTGCAGGCTGTAATATTAATTATTAATTACTAATGGCGGCTTTCTTATCACTAAAACACGACTAACTATGTGAAGAAAACCCGTATTTTTTAATGTGTGTACATGTTATGTACATGTGTAAATTTTATAGGTTTATTTCATGCTATTGACACAACCAATGATCATGTTTTAACCTTCAAAAGCGGTTTTTTCGAAATTCGGTTGTTGCGTTTATGCATCATTTGTCCTCATTTGTCCGGTAAGATCCACCAATCATAAACTGCCTTTTGAAGCACCACTTTGATCGTGTGGTCATTACCTGCGACTGAGATTGTGAACCGGGCGAATGGAAGGAACACTTCAGTTCAGATGCTTGAGACTGTTCACTCTAGCGCTCTTTAGCTAATGGGGAAAATGAAGCCTTCACCCGCAGTCGGGGTTAGCGGGTTTAAGAATTATCGCGATAGGTCACGTGACCCTGTGACTTATGCGCGGCAGCCGGAAAGCGGAGTAAAGAGCTCAAACTTAGTTGCCGCCTGGCTCATCCAACTGTTATTTAAAATCCAACTTCTTTTATATAAAAAAAAAATAAAAAAAAAAAAAAAAAAAAAACCTTCAACTGGATCCTAAATTGACGGATGAGCAAATATGTTGATGTCAGTCGCCAATGAGAGCGAAGTATCGGAGTTTTGATCGTAGGTCATCAGTCAACGTGTGATCCAGTTCACGGAAAAAAATTCGATTTTTATCCACCACGGAAGATTTTTCATCCACTATGGTAGCTGAGGCTAGCTTTTTCAGCAATCCTGGTAGAAAATATAAAGACCTGATTTTTTCCGTGTAGGATGCTGCTTCCTAGCTATTCTATTGAGCTTCGGGGGGGGGGGGGGAGTAAGCCGCCGCGCGATCGATTATAGGGCGTGTTTCTAATACTATAACATTCATAGACGTATTGTCTCTGAAGAATCCAAGGCTCAAATTCGTTTTTCACTCTCTTTCATCATGCAATATGAAAAATAATGTTGGAAAGATTCCAGATTCTCGTTACTCGCGACTATTCATTGCGACTGACTATATTATAGCTGCCATGAATTGAGCTAATACGTAGCACGAAAACTCGTCAAACGTGGCAACAGCGCCATACCAGCCCTTCCACCTACAAAATAGGTGCCCCCATTGCATCGCGCAGCATTTGCCACCTCGCTGATTCCTTAACCCATCTCGCGAGAGAACTCAGGGCGCGATACCAACAAATGTGTCTCTATCTCCCGCTCTCTCTTTGCTCATTTCAGCACACGTGTTAGAAAAAGATAGTGTATAGGGGGCACATACTTAACTTGCATGCTCCTTTATCTCTATCTTTCTCTACCTTGTGCGTTCATATGCGCTGAGAGGGAGAAAGACATATTCCTGACTCCGCGAAGACGGTCGCGAAGCTCTAGGAGAGGGTGGAACTGAGTGAACCATTTTGTATCGAATGTGTGCGGTTTTTTTCCTCACCCCCCCCCCCCAACTTCGCCGCTTCCATAGAATGGGACTCACCCCAAGATACTCACGGATACTCCAGCGGGGGATTGTGCTTGAAATGGGCTTGACTTGCAAGGGCGAACTCGTGAGCCTTTGCTATTCGACCAACTGTAAGCACGCTATTGTAACATTCACACATCCGGACCGCCCTCTTTGCGCCCCTTTGCCGCCGCTCGGCGCTCGCTGAATGCATGCATGGAAGAGAAGCCTTAGTTATAATGCTAAGATGCACCATGTAAGCACAGGGTGGAGAAATAAGTGGTGTTTTTTTCTTTCTTTCTTTCTTTCTTTCTTTCTTTCTTTCTTTCTTTCTTTCTTTCTTTCTTTCTTTCTTTCTTTCTTTTCTTTCTCCATGGTTGAATCATTCTTACTTGCCATAGGGCTTATTGATCTAGAGTCATTTCTCAATCAAGCTGCCTAAAAACCATTATATAAACACACCTACATCAGAAATCGTTAGTTAATTTATTTTTCTCATAGCTTATAAGTCATATATTTTGTATCTACTGAAATGTATCAACGAAGTGAATCTACAAAAGATAAATAAATAAAATAGCCGCCGCCTGGAATTTGTCTTTCTCTCTCTTATTTGCGTATTCGAACGCATGTTCATTAGAAAAGGATGGAAAGAAAATGCTGTCCATTAACTTTGTTTCACCCTTTTGATTCGGCTCGGTCATTCGAGAGGGGGAATTTAAGAAAATACATTAAATACAATAGAGGGGAGGGCGAAGTGATGCCTCAATTTGCCTACTATTTCATCAAACCTTTGAAGCAAACTCGGTTAGGGAAAATAACAAACACGTCACTTTGGACCCTTCTATAGTTTCTATGCAGAGTGCCTGGTTTTCCAAAATTTGATCAAAACCTCTACTTTTTTTTTTTTTTTTTTTTTTTTGCTTGTTTTATGGCTTATACTCCAGTCAAGGAGCCTACAGCCAACTATAGACTAATGTCAGTGTGTGAATGTTTGTTTAATGTCAGAAGACAACAGGGGACTTGAAACGTCCATGCTCAAAGCACTCAGATTTCCACTGTAATCTTTGCCGTGGACCCACTTTTAAGGAGACCGAGCGACAAGACGAGTGAAAAATCTGCTGCCACTACCGGGATTCGAACCCGGGACCTAAACCTCTACTTTTCCTTCGATTTTTTGACATTTTTTCAAGGTAACCAGAGCCAGATCTATTGGTGGATGAGGGGCGATGCTCCTCTTGACTTTCCTGCAAATTGTTTACATTTTCCCAAAGAAACCAGAACCAGAACAATTAGTGGATGAGGGGAGGGAAAGGGTTGCAGCGCGTTGATTGAATTTCAAAAAGCTATAGCTCACCGCCACACTTTTTCCTGTTGAATTTTATGAATTTTGCGAGCATCGTTATTTTTACGATATTTTACGTACACTAATTGGTCCTGATTTCTCTAACAAAAGTTCGCAGCTTACACATTAGTAGCTCTTGGTTTTAGTAAAATAGGTGAACTATTATTTTTCTCTCGCTAGAGCTAGGCGATTTGAAGATACTTGAAAAAAAGTTTTGTTACTCGATCTAATTAATCGTGTTGCGATTTGTGGTTCTGTCGATCGCTAAGCCACCTCGCCATAATTTCGCTGTCGATGTCGCGTCGTTGCATAAAGCAAATTGACGCTGTGAGATAACTCTTCCTACTCGCCCGATGTCAAATTGTGTCTTTTCGAAATTAAGGCGCTCTTTCTATGTTAATAAGCATAACACCGTGCGATTCCGTCTGTTGACGTTACAAATCGACGCTGATCGATAACTTTTCTTACTCGCCCGATGTCAAATTGCGTACTCTCAAAATGAAGGCAAACTTTCTGTATTCATGTAAAACTTCGGTGCGATAACTGCGTTGTAAGTATCATTCCGCTCTCTATCGGATTATGCCATTTTTAAATTACTGTTATGATGCAACTTACATCTTGAGATGTAGTGGGAGATATTTTGAGTTATTCCAACCTTAACCATAAAATACTCCTACACATGCGGTTTTACTGTACAGGTCTGAAAGGTTTAATTATCTGACCGTAGTAGTAAACGGAAAGGTGTTGACGGTTAAGTATGCACAATTGCACAAGGCGTGGCGGAGGTTGTTTTGATTACACGAGGATTAACCTTGTTTACCTCGATTTTTTTTTTTTTTTTTTTTTTTTTAATTTTTAATTTTGGCTCATGAGTTAACTTTATTTCCGCCTTTGGACCGTACAGCCAACAAGTGTGTTGATTGTCCGAAGACAGTTTTTTTTTTTTTTTTTCATCCATGCACATCCGCAATGACAAGATCCACCACCAAACTTTTGCGTTTGCTTGAAAACAAGCTCGTTTACTCGAACGAACAACGAACGAACGGAGAGAAAACTTTTGAACGAAACGAAGCAAAACTCAAACGAACGAGTCTTCTTCACCACAATGAGCTGAATCCTGTCTATACGATAGATTTCGCTCAGCTCCACAGCGCGGAACAGAGCTGTACCGGTAATCCGGTATCCAGCGAAATAGACCGTCGTAGAGCTGTAAGCGCGCGGCGGCAGCGGTCGTCGTACGTACGCAGCATCCCAGAGAGAGGCACGAATGAGTAAGAGAGAGAGTGAAGTACGGAGGAGGAGGCTTAGGAGAAAGAGAGAGAGGGAGTGATACAGCGACGGTGGAATCTCTGTTGGCTGCCCATGGGGTGATCGTGTATCGCGTGGGGAGACCCCGCCTTTTCAACGGGAGCCAATGGGCGGCCTCACCTCCCAAGGGCCTTACCTCGGTTCACTGTTGGTCCCACTGGAACGTATCGTAGCCTCTCGTGAGTCTCGTGGCTTCTCCTCTGACCGCTCCTTCGTCCCGTGTTTGTGCCTACCTCCTTCGGAGTTCCTCCGACGTTTTTCTTGCCTTGCCTGCCTTGAATCGCGTCTTCTTTCGCTTCTTCAGTCGTCAACTGTTCTACCAGCACCCCGGCCGGCTGACCGATCGGAGGACCAAACTTTTAATCCTTGCCCGTCGTGTTTTTTTTTCTTTCTTCCCCGTCGTCTCAAAAAACGTGTTTACGACAATCGGTTTTTTTCCCGCCCGTGTTAACCTCATCGCTAGTTTACATCATGGTTGATCTTATCTACTGACCGTTCGAGTGACCAGTGAATGACATCCCGGAAAGGACCTATAGGACTAAACGGATTATTTGGATTTTCGTGGTGCGCGAGTGAATGAATGTATTTTCGTTGTTTGCAAAAAAATGTCTTCAATTCGTTTTTTTTTTTCTTTAGACTGATTATTCATACTATAATTCCTCTGAGCATTTTACTGTAAAAAAAAACTTTTTTGAAAACATAATTTTTTCTCTTTTATTTGTTGTGTTTTGTTTTATTGGATCTGGAAGTGTCAATAGTTTACGATTTAATCTGCCGCTTTAAAAATATTCAGTATACGTAGTAACTTTCGCTGTTTCGTGCGGTTTTTAGTTTTTCTTTGAACTTTTTTTTACGATTTTAAAAGTGAATCGTTCAAGCTGTAGTTTTTTGTGCCCGAACGCTTGATATATAATGGTCATTGTAGTTTCGAAACGATTTTTACGGATGTGCTAGGATGCTGTTCAAAGGAAACAGCAGTAAACTAGAACATTTGATCGAGAAGATTCAAGCAAATAAAGAGAATCACGATTTAACCCATCAAGATATAAAAGGTAATTTTTTAGAATTTTTCCTCTATAGCTGTTCTCGGTTTACTTTTAAAAATAATTTATTGAAGGAAGGCCGTTGTTTTGACGGGCTTTTTTTGGCAGGAGTAAACATTCGTTGAATATGAATTAAAGCTGGGAAAGAGAGAAAACGCGATCATTAGTTGTTGATCGTCTTTGGAATCTAAGAGATGATTCTCTCTCTTCACACAAGAAAGGGATTGGAATCTTTGGAATCTAAGGGATAATCCGCTCTCACTTCACATGAGAAATGAATTGACGTTTTGCTGTTACCACTTCCATTCAGAACTGCCGTTTTGTGTATAATTAATTAACTCAAAGTATGCGGAAATTATTGGTGTATAGACCGTAAAAGTTCCGAATGAATTGGTCTTTACCAGCGAGTATTAAACGTTCGTTTTTCTTTCTTCTTCTTCGCACTCTCTCATACTCTAAAAGAATACCCAATAACTTTCCTTTTTCACGCAATCACTTACACGATTACGACCTTGCACAATTTTTTACGAGGAAAGAGAGAAAGAAAGAAATAAGAAGAAAATATGGAAGATTTAAAAATGATCGCAAGCGCTGTATGCTTATGCTACGCTTTTGTTATTTCTCTGTACACTGTTTCTTGTATGAAATAGAGGCCACGTCAATGCATTATATAGTCTTAACATATATCTATAGTACCTATCGCCAGTCGAAATCTCACAAGGGAGCTAAAAGAATGTTCGGAAACCTCACTATAGCCCAGAGCTTCCGCTTTGTGTTTATGCTTAATGACATTTTTTAATTCACCGACTGACTGACCACATTATTATAATGCATAGAAATACTGGCATCTATAACCTCTCCCTAATCTGTGGAATCACCGCTGAATTATCAAAATATCCACAAATTCGTTAAAATCAGTAACGGCGACTCCACCGGTTGAGAAAAGATCATTGATCAAATTACTTTCGGGCATCATAGTCGTACGCTAAACTGAGTTGTGTAGTATTTTAGTCAACCGGTGAAAATGTCAGGTGAATGGAAAAATGTGTTCATTTATACATACGCATATAGCTGCGGATGCAGCTATCTGGCAACAGTGTATTCTTCCCATTTGGTGGCATGAGAAATAATCGATGAGTCAAAGGGCTACATCGCCATTGAGAATCGATTGTTTATCATACATTTTAATGGGTAGAATACACCGTTGCCAGATTGCTGACATCTGTAAAATAGTGCGTTTCGTTGAGCGCCTTCAATTAATAGTGTAGGCAAAATTTACACCGCGGATGAGTAGGTAAGGTGAACTACGCACCGTAGCGAGTCAGTGCTGATTTCTTCCACTAACCAGGTAGGGTCGTAAAAAGGTTACATCCCGTTAAAAGAGCAACCTTCAGTTAAGTTGCAAAGGTGTGACTCCATATAGTTCAAACAAGTCTTTTTATAAAACTGTTTGTAAGTCTGAAAATCACTCTTTAGATTTATTTGGATTCAGATGGGCAACCTGCAATCATTACAGTGCCGTATAATCCAAAATGAGAATTTGAGTTCAGGTCGTTAAGAATGTCAGATATAGCCAACCTGAATCAGGATCTATGGAGTTGACTAACTTTATTAAGTTCCTCAACACTAAACTTGAAACTGTGAAAACATCGAAACGAGGGCCCAAATTATGTTGCGTCCTTATACTGTCCCCTTCATAGATGGTTGGTATGCAAAAAAACAACCCGCAAGGGCTCACCACCCAACGTCTTCCTGGGACAGTCAAGTGGCAACATTATTTGGTCTGAGGTATTGAGTGATATAAAATTCGAAAATTTTTGTTCTATGCTCGCTCATATAATATTCCATGAATTTTGTGGATTTCGGCCCACCCTTCACCGAAGCGAATGTAAAGATTATAAATATTGCTCAGCGCCTTCATTCGGAGAGACGCTATGCGACATCGGGCATCATGCAGATTTAAACACAGCTTATTAAATCTTCCTCCTAAACTTTTAGAATTTGTATGTTGGAATGGTGGTTCTATATGTAAACGGTTTTTTGAAAACTACCGATGATTTCGTCAACCCTGCGCCACAAATTAAGGCTTTTGGCCGTGTGTTGCGCATTCCCCGTTTAGTAACTCAACTTTTTCCTGCTTTTTGAAAGAGACATTTATCAATGTCAATTTATCGATATCAATGGGGTCGAATACTTTTTTAACCGTACCATGCGATGATTTTAAACAGAATTTTTAAGCATACGCAGGCAAAATTTTCAAATGTAATCTCGGTAAGTTTGTCTGTGTGTCTCTCAGGGGTTTTTTTTTTCTATCTCCAGGGAAAATTTTTCTGGTGATTTGCTTTGGTTGGTGCTGATACCACTTTCGCATAAAATGTGATGATTTTAAATAACATACCTACTCAGGCCGAGGCAGACAAAATCATGCCGAAGGTATAAACGTGACCAAAAGGATATGGTAGACGTGACACCTCTTTGTATATTTTTCTTTGAATATTTTGTCTGCCTGTGCCTTTAGACATACTTTTCAAAATCATTGCCTTTATGTGAAAATAATACAAAAAAAGATGATGTGTACCTACCCATTAATATTGGCTGAAAAATGTTTCCTCGCAAGGCAGAAATCGAAACCCCGGGAAACAGGGAAAACATCCGGGAAAAAAAGAAAATTTAAAGTTAACAGAGAATTATAACCGTATAGTCTCGCCCGTTCTAAGTTTCTAAATGACATTGGCTTTCAGACAATCTTTCAGAAATAGGTTTAATTAACAACGAAAGCTCTTTTAATAATAATAGCTCTTTTTTCGGGGTTACCTTTTCTTTAAAAAGATATTTCCAAATTAAACATGTGACGTGGAATTAACTGTGCAAAATATGGTTAATGTACCTGAGGCTCCTCAGGCTTGCTCTTGCTCTAATAGTAGAGCAAGTGTACCAAGTTTTATGGAAATCTGAGAGGTCAAATGGGAATTTTGGTTTTTTTTTTGGTCTGATTTGACATGGAATGACCCGGAGTTGAGTGTTTGCCAAATTCACTATCAGTTAAAAGAAATTTGATAAATTGCACTGCTGGTTTCATTTTTCAACGTGTCAATTGCCAAATCGTAACTAAAGTATGTGGATGTACATTGTACCCAGTGGCGTACGCAGTGGGGGCAAAAGCCCCTCAGATCACTATGACTTTTTGAGGCGGAGGGAAAGAGGGGGATCATTTTCAGTCAAACGCTTATCTGCAGTGTAAGCCCCTACCAACAGAAATCCTACGCTACTGGATGTACCTAAAGTCTCTTCACAAATAATTTGATTCCAATTTTCTCCTAAATTTGACAAACCTCTTTATTTTCGGGTGTTTTCGCAAGGAATAACTGACCGCTGACAACCCCCGCCCCTCCCACTCAATAGTGGGACCCACGTCCCACTGACTCGCATAAAATCTGAAAGTTGAAACTTTTGGATGAAGGCATTATTTGCATAAGAATACGAGAGCTTTGTTCGTATTTCTGGCGGAGCAATAGAAACGGCCGGAGCGGGAGCGGTCGTGCCTTTTGACCTATAGCAGCGCAGTCTATTACAGTCGTGATTGTTTTAAGCAAGTGTTCGTTGCAATTTTGGAGTTCTCCAAAACATGGGCTCATAAAACAACGGTGGCGAGCTTCCGAAGAAATTCTACTTTAACCGTAACGTTAAATTCTAGGAAAGAGCGCCCATCATGTTTCAATGACCTTCTTACGGAGAACGCCTCAATTTGTGCAGTGCTTGTTTCAGAGAGGGCGAAATTGAAATGTAGCGTTGTTTTATGTGGGCCAGGAAAATACAACGCAATAAGTATACAAGCATTAGCCTCGTTTATGCGAGAGATCTGAACCTGGGTTGAGTCAACCCGAGTTGAGTTTCAACCTGGGTCCAACTCAGGTTAGCGCATAAACACCCGTATATTTGAACTCGAGTTCAAATGATTTCTTTCTTCTTCTTCACTGTGTTTGTTTACATTTTTGACGAAAATGGCGGCGATGCTTGATGCGGTACGGACAAGTGCGACCGCATAAGACGCGTGTTTAACCTCGCTCGGATTGGTGACATCGATGCCGCGTGAACCCGGGTTCTGAACTCTGAGGTGTTTATGCGTGAAATCTCAACCCGAGTTCACCGACTCGACTCGGGTTTGAATCGGGGTCGAGTCGAACCCGAGTTCAGCGAGATCCGGGGTGTTTATGCGAGCATCTCAACTCGGGTTCTAGAACCTGGGTTAAGATGCTCGCATAAACGAGGCTATTGTGTCTCCAACGATTTCGATTCAACTAGTTCGCGTCAGTCTGTCTCAAAATTTTACTGGAAGGAGGGCCAAAAAGAAACATTTTTAGTAATAATTTCTATTCGTGCCTAAAAAGAAAATTCGAGGCGCCAATTGAACTCCCCCTCTGTTCTACCAGTGTTTGGTGCGAGTCTTTTCCAGAGTTTTATGATTTTCGGTAAAACTCCAAATTATTGTGTTTTAACTAATTTGTTTATAGTTACGAGAATTCAAGCCATATGGTGCGGACTGCGGAGTCCCAAAATGTTTGTTTTAGTAGTGAACGCAGGTGGATCTAGTATATTTGGAAATTCTGATGCATTTTTTTTTTTCATTCAGAAAGTTAAGAAACCTTTTAGGGGCAAATTGGTTCTTTTCTATAGATTGAGGTTTTTGTTTTGCTTTGTTTTCGTTTTTTTTTTTTTTTTTTTAACCCTTAAAAGACCAGGTTTGTTCGAAAGTACGCCTCTTGTCCATCTATATAAGGAAGGTAGTTAACTGTTCGTACTCGGGGGAGTTGGAATTGCCTATACAATAAATTTAAGGCGCCCGAAGACACATTTTGTAAGTGTTTTCATCGATAATCGCGTTTATTTGAAATCATGATACTGGAACGATGTGAAATAGACTAAAGGAGGAAGACGAGTATTCTCGGGATTGGTACTTAAGAATTTAAATGAAAAATAATACCCAGAGAACAGTCAGAGGTTTTTTGTTCAATTTTTTTTGTTCGCTATACTTAGGCGTGATGTGTTGTATAGAATAGTATCGAAGACCGCCAAAAATGAAAGTGTTCTGCAACTCATTCGAAGGGGAAGAAAACGTTTTGATGGGTAGAATGTAAGCAAGAGACAATTTTAAACTGAAAGAAATCGAAGGAAATGTGAGGCTTTGAATTTTTCTTTATATACAAAGTAAATATTTCATAAGTCTGAACTTCTAGCAGGTAAAAAACGCCCGTTTTCAATATTAAGTAACTTGAAATTATGTTCGCATTATTTGTACGATTGTGATTTTGTTTTGACTTTCCTTTTATTTATTTTTTCTCGCAACTCGTTTCCATAAACATCTGGTCTGCTCGCTAATCGTCAGAATTTGGCAGCATCGTTTGATTAGTATGAGTAATTCTACCCTATCGATCACTGAGGAGTAGACCCGTTGTTTGTGGAAGACACACTTATATAGATCATCAATTTTCTATAAATCCGTTTTAAATCGGTAATCATGATATTTTCCAAGTAAGGAGTGTGTGCCGTATTGAGGCAGTGGCGTATACGCAGGAGAGGTTAAGGGGCAACCGGGCAACCCCCCCCCCCTTCCAGACCTACGATTTTTAGGGGTGGGGGGAAGGAGGGAATAATTTTCAGTCAAACGGCCATCAGTGCAAGCCCCTTCCAAAAATCAACCTGATGCGTACGCCACTGCTCTGTGGTATCAAGGCAACTTTTGTGTGGAATTGGAATACACATTTCGCCTTCAAATTCAAAAGATGCAGCACCGTCGCGCGTAAGAAGGAATAGTCGATTTCGCTTCTTTTTCTTTTTCCATTTTCAAATGTCTCGTTTTTTAATAAGTACGTGAAGTTTCTTTGGTGAGTTTACAAGCTTTTTGCCTTCAATTTTGAACGATGCAATTCCAACTCGCTTGGGTACGAACAGTTGCTTTTCATAATTATTATTTTGTCAGTAGTAGTTCCGGTTTTTCAAGTATAGCCTTGAAACCACGACGTTCCTTGCGTAGTAAGCGAACAAACATACAAAACACAAAAACAAACTAAATATCCTGGAAGGTGACTCCTGAAATATGAAGTGATAACACAAATTAAGAAATAAAACTCTTCTCCCTCATTTTGTTCCAAGAATAAGCTTTTGCGCGAAAGCCGGTGAACGAAATCAGTGTAAAGCAAAAAATTGTTGTGCCCTTTGATTGGAGAGAAATATTGCTGGAGAGGGGTTTTACTATTAAAAAAAAAACAAAAAACAAAAAAACAAAAACAAAAAAAAAAAAAAAAACAAAACAAAAAAACAAACTTGTGTCCCAAATTACGGAATTTCTTCGAAAATTCAGTATTTATATGCCCTTTTTTCTCTTCATTTGTTTTTTCTTTTTTCACACAAAACAAGCTTTAAAAGTTAAGTACCTATCGGTGTGGCTACAGTCACTCAATAATCTATCTGATCGTCTCCCCTCCAAAGTCAAATAAAAGTTGAAGAGTAAATACCCTTATAGGTGGTTCCTATATTGTGTAGGAATATGGATGGTTAAAACTTACAGCGCCATGGTCAAATAACAAAGGACATTCCGGTATTTTTAACCATCAACCGATTAATATTCACAATAATTTATATGTTTATTGTTTTGGGTAAAGATCACGCCCGCCCTTGGGACCCTGACGTTGCCAGTGAACACGGAAAAAAAACTACGGTGAAAATAACCATACGGATACCTGATTTTGGCACCTGCACGGAAAAAAAAGATTAGTGAAATTAACCATACGATAGCTGATTTTGGCACCTGCTAGATGTTATGGTAAACTTGACCAGAAGTATGGTACATTTACCGATATTTTGAGTAAATTCGACACGCAATCAGGTAACATCACCTAGTACCTAGTCAAAACATAGTATACTTTTGGTTAACATTGCCATAACATCTAGCAGGTGCCAAAATCAGCTATCGTATGGTTAATTTCACCGTAGTTTTTTTTCCGTGTGCTAGATGTTATGGTAATGTTAACCAGAAGTATACTATGTTTTGACTAGATACTAGGTGATGTTACCTGATTGCATGTCGAATTTACTCAAAGTATCGGTAAATGTACCATACTTCTGGTCAAGTTTACCACAACATCTAGCAGGTGCCAAAATCAGGTATCCGTATGGTTATTTTCACTAATCTTTTTTTTTTTTCCGTGAAGTAATTTCTTCTGATTTGAGGGGATCATGTAGTGTACCAGTGCGTGTTCGCAACTAACTCTAATGGGTTTGCATCGACCTATGACCGTAATGAGCCAAGGAACGATCGCTTTTACGGCTTCTAAGCATCAATAAGTGCCGTTCAGGCTGCAGCCTTTCTGACGCATGGTTCATTCAGATCCCACATTCATAGATTTGCCAAAAGCTTATGGTAGTTGGACAAATTAACGTAATTTTCGAGATTTCCATGCATCAAATCACTTATTCCATTAAATTTTGAGTTTTTTAACGATTCAATCTGGAGGCCGAATGGACGCACATTTGTCACAGTTAAAGAAGAGAGAAAAACACACACGCTCTACGACTAAAGCCTTATTTGTGCTTAGTTTTGGACTCATCGTATTATTATGTACTATCACTGCTATCTATCGGATTTTCAAAGAGACTCCTGCCAAGTAGGGTCCGCAACTAGCTCTTTGGAGTTCAGAGCGTTCTTTGATGGGTTAACCCTCGAGTAGGCGCGTGGGTGACAGGTGACCCCACGAGTTGGTTTTTTTCTAATTTCTCCTTCAATTTTGATGATAAGGAGTCGAAATTTTCAATTACTGCTTTTCTTGCATTGTTGGTCAATTTAAGTCAAGAACGGCGCGTATGCGCCAAAAAGAACGCAAGTTACGCATGCTCAAAGTTGACTGGGTGACAAAATAATGTCACCCAAGCGTCTATTCGTGTACCTAATTTTGGAAACGACGAAATCCGCAAACTTTCCTTTGTATTTTTTCTTCTGATGCGGCAACACCGCAGAAATTTCAATTCTGCCTCAGTAAGGGTTTAGCTTTGGACTCGGACGATCGTCTGTGACCCAAAGTTTGCCTCGACTGTTTTGGAACCGATGACGACGATGAAGCGTGAATCGCGGTCTGTGAGTCGTCAATTGTTTCCATTTTTTTAAATTTTTCCCTCTTTTTCCCTCTTAAATTAGAGCCTATCTTCTTAAAGAGTAAATTTAGAACGTTTTATAAATGAAAACTGATCATTTTTTTAAGGTTTTGAACAAACAGATGTCTCAAATCTTTAGAAGAAACATACAGATTTTTCTCCTCGCTCACTTTTTCGCCCTTTTTCCAGAATTTTCCCTCGGAGTCTCTTCTAAACGATTTTTTTTTTTTTTTTTTTTTTTTTTTTTTTTTTTTTTTTTTTTTGTATCAAATAAGCTAGTATTTTATTTTTGAGGGTTTTTCACGTACGATTCCTGAATTTCAAGTATTCTGACGCTTTTTAAGTTTGATATTTTTGGGCCTAAAAACAGTCATTGTTTCCGTTTTTTTGACCTGAAAAAATGATGGATGGTTTTTTTTTTTTTTTCAATTTTTTTCTCATTAATAGACAATTAGGCGGTATAAGGATTCGTTTGGCGTAAAAAAACCGCTAATTTTCATCGAAAACTTTAAAAGTTACAGCCATTTTAAGAGCTGGGTGACACCTGCCACTCACGCGATTATTCGTGTCATAAAACGGAGCGCGTCTACTCAACGCGGAAAAAAAATAGTTGGACAGACTTACCATCATGATTACTGATTTTGTCACCAGCCAAAAAGATGGTAAACTATACCAGTTATTTGGTTAGGTATGCCTGAATTTAAGTTTAATTTACATAGTATCTAGTTCATTCAACCCAATATCGGGTAAACAGCTATTTATTCCCATAAACTTTTATTGGTATCACTATCTCAACTGGATGGATGTATATCAAAAGTGTCAGTCAGTGAGGTTTACACATGCGGTGCTAATTTACTTGAGTAAAGGGTCATGCCATCATATCAATTACAACACTTTTAAAAACTAATTTTTCACAGTAAATTTTTGTTTGTTGATTTTTCAGGATGGGTAAGGCAAGATTAAGATGTCATGCAATCCTTACGCACTTCATTAATGAAAAATTAAATTTCAGAAGAAAGTTCCGCGCGCGGTCAAAATTTTTATTCTTTAAAATCCAGGCAACCTTCAAACAATTTTGCGGCTTTCAAGTCTTTATAAAAACTAATCAGAACGCCCCTTTCAGAGTTCGTTCCCCAGAATGTCCCTTCAAAAACCGAAACTTCTATTGGAAACGACGGGAAAAGTTGCCCCACGATGCCCCACCACCACCACCACCACATTCCATGACATTAAGGGAAGATGTATAGAAACATTCTAGCTTACCACTAAAAATATCTGTAGCAAATGGAGATGACACAGCAAATAAAGTTTAATAATTATTAGAATCATAATTCATCATTTTTTTTTTTTTAATGTCTGCGCGATTAAAATGCTTTACTTGTCACCAACGACTCGGGGAAAAACGAATGTTCATTGATGTCTGATTTTTAGGTTCGACGGCTAGCTTTAATAATTAATTGAAATGAAAGTTGTCTATACATCTCTTAACGATTCTTTGACCCATCATCAAGAGTTTCAAAGATGACTGGCAAAGGCGACTCGTGCAATTCAGTTTGAATGTAACACTTATTTTCCTCCATTTGATTCTATGTAAATCAATCGATTCTCTGTTGAAGCTGTGCTTCATCAACAATCGATTTTTGTACGTACGGATTTCACTGGAGAAACGACATCGTTGAAAAATTGCAAGAACCGCCGCAACGCCATCCGCCTTTCGTTACCATTACGATGTCTCAAAATCAATTTATTCGTCTCCTCCAATATGAGCCCGCGTGTGATTTACTTGTCAGTTGCGAATTTCAAATCCCGCGAATGTCAGAAGAAACTTCATTATCTGCGCATGCGCATATTGTAGCTCTGCGCAGCACTGACAACTTTATAGTAAATGAATAATTATTCTCATAAGTTGAACGTAGCGCTCTCGGCTGTGTTAAGAACAAAATCATGCTGATGAGAACTTTTTAAAGACTCGTATCGTAAAGCACTAACAAATAAAAATAAAAAAAAAAAAAAAAAAAAAAAAAAAAAAAAAAAAAAAAAAAAAAAAAAAAAAAAAACAAGAGACTTGAAGAAATCGAGATTACCCACAGAGAGACAGAAAGAGAGAGAGAGGCCCGAGCATTACATCGAGTTTCACGTGGGTACACTGTGCACCGCGTATAGTGTATCAAAAAGGGACCGCCTTTCGAGAATTGAATCCGCAGTTGTAAAACATTTCGTCAATAATAAAAATAGGGAAAGAAAAGAAGACCGAAGGCAGGTTTCAGTGAGAGTCCCTTCCACCCTTCTATAGGTCCCGAGTTTCATACGGGAGCATTGGCGGTATTGGCAGTCTATTGGTCCCTGTGAACTGTGTTTATTTTATTCCTTTTTAATTGAGATAGGTGAGTCCCCCTTTGTGCGTAAGTGTGTATGTGTGCTGTAAGGATGTGTGTGTTGAAGGAACGGCGGGAGGGTGAGGTGAGGGGTGACGCGATAGTGAAGGGTACAAAATAAGGTGCAAAAGAGCTGCGGGAGAGCGCAGGGTAAAAGAGGACTCTTGAAGAAGAGTCGAGTGTGGATGTGGATTCTTGAAAATGACTTCGGCCACTGAGTCGTTCACCTAGCTCTGCTGGGTGAGATCCAATCCTTCGTTTGATTCAATGGGTCTTTCGCAAACTTTTGAGTATGAAACATGAACTCTGATATGTTTTAACCTTATTAATACCACGCCCGAGTCAGGGGTGGACTGGCTCTAAATTTCCAACCCGGCTAAGCTCACTTTGAAGCTCCCTACCACCATGCCCTCCAACGGCCAACGCCGATAAAACCGATAAAAGGGCCCCCTCACGATAATCTGAGGGGCCCTACTCACCGATAAATAAATGGGCCGATTCGTACTGATAAAGATTATATTAACTCTCTCTTTTTACTTATAAAATCTTATACCTCTTTAATTTTTAGTATACCGATCGTCTATTTTCCCTATTTTCATCTACGCAAATCGGGGGTGGGCGCCCCCCTGCAAGTTCGACTGGGTACAGTAATTAGGCGAGAATGCCAGTCCGCCCCTGGCTCAAGTATGTACTCGTTATTGTGACTAGATCCTCCTCACACAATTTCAACTCTGAATTCACCATAATTTGCGACTCCAAAAATTGTTAAAATTTTAAAACTATACTCTGTTCCAGATAACATTGCACCTGAGTCGGACGAATTAAAACCGTAAATGGCAACAGCGCGTCCTGAGCCATGGCGTTCTCGAACGCTGAGCAGGGTAGTTTTTTTGTCCGAGGCTCTATTGTCCGGCTCGGGGCCTGAACCTTTTTACACAGCTAGTGAACGACTCCCGTCAGAAAATTAAATTTTTTTGTGCTTTCGATTTTTGAATTTTTGATTTAAAATTCGTATTCTACTGAACGTGTCGAGAAAATCGATATCAAATTATCGGCGGAAAAATTCACGTTTAGTAAATATGATGCGCTTTTCCTCTGATTTAATGTCCGCTTCATATGTATTAAGCATGTATTTTTTTCCCAACAGTTTGGTATCAATTTTCTCGACACGTTGAGCAGAGTACGAATTTTTAATCAAAAATTCAAAAATCGTAAGCACAAAAAAATTTTATTTTTCTGCCGGGAGTCGTTCACTAGCTGTGAAAAAAGGGTCCGGCCCCGAGCCGGACAGTAGAACCGAGGACAAAGAGACTACCCTGCTCAGTGTTCGAGAACGCCACGGCTCAGGACGCGCTGTTGCCATTTACGGTTTTTATTCGCCCGACTCAGGTGCAATGTTATCTGGAACAGAGTATAACATGGTCTAGAGCGCCTTCAATCTACTGTGTATGCAAAATCAGCACCGCGGTGTCGGAATATTTAACTACTTACTTAATTTGAGCTAGCAAAACATTGATTTATCTGCCAAACCTGGTATAGTGAAAAGGTTAAGAAACAAATAAACAAACGAACAGACGAACAAAGGGATGAACAAAAACCAATGCACGCACACTTCGAGTGCAACTTGGAGACTTTATAAAACCGAGGTCTATTTAATTCTCTGTTGTATGAACTTTTTTTTCTAAAGTAAATGAGCACTAGACCTATATAAAAGTCCTGGGCTCAGTTTTCTAAAAAATTTTGATGCACGGCACAATTTTTTTTTCTCCCATTAATTTCCATAACATTAAATTTTTATGTTCGATGTTACCTGGAGCAACGCTTTGCAATGTATATTTAATTTGTGTTTAATTCTGTTTGTGGACTTTTTGAACACTTGATCTACAGTTGTCCTCAGAACTTCTCTCTCGGTGTATTCTAACGAAAACTTAATATTTGGTTCTGGCAAGACAAGTTACTGTGACTTACAAAAGAAAGTATCCACCCCGGTCGAAATTCCTACATTTTTGCCCCGTTGTTTTTAATGGAATTGTCGATCTTTCATGACTTATGTTGAAAGGGGCATTTTGCTCTGTGTTTAAACACTTAAAAGTCGCAAAATTGTGTAAAGATTGCCGAGATTTTACAGAGTAAAACGTTCCACTAGCAAACTTTCTTTTGAAAGTCATAATGCATGTTCCCGACCCGTGGAACTTGACAAAAAACCTATTTTGATTCATTTAACGTAAGGAAAGGAACGATTCGTTCTTTGAACGACTCGTAGAGCGCAGCCCTGTGGTGATCAATGAAGTCTTTTCTCACTCACAACTTCACGAGACACACGAACTCTTCATTGAGCCGTGTTCACAGGTGGCGTAATTTGTATACCTCCCGCGGCACCACAACACATAAACAATGAAAGGATCGGAGCCACCGTGCAGCGTTCAACGTTCAGCGCCGCGCATCGATTCATACCGCGCATACCTCTTCTTATTCACCACTCACCAGTTCTGTTGCCTTGGCGGAGGCAGCACCCCGATACCCGATTTCCAGGATTCTGGGCCGGGCGATTGTCGAGTCGGCTGCGAGACGCGAGGTGGTCGGAGTCCAGGCGGGCGGCGAATTTCTCAGGCCCTCCCCCCGCGGCGATCTCAGAATGGAATTTTCGATTTCGCCGGCTCGGCTTCGAAAGAAACGTTTAGCACGGCTTGTTATTTGTTTGTTTGTTTGTTTTCTCTCATAATTTCGGCTCGGTTTTCGGTTTTTGTCAGTTCGGTCTATCTTGTGAGTTTTATATCGATGGTCGATTTCTTTGAAGTGGCCTTATAATCATGATGCCCAGACAACGGTTAAGGAGTGTCTCCACCTGCGAATGTAAAAGCGCGAATAAATTGATTGAGCCAATGAGCTTCTTTGTTGTCGATACATCGGACTCGAACTATCGACTTCAAGGCAGCTCATTGGCTCAATCAGTTTATTCGCACTTTTAAATTAGCAGGTAGAGACACCCCTTTAGGATCATGCAGAGGCGGATAAATGGCTTGTAAATTGAAATGTATTGTGATGTGTCTTTCACACCTAGACTTGTGGAAAAGAATCGATCTGGTTCGAGTGAACCTCCTAATAATCGATACTTTGGCGTGCGTTCAACTGGGAGAAAAGTGATAATCGATCTTCCACGAACCGCTACTACGCACGTGTCCGTGCTTATAATCTGTTCAGGATAAGAAGAAACTTTTGGCGATCCAACGTAGCGAAAAATACTTCGGTAAAATTTGATCACAGAAGTTTTCGGTTGCAGGAACCAAAATGTTCGGTTCTGAGTATCGAATGCTTTATTAGTAGTACCGAGTATTTGGTAGGGGCGGAATTTGGGTTATACTTACCGAAGTCTTCGGTACTTACTTCGAAAATGTTGGTTTCTTTA
Organism: Trialeurodes vaporariorum; assembly: GCA_011764245.1. NCBI lineage: Eukaryota > Metazoa > Arthropoda > Insecta > Hemiptera > Aleyrodidae > Trialeurodes > Trialeurodes vaporariorum. Next base: position 20,115,750 of record VMOF01000369.1, on the reverse strand, counting down.
ACCGAAAACTTCGGTAATAAAAATTAACCGAATCTCGGTTCTAACAACGGAGACATTTTTCTCTGTCAAGTAGAAAGGTACTATTTTGTAACACGGCGCGCACGAAGCTTTTGGTCCAGGGGCGTGCAGAGGAAGGGGGCCTGTGGCTTTTGGCTCCCTGGACACCCCCCCCCTTTCCTTGTGGCCACTCCACTGGAAAGCATCACAAAGTTGCATAATTAAAATAAAATAAATCTTCAAATACGTTTAAACAAAATGTCAAAATTCCTGTCGTGAAGCAAATCACAATAGGATAATTTATTTGTTAATTTATGATGAATCACTTTTCCCAGCGCATCATCGTATCATCAGCTGGAATTAAACGGGAGTTTCTTTATCCCAGCTTTTATATAATGGTTGCCTTCATGACCAAATGTTCTAGGCCTTGCTGGGGTAGGATATTCAGAATCTTTGAGAACTCACTTTAATGATAAGGAAAGGGCGTTCGTATACCGGTATTATACGACAGTGCATATTGCACATTTTGCGTGGAGACATCAAAACGCACGCTCCGTGGACCGAGCTCCACTTTTTAACCGATTAAAACAAATGCATCGGATCCCGCATGACTCGAGGAGGCTTCCTGCAGCTTCTCGCGCCGACGGACGATATAATTAGGAAAAGGATCCCTTCGGATAATTACATTTCCTGAATTAAAAGATGGACCGCGGCGTCTATATTCCGTCGCGCCGCGGCCCCGCTTGATAAGTACATCATTCATTCGACAGTTTGCATGCTGTCCCTTGCATCCAGCGCCTAGCTTGATGACTGCGCCTGCCCCTTATTGTCTCCTCGTTGTCCAGTCCACCATCAGCCCCCCCCCCCCCCTGGAGTAGCTAAATCCACTCCTAAAGTATTTCCGAAATGCCGCGACCAGTTTGTTTGTATCGCCACCGCTCTTAAAAAATTTATTCCGACAAGATTCGTGGTGCTGATACGGAGGATATAGTACGTTGAGTTGGAGATGACCGTAAGAAGTATTGCACACAGGGATCAACACAGACACACACATTCTCTTTTAAAGACACACTCACACTGCCACGCAAGGAACGGACACAAACACGGGAAACGAATGATTTACATAAACGGGTCGCAGGAAACACCTCATTTATGATTTAACTCGAAACTTCTCCGAAGGAGCATCGGGGGACAGGATAGGACGGAGCGGAGACGAAACTGCACCGGGAGAATTTGTGACTCAAGACGAAGACACCAACACACACGAAATTGAGGCGCTTTTTTTATGACCGCTAATCATTATCTAGATCCACCACCTACATCCCCCCACCGCACCGTCACTCGGCGGTTTCTCATTTCTCTCTCTCTCTCTCTCTCTCTCTCTCTCTATGGCCAGTGACCATTCGCGTCCTTAGTCCGGCTCTCTCTACATTTTGCAATATCCTCCAGAATTTTCATTTCGCGAGAGAGTTGCAACGGGACCTACACAGCAGTGGTGTATGCTATGCTGATCTAATGGAAACTTTTCTTTCTCTCTTGTCCATTCGAATGCATATAGACTCGTTTCTTTTCTCATCTGTTGATGTTCTTTCCATCGATTGATGACTGTCTTAGATGGGCAATGTATCAGTTTCTTTCAATTCCGATTGTCTGAATACCGATTCAGATGATCAAAATGGATCCTCATAAAAGTAGCCTCCGAAAGTGAACCATCTGGTGATCACTAGCGGATTCAAGAAATCGTCCTTCTCTCTCTCTCTCTCTCTCTCTCTCTCTCTCTCTCTCTCTCTCTCTCTCTCTCTCTCTCTCTCTCTCTCTCTCTCTCTCTTCCCACTAGAACGTATGTGTTAGAAAAGGATAGAAGAGGGGACGGAAATCAAGTGACCGCCCCTGATCCGATGTCTTTTTCTAACCCACGCATTCTAATGGGAAAAGAGAGAGAAGGATAAATTACACTGAATGTGCCAGTGCTGGTGATTGCTGCGCAACATCCACCATCATAATTTGACGGCCCACAAACCTTTGACGATCATCGATGTTGAAGATCATCATCGATCATGGCGCACGTTCATTTTCCGTCCAGATGCACGCAGCTTTTTGGAAGATTTGACGTGAAATCTCAGTTAACCATTTCATGCACGCATTTTGGGATTTGAGTTTTTTCGAGATTCTTTTAGACCGTTCGAAAGAGGACACTTTTTTAAGAACTTTGATGGGTCACGCCACTTTTTGAAAAATGTCCATTTAAATTCCGTTGAATCACATGTTACATAAAATGGTACACATGTGTACCACTATCCTCGAAAGGGTTAACATGCGAACATTTGAAAATGAAGTGTGTTGCGCACAGATCACCTCCGATCGCTTGGATGCTATTTGAAGATCAAAGATTCTTTAAAAAGGCCTCCATATGGATCCCATCCGATAGGCGCCCGAGGCCATTCGGTTCCATGGGTGCCCGCGGGGGGGGGGGGGGGGGGGGGGGGGGGGGGGCACTTGCCTCAACCCCCCCCCCCCCCCCCCGGAATTCAAAACAGTCAAAATTTCACGAAGAAAAATGTAAGGACCGAAAGAAAATGAAATGTGAATCTAAGGAGTAATATGGTTGACGAACTTTATTATTAGTTTATGTTGTAATTTTAACTCACTTTTTGCAAGGAATAGTAGAATTATACATTTAATTACCATTACTATCATCTATTGTCCGTTTATTCATAATATCAAACACGTCAAAATTTTTATTAATATTCGGATACACCTATAAAATGGCTTAACAATTGTACACTATTTGTATGAGGGGGGAAAAAACTAAAAACAAAAAAACAAAAACAAAAAAGGGTCTTCCCTTCTTCCTCGGGGGGAGGGGGGGGGGGTGTCCCCTTGACCGTCCATTGAGTTTCAAAAATTTTGCCCCCCCCCCTTGGAAATTTTTCTTCGGGCGCCCATGTTCGGTTCCAAACAAACTCTGGCTCAATGTTCAATGTAATTTTTCCATAAGCGCATTTTTAAACGAAAATTTTGACTATGAAACCAAAAAATTAATGCGATCTTTCCAATGAGATTATAGATTTTGGATGCTCGAAAATGAGTTACAATGCTTGGCTACGCGAGTCAAAAGTCCCGTTCAAAAACGAGCTTATCTATAGAAGAACTACATCGAACACCAGATTTCGTTTTTGGATCCAGACTTCGCGAATCGCAATCTATACGATTTATCGCTGTACTCAAGACCGTATAGCCAGGATTTTTTTTTCGGGGGCGGCTGCAGGTTTTCCCCTCCTTTCTCCTTGTTTTTCAGTCCTGTTCTTTTCACTATCCCCCTTTCCCCCATTTTTCTGACATTATTTTACACAGGGGCTGATGGCGCTACAGCCACCCCCTCCCCTCCCATTCGGTTACAGCCATGGTTGCTTTAATTCAGTCTATCGACAAACAATCAAGTATGAAGCGATGAAATAGAATTATAATAAAAAAGAAAGAAATCAAGCCCACCGCAACGAGCGAGCGCCAGCGGTCACTTAAAACAAGGAAATCGCAGCAACGGCGGTTTCCGCGCGCGGAAACTGCGAGGGGATAATTTTTCAAACCGTTATTTCTCTCATAACGTACGAGCGTCGCTCCGTCAGTCCGTGTGGCTAGTTGCGTTCGCCGGCCGTAAGGCGCGCCGCCGCGTCTCATATTGCGTTATGCGCGCGTTTATGCGTTACGCGTCCTGTGACTTGTTTCAGGCGCGGCATGGCACGGCACGGCGCGCATGATTGTATTTGTAATTGCGCGCGTTTGAACTTGAAACTCTTAAACAATAAGTAATAATAGCATCTCCTCTGATTCCATCCGTGTACGGAAGAATTCATCAAAAGCCCCTCCCCTCCCCTCATCCTTCGGTTCGTCAAGAGTTGACTGGATCTCGGATAGTATAGAAATAATTAAAAAAGAAGAATAAGAAGGAGGGGGGACTGCTAGAAAAAAAAAGTGGTAGGAGCGAGTGATGCAAGTGATTCAGGATGAACTTTTTTTTCCCTCTTTTTTTATACATTTTAAACCTGTTTGCCTTTGAATGTGCAATTGTGCACTTGTGCAGTGCTGAGCGGTGCAGTGCCGGGGCCAATCGGAGCGAGGTTGCCACTTCGCACTTTACGTACAATAATAAAGAAATTTTAACAACGAAGTAAACTAGTAAATAATGAAGAGTCTTATATACAAATCTGAAGAATATAGTGTCACGGTATTCCAATTTGTCACATTGTTCCTGTCTCGATTTATTTCAGTTGCGCACTCTAGTCTGGTCAACTTGAGGTTAAGCCCTAAATTGGGCTAAATGTCCCGTTCTAGCCTAATTATATGTGACAGTTTTCTCTGTGCTTAAATTCAGCCCCCCTAAACAAGTTTTCTGGGTACGCTATATTGGGACGGATTTACTTTGTACTTTACCCTGTAAACCCTAAACGAGATCAGAGGTCCAATATATTCTCTATTTGGCCATTTGGACGCATAGGTTAGAAAATGACAGAGATGAAAGGAAGTAGAAGCTGTATTTTAAGAATGTCTGACTCTCTAAAGCAGCGGCTCCCGAAACTGTGGTCCGCTCCCCGGAGGGAGGGGGGCTGAAAAAATTCCGAAAACGTAGATATAAAGGGAAATCCGGCAACATATTTCGCCGAAACTGTTTTAATTTCCTGCTGTTTTCTGACTTCTTCTCAAAATAGAGCCATCAAGTTATTTGTTCCAGAAAGAAAGAATCGAAATGTAAGGGCTTGAAATTCGCCTTTAATTATTACTGATTATTATTATTTTGTACCTCTGCAGAAGTACAAAACCAACAAGTTTAGACCCATTTCTTAAATTTGAACAAGTTGTGAAAGGACTATCGGGATCGGTCTCTATTTGGATCCAAGCACCCAAGGTTATGCAATAAGCAACGCACAAAGTATGCCATTGAACACATGCATTCGCAGGTGGATTGCTTATTGTGTACTATACCTAGGTACCAAACAATGGTTTGACTTGACGATCTTATCCGTAGTTGGTTGGTGAGTACTCTACCATTCCTATTTTCCCTTAATATTTAAATATTTTAGCTTCGATCCAGTTTTAAGTAAATATTTGTCTTCACTAGAGCTACCGTTTCGCGTATAATCAATGGCATTTTCCAATTCACCGATGGTTCCACCGGTTGAGAAAAGACTAGGTACACAGTTTAGATCAGTGTGTGACTGTAACGCACGAAAATACTCGCATCTGTATAATCTTGGTGAAGTCGTCGATGACTTTAAAAAACTTGCGGATATTTTAATTAATTGACGGAGTTTCCACCGATTAAGAAAAGATTACAGATCAGAGTATTTCCGTGCATTACAGTCATACGCTGAACTGAACTGAGTAATACTTTTTCAACCGGTGGAGTCATCGGTGAATTGAAAAATGTCATTAATTATACGTAAAACAGCAGCTCTGGTCTTCACGCACTTTTTTTTTCGATTTATCGAAAAAAAAAAGTCGAAAGTTTTTATAGGTCGGCGGGGCGCTAACTGCAACACTTGGCAACGTCGGTCTCCTGGTCTTCGGCGGGAGTACATGACTGAATTCACTTGCCCCTCCTCTCTCCCTCCCTCACCCCGGCCGCGTGGCCATTTAACCACTGGGAAATTCCGAGTCCGTGCGTATTCCCTTTGAGGACGCGCGCTCGCGGGCTGTGGCGGAGAGACGGAGATACATACTAGAAATAGTTTTCTCAGGAGCCGCAAAGGGATTTTTAATCTGTATATGTTTTCTATATGCTATACCGTGATACCGCGCGCGGCTACCGAAGTAAGTCGCCGTGGCCTCTGCTCGCGGAATCGGAATGATGAGTTAGGATCAGGAGGATCACAAGACATCAAGAGGTGGCGGTGGAGGAGGAGGCCTGGAGGCCGCGGTGGCCCGTGAGACAAGACAAAACCCCCCTGCCTCCTCCACCGACTATATATGTAAGGGGGGAGGGGGAGGCTTAGGGCGCAACGAAAAGAGCAGCTTGCCCTAGGCATAGGGTGGAGGGGGCGGTGGAGGCACAGAGGGTGCGCGAATTATGTGAATTGCGAAGCTTTGCGATATTTCCGTCAGGTTTTTTCTTCTTCTCTCTCTCTCTCTCTCTCTCTCTCTCTCTCTCTCTCTCTCTCTCTCTCTCTCTCTCTCTCTCTCTCTCTCTCTCTCTCTCTCTCTCTCTGCAGTTCTTCTTCTTTCGCGGACATTATTATTTGTGTTATGTCTGTGTGTACTAGCCGCGGCCTTTTTTTTTTTTTCTTGTGCGACTATTACGCACATCCGATACGATGACCGGTTAACCTCAAGGCTTCCCTTCCTTGTGTAGTGTGCGCACCACTTGTTCGTCAAGTCGTCGCGTATAGGATGGATATGTACGCGTTCGCGGGACAGATGAACATCGAACAATCGATTATTGTTTAACACCTATTTTGTATACCCGTGCAAAAGTATCGATTATTTCGAAGGTTTGATTAACCCATTCAATACCTCGCTCGAGTATACTCGTTTTTAATACAGTATATCTACTTCACAATATTTAAACTTTTTATTGACAAAAGCTTCCAAGTTGTTAATTTTTGCAAAATAATATTTTTTGGGAGCCTTCAATTGGATGGATAGGCAAAATCAACACCCGGGAGTAGGAATATTTATCTAACCACCCAATTAAAGCGGGCAAGCGGAGTTTTGTCTTCGTAACCTGGCAGTAGGTAAATGGGTTAGGTCGCATCAGGTACTGATTGACTCTCTTTTACACTGACAATGAGAGGAATCACTTTCTTTAAAAACAAAGAAACAAATTTTCTTGTGACAGTTTTCCTTGCGTGAAGTAAAGTTCTGTTGCGTGAAGGAGAATCACTGTCACAACAAGGAATCTTTTACTTGTAGCCAGCAGACAGTTTCTTTGCGTCAAAGGAATTTCCCCTGAGTCAATGTTTCACTGTGCAGTTTCTTTAACACAAACGAAATATACCTTGGGATGAAAAAAAAAGAATTCTCTCTCAGTGTATGGGTTTAAATGGGCGAGGGTTTCTTGATACGGATCAGTAATGCCAACTTTATGATCCATTGATATTTGTTTATTCCTTTAATAACCTGGTTTCTGAAAGAAATCAACTCCTGCTCACTCAAATTTACGTGGGTAGTTAAATATTCCTACTCCGTGGTGTTCCTTTTGCCTATACCTCTAGTTGAAGGCGCTTGGCGAAACGTTATTTTCCAAATCTTGACAATATTTACAATCGCCAGTTCTAACGTAAGTCGACCAAATCGAAACCGAGAAATCTTTCATAATCGGTGTTATCGTGTACCCAAAAATATTGTAAAATGATCATCAAACTGCAGAAGTTATTCATTTTGTCGAGGCGATAGCGGTTACGATAGCTGCCGGAGACACCCGAAGCGGCTGGAGTGCGGCCAGGTTGGGGGGGGGGATAAACTATAAAAAATATATACCTAAGCGGGAAGAGTGAAATGATGAAGGAAGTGCGGAGAGAAAAATGGTAGTGGGCCTCAGCGACGAGGAAAGAAATACTTTTTTTTTTTTTTTGGTTTTTTTTTCCATCATGACTGGAAGGAAACGTGGAGCGCGCGCGGTAGGAGAGGGATCTAATCCAATCCGTCTCAATTTGATCCATGTCATTTGGATCCCTAACAAGCTCATTAGATGCGAAGTAGTGTAAGCGTCCTTAGAGACAAGCGCCGCCGCGGAACAGGGGAACGGCTCGGGAGTCGTGAAAGGTGAGAACAACAACCAGACTAACCGATGTACCCTCCCCGCTGTATTTCCCCCCTCCCCCGTCCCCGCCACTCCTACTTCCTGGGAGATGGGCCAAGAATAGTTGCTTTCAGCTATCCCTGCCCCCTTTCTTTTTTGTTGTTTTTTTTTTTTATTTTTTTTTTTTTTTTTCTGTATTTTATTTTCATTTTCACATTATTTCATTGAGCGGAAAACTGAATTTTTCCTGTATCGTAGACCATGGTTGAGCTCTATCGTCTTGGCAGTTTGCAGTTTGCGCACACGCCATATAGGGTAATGTAGAGTCCTAACTAGAATAATTGAAGGGATTGCGTCAAAGTCTGCTGCCTGAGGTTTCAGCAGGGTGGCGCAGCGCATTGTAGGTACTTATTTATAAGGTGGAATTCAGAGACTTAACTTGAAAGTTACACTTGACTGGTCTTGAAATTGAAAAAGAGACCTCAACAGCTCCAATTTGCAATTCAGAAACACACCTTGATCCAAAACACCCTGAGTTTATCGGAGGAAAATTTAAAAGAGATTTTTTATATTACATAAGAATGGGGCTCTTGCAAACTTTTGCTATAAGCAAATAAATAGTCCAATCTGACGTAAAGACCAGCGGAAATTATGGAAATCACACTAAAAAAGTTTAAAATTCAGTAATAAACTCACATAACTGCTATAACGGCAAGATTGTAATGGTGGTTCAACGCAGGTAAAATGGGAGATTCCTGTCTATTTTGTCACTTTCTCTACGTACGGAAACACAGAGATAAGTCTCAATTTAGATAGGAATCTCCCATGATACCTGCGTCTCTCCGCCATTAAGCCCGATTCCGAGAGCGAATTTCGTGATTTTTTAGTGTACTCATCGTCATTTTTACAGGATTTTATGCCAGAATCAACTCTTCAATCCCCCCACAGCAAAAGTTTGCAAGATCCCTATTAGCAGTTCAGAGACGCTTTGAAAACACACGGTTTGTTTTCCATTCAAGATAAATCTCGAGGAGATAATTTCAGGGTATCTCGTTTGCTACTTTGAATTTCTCAAGATTCCTCGAGAATATTGCCGATTTCCCATCAGCGTATCTATGAGTAGCACCTTTTTATTTTTTATTTTTTTTTATTTTTTATTTATTTTTTTTTGTATTTTTCTCTCGGTTCGTTTTGACTTGAGTATAATTCTCAAGCAAAGTCAAGTCAAAAAATCTCAAGTAAAGTACATCTGAATTAATTGCATCCTCACAGTCGGAGATAAAAATAATGTCAGGTGACTCTTTCGATTTTGCATTAGGTACTAGATAGGATAGGTCACCTGATCACCTGCAATGCTAAATTCATTGAGAAAAGTGCTGCAGGCGTTTAGCCTACCTCAATCGTCCGACATTCTTAATTTCCTCGACTGTACAATCAGCTCGTATATTGATTTTTAGATCCTGTGACGGTAATTTGACGCAAACCGCATTACATATACTTATACATACTATACATACTATGAATTTTAAACGATTGGGAGTGCTGGGCGGAGTGTGTGGAGGGGGGGGGGGCTGTTGTGGCCGTCTGGGGTTTGTCTGGAGTTTGTTCAATTATCTCAATAAGTTAAGTATGTACTTGTACTTGTTATCAATTAATGATCTGTAACAAAAAAAAAAAATTGTATTGACGTGTTTGTTTTGTCATGGCGCTTTTTTTTTCTTTCTTTTTTACAAATAAATTCTATTCTATACTAATACAACGTAATATTTCCTTTATTTTTTATCGTCAACGCAGATCTTTTAGGCGATTACTTGTTCTTCAGTAATAATAAAATTGTTGAATGTGTTGACTAAAAGAATTGGACCCCAACTCCAACTGGTTAACAGTCTATAAAACAGTTCTATATAACAGTGTGTTTAACATTCTGTGAAGATCTAAATTTCGACAAATTATTGTAATACCAGTCCAATATAAATAATTAAAATAATGTATAGATTGAGGTGACGCAAATTAGTCCATCTCAATGGATTAATGTAACATTTATATGATACTTTTTCTCCGTGATTTCGGTAAACCATATATATACAGCGATGAGAAGCATAATCCTCAAATCTTATTATACTCTAAAATAGGATTGGTTTTATTTTCATTTTGGTTTTGTTTTCTCCCGAGTTTCCTTCTTTCTCCAACTGTACAGTGAGTTTTCACAGGAAATAGTTTTTTTCGCCGCTCGGCAACAACTCCCCCGTGGCATCCAAATTCAGAACGTTGTCTCACAATTCACGGATCATGGGCCGGTTTTCTTTCTTATACAGAGCACCTCATATTCTTTCGTAAAACAAAGATTAATATTTGATGAGCTCCTCCGTTGATGGTGAAAACCTTAATTAAGGAGCGGGAGCTTTTCAAATTTGCACGAGGTGAGGGGGAAAAAGGAGAGGTGCATCATGGCCGTAGTGCTGAAAGTGGCGGAAGAGGAAGGAAAGGGGAGAAGGAAGGGAGAGTCCAGCAAGTATATAGTGGAAAATGCGTGATTGCCATTCACACTGAACAAACGGAAAAAACACTTTGGTAGCGCTGACAAAACCTTTGGTAGAAAAATGACCCAGCAAAAGACTTCAGTCGGGCCAACCAAATGTTTTATTCACCCAGCAAAATTTCTTTAGTTAAGCGTAAAGAACCTTTGGTTGGCTCAACTAAAGTCTTTTGCTGGGTCATTTTTCTACCAAAGGTTTTGTCAGCGCTACCAAAGTGTTTTTTTCTGTTTTTCTGTGCATACATTGAAGGTATAGTTTCTCATCCAAAGGACTTTTCGGCGACTTACTGTCTATTAATTAATTAATTTTTAATTCGAAAATTTTAATCTGAAACTTTAATTTCTAAAATTTTGATTTTCGAATCAGCAAGTTATATTCGGATTCAGTGGTTTCCGTGTACAGTATTTCTATCCTATCGCTTTGTAGTTACGGAGAAACTATTTTTTTGATATTGGACATTTTTAAATGTTTATTTGGAACTTTTTTTTTTTTTTTAACTTTAAAAAAAAAAAATTAAGGACTTTTTTGATTTTGCAATTGCCATACTTATAAAATCGGATATACTATTACTATCCCCCCTCCCATCCGCTCTAGGGGATTATCGGAGAAAATCTTGAACTAACGATTTCTTAATTTCTATAATCGTAAAGTTGGAAGTTTTTCTGAAACTTTCCGATAACTAAAGAATTTTTGACATTTCTAAGCTACTTTATCAACGTTCCAAAAACATGGAGCGTTTTGGTCCTCAATTCCATTCGGCAACGCCCTCAGGAACACGAAATGGACGGAGCGACGGGCGACGAGTGGAGGAAAGAACAAAAAAAGAGAGAGAGAGAGGAAGAGAGAGGGATGTAAAGAGAATTAAGAGAGAGCGAGTGAGACTGAGAGAGAAGGGGTGGGAAAAAAGAGTAGAAAGAATATGAGGTGCATAAAATGAAAAGTAGGAGAGCGGCGAGAGGAAAGTCCCTTGGGAATCCTGAGTGCTGTCTGTTGATTCAAGTTTTTGTAATTTTCATAGTTTAGGAATCCTCAGAGAATTTTCTTCCTTTTCCACCGCACCGCCGCGCCACCACCATGCACGCCAGGATGGTGTTCAATTTAGGCGCGCGCCCTCCTCCGCCTCTTCACCCCTCCCCGTTTCCACCCCGCTACCGTCCCGATTCTCTCGTCTATGCGCCTTTTATTCTCCAAAGACTTGGCCTCCCATTTCCTGAACTGAACACTGTATACTGAACTGTGCATTTTTTCTCTCTCTCTACCCTCTACTGCTTATTCTCTCACTTTCTCTCTCTTTCTCTCTTTAGCTCTTCTATCCCGAGTCTCTGTGCTCATAGCCCATAGCGTAGACCGTAGGCTGTTAATTTGTTCAAGCTCGACTTCCACACTCTGACACAGGGTTGCCAAATTTTTAACCGAAATTTTTTCGTCTAAAAAAAATCAACTTACAAGGTTGTCGGATTTGGTGAGAAAATCAATCGATTTTGTATTGGTTCTAATGGAAAATCTGACGATATTTTGGTCCTATCTGGCAACCAAAGCTCGCGTTGTTGCACCCACGTTAGCCCATAACATCCAAGCGTAGCCACATGGCTACAGCTAAAGGGTAGTTTTCATTTTTTGGGGGGTTTTTAAATTTAGGGGTAATAGATTGGCAATCAGATGTTAAAGATTAAATATCATTTTTTGCGTCAGCCTTTTTTTGGGCATTTTAAATTAAAAAAAAAAAAAAAAAAAAAAAAAAAAAAAAAAAATTGTTAAAGGTTTGGGGGTTGCTTTATGACAGGGTTGTTTTAAAAATGGTTGAAAAAAGTGAAATAATTCAGGATGTTATGGGTTAGAGTATTCTATTTATATGGTCTAAACGCCGTTCGTGTATAGTGGATCGGAAAACTTTGCCGAAATTTTTTTGGATAAACTGGAAAAATTATTCCAGTCATCGTTTATACTTCCAAGTTCCAGGCGATGATTATTTCAACGCCGTTTTTCAAAACTTTGTATCTATTAAATTAAGTATGTCTGAAAAATGTGTAGCCATTATTTTAACGATTTCTATTAAATAATTATTCTTGTTTGCTCGTATTTTTTTTTTTTTTTTTATTTGTTGAAAGATTGATCTATACATTTACTTATTCGTTCGTTTGTGTTTATTTTTCAGACGCCCTGGGGACGGAACCAGGGTCATCATGGGGGTCTGAGACCTCCCCTGGCAGTTCGTGTGCGACCCCCAATTCGGCAGCGGAGTCCGATGTGACCTTCACCGTTGGCGTCACCGATGCTACTCCGTACGCTTGTCAATTTTGTGAGAAAGCCTTCCCGCGACTTAGTTATCTCAAGAAGCATGAGCAGGTAATAATTCTATCCTAGTTTTAATCCTTTAACAACTCCGTTATAGAGACAAATGAAACACTCACTTAAGGTGATTCCATACTAAACTTTTCCAGATTTTATGAGCCCTTCTTCCGGAAATATTCAATTATTACTATTAAGTGACTTTAACTTGCTTATTTTTAGCCGCCGAATCGTTCGTTTATGCCTTTTGTTCTACGCGACGCACAGTGGAGCGATTCTATCGGTGGGATCGGACATGGTTTATATTTCTAAAAATAAAAATTTGAATGTTTTTACAGTCAAAAAACAAACTATAAAGGGTTGTTCTTGCTGAAAATTTTAGAATAAAACCAATGAAACCATTTTCAAACTTCGAAATTGCTTATTATCAAAGATGTACGCATTTAAAGTTGCCACGCTGTGTCCGGACTATCCCATTGACTCGCTCCACTGTGCGACGGAACAACATGCGGTGTGAAGGCACGTGTTTTCTCCCCGCTCTGGTGTTTAGTTTACACATTCGCTGATAAAAAAATAAAAATAAAAAAAATCACGCACCGGGTGGACCTGGATGGTTATACAGAGGAGTCAAGTAATCTATCATCGAGAAATCTTTAATCTGAAGAACTTGGATTTTTTTTTTTTTTTTTTTTTTTTTTTTTTTTTTTTTTTATCTCTATGTTCTTCCTTTCTGGTTCTCGCACTCACTCTCACACACATACAGTCAGGTTAGGGTCCCCACAGTTGACGAAAACATTCAAACCTGGAGAAGACCCACTCCCACTCCTCCGCCTTGCTGTCGTTTTATCGAAGGGAGAATCTTTCTCTTGCACTCCGCGAACACGTTTTTTTTTCTTCTTTTTTTCACGCAACGCGGTCGCGGGTGAGAGATAAGTTTCTCACAGCTTCGTCGCTCAAGAACTAAAGCAGGCGCAAGTGATGATACCACCTGTTTGTGGATGTTAGGACGTGGAAAAGGAGAAAAAAGAGTTGTGACCAGTTGGCCCGCCCGACCGTTGCAATATTGCAGATTTAAAACCGTCTGAATAGGTACCTCAAGTTTCGGTCAGAGACAAACAGAAACGAAACCCATCGCAAAGCTTGTGCAAAGTACGAATGTCCGTTTTCTTGACCAAATTCGGTCTGGATTCATTGAAACAACATCCGACGGTCGCATATTGTTGAGAGATGGACATCATCGGGTATGTTTTCTTCATGTTTTCAAGTCAGGGACAGTATATACAGTATGTTTCAGAAGTTTATGACTTCTTCTTGACTTGTTCCATCTTCATGACTCCTTCTTGACTTCTTCAATCTTCACGACTTCTTCGATCTTCATGACTTCTTCAATCTTCATGACTTCCTATACTCTGAGAAAAATGTCTGATTGTTTCAATGAATTTTCCGATAGGATATTCCCGCGCTTTATTTCCCACAGAAATAATCGGAATTCCATAGAGACAATCGAAATTTGTGTAGATTCAAGCGCGCCGACTATTGCAACGATAGGTGAGATAGGTCTTATGATTGAAAAAGGCGAAACACATCTATGGTTCTATTCTTATACTAGCCACTTTTTTCTCAATGTAGCTTCTAATTTTCAGTATATAAGTACCTGTAAAGCAGGGCTGCCGTTTTGCGTTTAATCAATGCTATTTTTCTATTCATTAATGATTCCACCGGTTGAGAAAAGATTACACAGTTCAATTTACAACTGTAATGCACGAAAATACTCAGATCTGTAATCGGTGGAAACTCCGTTGATTAATTAAAATATCCGCAAGTTTTTTAAGACATCGACGACTCCACCGGTTGAGAAAAGCTTACATATGCGAGTATTTCAGTTTATTACAGTCATGTAATGAACTGAACTGTGTAATCTTTTTTCATCCGGTGGAATCATCGGTGAATTGAAAAATAGCACTGATTATACGCAAAATGGCAGCCCTGCTGTAACGGCACTAAATCAGTATTTACTTGGCAACACTGTCTCGAGCCTCTAGCACCACCACCACCGGTTGGTGTCGAGAAGTCTTTTAGTTTTGACATTTATATTATAGGTTGGTTACTTGGGCTGCGTTTTGTGTGACTCGCGCGCGGTTTTTTTTTTTTAAGGTGACTCGCGCGATACCGCGATGGCATCTTCAAAAGAGCATCAAGAAAGCGTGGGCCAGGTTCCAAAGCTGTGGGATCCTTATCAGCGATGGTGGTCCCAGGTCCCCTGGACGGAAGAGGACCGCATCGTGACCGTGGTGACTGTGGTGAGCTGGTGACTGGTGAGCGTTGCGCGCGGGCACATTCGATGCGACAAAAGGCACCGACGACAGAACAGAGCGGTGTCGTAGTCGCACCACGCCTGTTCTATTACCAGGTGTAAAAATATACGATAAAGAGATGAAGAAAAATGTGGAGGGTCCATAAAAAAAAAAAAAAAAAAAAAAAAAAAAAAAAAAAAAAAAAAAAAAAAATCAGCGAAAAGATTAAAAGTAATAAATATAATTTCGCCTGTGGTTTTAGTATCGTTGCATCTTCGCGCACGAAAAGCAGCCTTTTATAATTCCATACGCTGATTCTTGGCATGATTTGACCACTGGCGTACGCAGGGTTTTGTTTTTAAAGCGTGTTTTATTTTTTTGCTGCGGTCGATGGAGACATTGCCGAGAGCGAGGCACACAAACTTCCTACTGTTTTCCCCACCACGAAAATTGTGGGTAGTTGAGGGAGGGGGGCGAGGGGGTGGTCACCTTATCATCTTCGCCTCCCCGAACACTAAAGCTGCCGTAGTTTATGCATAGAATAAAGATGTAATAGAAGCGACACTGTCGCCGAATCTCCTATCAGAACTCGTTGACCTTGAACGATCTCGAAAAGATTATGTTTGGAAGGATGTTTCAAATTCTGTAACCTTTTCATTCAACATCAACATCATCCACACCCATCAGCGCTGCGATTGGCTTATTTGAATTTCGCGGTGGCTGGCTTATTTGAAATCGTGCGGTGGCTGGCTTATTTTAGATCGGTCGTCGGCTGGCTTAGAGTCCCTGTGTATTAAAAATATGCAGGGGATATTAAAATTAAATAAATTATTAATATAATATATTACGTACTCATGCACACTTATACAAGGACTCTAGGGTGGCTGGCTTATTTTAAATTGCGCGGTGGCTGGCTTATTTTGAATCGCGCCGTGGCTGGCTTATTTTAAATCGGTCGTTGGGTGGCTTACAGTCCCTGTATATTAAATATATAGAGGATATTAAATACTAAATATAATATATTAAATATATAACTCATTAAATATTCACAGGGACTCTAGGTTGGCTGGCTTATTTTGAATCGCGCGGTGGCTGGCTTATTTCAAGGTCAACGAAAGGAGTTTATACAGAGCCTTATGGAAGTGACGCTTCTATTACGAAGTAATCTTTATTCTATGGTTTATGTATATTTAATGAAATTTTAAATTCACCTATTTTGATTCATTCTATACTTATCGTAGAATGGGGGTGATGTAAGTAATAAATTTTTCAGTGTTTTAGCGCAGGGGTTCCGGATGGTTTTGGGAGTATTCCATCATTTCCACCATTTCCATCAGTTTGATCTTCTAAGGTTAGTCCTGACCATCCTTGTCGAGATTTGCAATAAAAACAGCGGTGCAAAGTATTTCTTTTCCTTGAGATTTTCTTCAAAAATGCGCACAGCATATATAGCTGCAGATTCCTTATTTTCATATTCGTAATATTTCGAGTCGGAAAAAATACACGAGAAACGTTCAAATTTCGGTCCCATTTATCGGTACTTACTGGATGGATGGTCGCTATAGAGTTGAGCTCGTTTTGGTTTTTTCTCAGCATTTCACGCTGTAATCAACCATCAAAAGTAGAATCTATAATCTGTTGATAGTGCAAGATGCAGTCATTGACAATCAATTAATTTTACTGCCCATACCCATTGAATGCTTGCAAAAGTATCGATTATTCAGTGTCCGACAATATCCTCCAAAGAATCGTTGCGTCTCAATGAATCTTAGTACGGAAGACACGCATCGATACTTCGATCATCTTTTGTGGTGGCCAGTGGGCAGTGGCGGCTCTTGAAATGCGATTTATCGATGTCCACTCCATTTGAAACTATAGAAAAGTATCGATTTCTCGGGGGTTTAATCGCACCCCCTGACGATCGATACTTTTCTATAGTTTTAAATGAAGTTGACATCGATATATCGTATTTCACGAGCCACCATTGGTGGTGGCCGCAACCGACAGCGCGGCAACGTTGTAGTGAGTTCATGAATCATGAAGTAGTTCATTCAAAGCCACGAGTGTATGACGGGTGGCGCAGATAATGACCACAAATGTAATACAGCATGTCCGAGAAGTCCTTATATTCTGCCTTAAAAAAAAAAAAAAAAACCAAAAAAAAAAACAAACAAAATCGTATTTCATTTCGATGAACAATAGTTCTGCTCGTTACTTTTAGATAGACAGAACTGTCTGTTGATTTACACGATAAAATCCGCAAGCCACAAACGAACGAGCGTTTATCGAAATGAGATACGCGTTTCTTTAACTTGAACCTGTCGCAAAAAGACTTGTGGGACGCCCTGTACTATACTATAGACCACGCGCTGGGGCTGCGCTCACTTCTCCTGAAAACTTTGGAAACCGTCATCTTCACTCGTCAGTCACCTGTGCACCTACTGTTTCATAATAATCCCCAATTTAATCACGGAACGAAGGTATATAGCGGATACTGCGCCAGTCAGGAACTTGTCTCTTTCTTTGTCTTCGTCCCTAAGAATGAATGCGTTAGCAAAGGATATAAGGAGGGACTATGACGTGATGACGTGACATTAGACAATGTATCTCCATCCTCTTCTAACGTATGCATGTATAATGGCAGAGAAAGGGAGAGAGAGAGACAATATCTGAGATGCGCGAGTTGCGGGTGTGCGCACGCATGCGCATCGAATAGCGGTCCCGTTCCTTGGGGCTGATTACCTGATTTTGTCCTGTTCGACCATCCACGAACGACATCTCGGTCAAAAATGGCATGAAGTAGTGTATACAGTATAGCTCTATGAATATGGGTGATTTTACTACACATTAACAGGACACTCTTCGCTGCCCTAGCTGCAGCGGGGAACTTCAAAGATTGTGTATCACGAAAACATATCAATTCGGTCGCAGACATTAGCACAGAATAATACAATCAGAACGGAAACTCCCATAAGAGCCAATGGAAGCAAGTTTGGAATTTAACGGCACCAATAGGCAACGCTGTGGTCCTATTTCCCAACATGGCGGACGTGTGTGATTTGTGTTGAAACTCATTTATTTCTGTGAATTCTGGAAGAAAATCTTAAGTTTCCAGCCTCACTTTTATTCTAGTGGCATTTTAGAATGAAAATTTTGCGGATCATGTCCTATATTTCTTTTTTCGCAAGCGAATCCAGATGTAAACATCCTATATCCCAACATGGCGGACGCGAAATGAATTTGCTTCAAAATCCGACAGAGTTTCCGTTCTGATTGTATTATTCTGTGACATTAGTTTCTGCAACTGCAATAACTTTTTGGCAGTAATGGACCATACTTTTAATGAATCATTAGTACTATTTGTATGCAGCTTTTTACGGTCAAAAGGTCATCTTGCCGTGGGCCATTCAGCCGTGACAGAGAGAGCGGTTGACTCTGGACCATTGTAAAAAGACCCCAAACGGGTTTTTGTCGTAGAGGCTGTTTTTTTGTTGTTTGTTGTTTTTTGTTTATTTTTTTTTGTTTTTTGTAACTTTTGTTTTGTTCCTCCCCCCCCCCCCCCCCCCAAGTTATCAAGCACGTCCACTGATAAAAATAACAAAAATACTTCCTACCCGCGAATTTCTTTTTGCTCAATTTTAACCCTTTTGGTCACCACTCTCCGCGCGTACGTACAAAAGAACATGTCTAACTTGGAGTTGTGTATAGATTTTCGACAAAAAAAAGTTTACTTTACATTATATTTGAAAAAGGCACTAAATTCACTAGTATCGCACGGAAAAAAAAAAGTTGGTAAGATTTACCATCATATGATGACTGATTCCTGCACCTGCCAAAAAGATGGTAAACTTTACCAGTTATTATTATGGGTTGCGAAAAGAACAAGTGTCTAGTTCATTAAACCCGATATATGGTCAAGTTTACCATCTTTTTGGCAGGTGCAGAAATCAGTCATCACGATGGTAAATCTTACCAACTACTTTTTTCCGTCCGGTCTCAAAGCAGTCAATTTTCTTACTCATAATATGAGAAATCAAAATAAAATAAAAATTTCATACTCAAACTTATTTAGGCCAACTAAGTAATTCCTTGCAATAGGCCACAGAGAGCAGTTGTGCGGAGAAGGGAGAGGGAGAGGGAGAGAGAGAGAGAGAGAGAGAGAGAGAGAGAGAGAGAGAGAGAGAGAGAGAGAGAGAGAGAGAGAGAGAACTGCAAACCGATAGCCGTTGAGAAGCATAGTCGATGCAGTCACAGGCCATGAGCACGGGTCGCGGTACTCTGGCGGTCACCTCGCGTCTTAAATGGCCCTTTGGATCATCGTCGGGTCGGTCGGCCTCCGATAGAAGTGGAAGTTGAGACTTGAGAGTTGAGACCGAAGACGTATAGATCAACTTCTGTAATTATCAATCACCACTCACTCGCTGCGCTGGCTGCCCACTGGTCACTGCAGGCCCACTGCCACTGGTCAGTCTCGGCGCTCAACAATAAACAATCAACAATCAACGGTCGGCGTCGGTATATCGGTGGCATGGCATCGATAGATGCATCAATAATCTGTATTCTGTAGGACAGATTTAATGAATAAGCCATCAGCCAACGTTGCCACCTACTCGATCATAGTAGATCAGTGGCGTAGCATACAACTTATTGGCAACGTTGTATTTTGTTAATTTAAACACATTCAAAATATCGAACAGTTGGGTTGTCGGTGATTATCCTCGAGTTCGACCTTAAACATGAGTTAAAATGGACGAAATGCAACGTAGCCACTGTAGTAAATGTGAAAGTCTTTGTTTGAAGAAGGTCACATGAATTTCTTGTCATTATAACCCGATCAATCGATTACATTTATTATTATGACCAGATTCAACGTTTTTCGAGGCTCATTGGAGTGATGACTGGTGCGTTTTGTAGTCAACTTTGAGGGTTTTCTCAATGCTATTTTTCTATTCATCGATGATTCCACCGGTTGAGGAAAGATTACACAGCTCAGTTCAGTGTATGACTGTAATGAACTAAAATACTCGCATCTGTAATCTTTTCTCAACCGGTGGAGTCGTTGATGACTTTAAAAAACTTGCGGATATTTTAATTAATCAACGTAGTTTCCACCAGTTGAGAAAAGATTGCAGATCAAAGTATTTTCGTGCATTACAGTCATGCACTGAACTGAATTGTGTAATCTTTTCTCAACCGGTGGAATCATCGGTGAATAGAAAAATAGCATTGATTACACGCAAAACGGCAGCCCTGGGTTTTCTATATCCCGCGCGTGAGTGGGGTGTAAAAGAGCCTGATGCTTGCTGGTTTCCAGCTATATCAGCTACTCCAGCTATCGGGCAAACAACCAAACATATTGCACGTTAAATCATTCGCTAAAATACGGTTTGTGGGATCTTAATCTGGTTACTGTCTAAAGTGACTATAGTTGCGTATAAACCTTAGGGAGAGCAAATAGTAGAGATGATCCAATATAAACGAAGATAATCGAGTAATCAATTTTAACGCCGAAATTCATTTATTGATCCATTGTGGAATAAACGACTGTCCAAAACCTATGGAATTGATTAATTGATTGCTACCGATGGAGTATCTGTATAGGGAAAGGTTTTTTTTTGCTATTTCACCAACTGAGCTATTGATGGAATTTTAGTCCTTATTTGACAAAATTTTACACTTAAGAGCATCCATTTGAACTTTTTTTTGTAGTGTGTCTGGGCGGACAGACTCATACAATTTCGTGTAGCTTCAATAAATTGGAACTTTGCTTGTGAGTTGAGGTGTCTGTGAATCAAATGCAGGTTTATAGTCTCGGAACTTTTCAGTTTATTTAATTTTAATAACTTTTAATGAAAACTACGGAGAGTTTTATGGCTCGCGAACCGTTGTAGATTTTATCGACGAATACGGTACCTATTCGTCAAAAAATAGAATCTACCTCGAATTTCTATGCATTATACTTGGAGGAAACATCAACTTAATTGCTCCAATACAAATTGGGGGTTGTTTTTCCTTGTATATCTCAAAGCCAAGTTTTACAACTTACTTTCAATTCGGTTTCGAATAAAGTCGCAAGCTCTCTCTCCTCTCTATTTTTTAATTAATAAAGATCTGCAAACTAAAAGTTGGGATCTTTTTTATGAGCCCTCACTCCATTATGTCTCAATCTTTTTTAAAACTTAACATCCTTGAAGGCATTCGGACACAACTATGACGACCAAAATTCAAGCAATCATTTTTTAAACTTTTGCTGTATAAAATGCATGCATTAAAAAGTTCAATCGCACTCTGAGAAAAAAGAGTCGTCGGATTGTTACGGCAACAAAGCGTTTATCTAAATCTCGCGTTGGAGAATTGGCGCTTCGGATGATCATAGAATAAAGATTACTTCGTAATAGAAGTGTCACTACCGCCGACTAGGACTTTTCTGACGGCTCGTTGACCTTGACTTAGTCTCAAAAATATGATGTTTGGAAGGATATCTCAAATTTTGTAACCTTTTCATGCAACAACAACATCATATACCACCCAGCAGCGCTGCAATTGGCTCATTTTAAATTTCGCGATGGCAGGCTGATTTGAGCAAGGTCCACCATAAAGAGTTTAAATACCGAGCCTTATGGCACTATGGCAGTGATACTTTTGTGCTCCCAAAGTCTTTTATAGTGCATGATTAGTATGTCCAAAGGCCCGAGTATACAGCTGCTGAGATCGGCTTATTTAAAATCTTGCGGTGGCAGGCCTATTTTGAATTTCGCAGTGGCAGGCTCATTTGAGCGAGGTCAACGAAAAGAGTCTGTACATACTCTGAGAAAAAAATTACGTAATTATTTAACACAGTCTATTGTTAAAAATGGTGAGAACAAACTCATTGTTGATTCAACCGGTTGACAATCTGGATTGATGATTTAACAAATCGGATTGTTGATTCATCTTTTTGGATTGTTCAGTTATACCATTTTGGATTGTTGATTAAACAAATCGGATTGTAAAATCAACATAATGGTCGGTCAAATCAACAAGTTAGTTTGTTTTCGTCATATTCGACAACAGACTGATAAATTTCCTAAATGTTTTTCTCAGTGAGTTTTATCACAGACAACCTAAGGATTAAAATGGGAGCTATATATAGACCAACAATAAATAAAAACTTCCGAAACGTCTCGGAAGTTTTTATATATTGTTGGTCTAGTTCCCATTTTAATCCTAGGTTGTCTGTGATGTTTTTTTGGCCATTTAGTTTGTAATTCTTTTACTAGTGAGTTTTATGATGGTGACGCTTCTATTACGAAGTAATCTGTATTCTATGCGGTATTGCGTGAATGATGATACTGCAGTAACAGGACCTTCTCTGAAAATTCTGATCGTCCGTACTTAAAAGTTAGGAAAATGTTACGAGAAAACACATCTTACACACATTCTGATTCCTTTTCCTGAAATGAAACTTTCATGACTTATACTTGCTAGATGTGACCTCTCTTTTGATTCTTGAATTTGTGAGCCCAAATTTTTGGATGACGCCAGCGCCCATGTATGTGCCCAGTGCCCAAGGTTATAGATTAAAGAGGTATGCTCATCTGACTTCGCGCCACAAATTTAGTGGCGCGCAGTTCAAAATCACTGCAGGCAAGATGGCCGACCAAAGCAGAAAACGTAAACTCTTTGCAGAAAACATTGGGTTGTTTTCTACTTTTCTGCAGAGGGCAGCCAAATGTTTTCTGCAAAGAGTGTGTACATTTTCTGCTTTTGTCGGCCATCTTGCCTGCAGTGATTTCGAACCGCGCGCTACTGCATTATTTGCGGCGCAAAGTTAGACGAGCATACCTCTTTAACCCTTTAAAGGCCAGGTTATTTCATACGAATGTCATTTCTCCGTTTCAATAGGGGCGGCAGTTAACTGTTCGTACTCGAGGGAGTTGGAATTGCCTATATGATCAATTGAAGGCGCCCGAAAAAATCTTATCTTGTAAGTGTTTTCATCGATAGTCGGGTTTTTCCGGAATGAAGACGGAAAAAATATGTGAAGTAGACTAGCGGAGAAAAACAAGTATACTCGGGCTTGGTCCATAAAGGGTTATAACCTTTAACCTTGCCCACTACCCTTGTACCTCCCACCTAAATTTTTTAAGTTCTCCATCCATCCCCTTCTCCCTTACTTCATCGCCCGTGAGAGGCGGGAGAAAAATTGCAGCAGAGAGAGAGAGAGAGAGAGAGAGAGAGAGAGAGAGAGAGAGAGAGAGAGAGAGAGAGAGAGAGAGAGAGAGAGAGAGAGAGAGGCGAAATGAGTGAGATTGCCCCGACCGCGACACGATGGAGGATAATTTCTATTGGTCCGCGTCGCGTCGTCCTCGGTTCGCGGGAGGCGCGGACTCTCCGTCTCCAATCTCCTTCCACTCCCGGATTTCGCCGAGCGAGCCAGCGAGCGCGGGTTATGAACCCGGCACCGCGGACCTGGATGGACGGACGGACGGATGGATGGATAGATGGAAAGGCGCGCGTTTCATTAAAGTGTGTTTATCGCAGACACAAAAGGGGGAAGAGGTCGCCGTTTTAGAAGAAAAAAGAGACAGAAAAAAAAACAAAGGAGAGGGATGAGGGAGCGAGGGGGAAATAAAATAGGAAAAAAAATGTGGACAGAGCAGGTTTTTTTTTTTTTTTTTTTTTTTTTTCCGAGCGCGCGGTACATTATGGAATCATCACGACGAGCATTCGCGAGCGAGTATAGTCAAAGGTAGGGTACACACACATCACACATACGTAACTCGTAAGAGAAGTATAAGAACTGGTGAACTGGTGTTGAGTGGTGAGTGGTGAAGGCATCGACCTTGCTCGTATCTCTTATCGTGTATACGAATACAGGAGTCGGAGTTGCCTCTGCTGCTGCTGGAGGGAACCTAACCTAACCTGGACAGCCCCGTCCCGTCCGTATTGTAGTCCTGCTCCTGCTCGCGCAGCTCAACCGGTATGCGCATGCGCGTCTCGCGGTGACATTCTGTCATCTCTCCATCAAACTTCGCATCCCATACGACCAAGATCAAACCGCAGCACAATGGTAGGTACGGTCACGGAAAAAAAACTACGGTGAAAATAACCATACGGATACCTGATTTTGGCACCTGCTGGATGTTATGGTAATGTTAACCAGAAGTATACTATGTTCTGACTAGGTACTAGGTGATGTTGCCTGATTGCATGTCGAATTTACTCAAAGTATCGGTAAATGTACCATACTTCTGGTCAAATTTACGATAACATCTAGCAGGTGCCAAAATCAGGTATCCGTATGGTTATTTCACTAATCTTTTTTTCCGTGACTGTAGACTGCGAACCTAGCGAGGAACGGCGCAGGCGCAGTGTTTGGTGTCCGTGTTCCAAGGTGTGAACGGCTTCGAACGCAACATGCAGTACGCTTCTATTTTATGCAGTAGTACAACGAGAAATTCTCCGTCTCTTTCCTCCGTTTAAACACGCATGTTCGGTATGGATAGATAAGGGGGGAGGGTTAACTTCCCCACTTTTCTATCCTTTTTCAACTTAAACATTTAAATGGGAAGTGAGAGAGATGGGAAAGATCCTGATGGCATGGGCGGATCCAGTGATTTGGCAACCATGAATTCATCCCATTTGAACACACGAGAAACAATCGATTCTTGAGGGGGCCATGGCCCTGTTGGTAATCGATTGTTTCTCATGCATTCAAATGGGAATAATACACAGTTGTCAGATTGCTGGATCCGCCCATGGATCCTGGTTGCGTCATTGTTGTAGGTTGTAGCCATAGCCGTAGCCAGGATATATCATCTTTCTCTCTCTCAGCCCATTTAAATGCATGTGTTAGAAAAGGACAGAAACAGTGGCTGAAGTCACGTGACAGCCCCTATATATTCATCCTTCTCTAACGCATATGCGTTCAAATGGGGTCAGAGAGAGAAAGACAATATCCTAGGGTTCCATCAACGAGCTTTGACCGTAGAGGGGTCAACGGAAAGGATTTACACAATAAAGAAACTAACACATAGCAGATACAAATACATAACGAAATTTGCTCACTTTAATTTGCGTTGTATAACAAAAATTCTATGATTAGATGGACTCTCTAAAACGCTTTTACTTTTGTTCAAAATAAGTTTCAATTGAAATAATTGCAATTAATTTTTGGTTTAAGCTTTGCTTTAAGTTTGCAATCAACGACGAATCAAGTGGCGTATGATGTCCAAAAACTATGAGTTTTTTACCATTGTTCCAAGGCTTTTGTCTTGACCGACTAGACGGTCGATTGTGGACGCGGCTACCGCCGTCGGACGTTCAGAAGGGCCGTTCTAAGGTCAGACGTTTGTGTCGAGTCGGAGGCAAAGGGGCGAAGGGAGGGGTGGCGGTGCGGAGTGCAGTGTTTACACCGGGACACAAGACTCAAGAGCAAGGATTATCGCCTGATGAGCCTGATGCAGTCAAGTCAGGGTCTATTTGAGTCTCCTGTAGCGGATCGCGAATGAATCGGTCGCATTGGATTCTTCTCGCTTGACGATTTAAATTTTAAAAATTCCTACGTAAATTGACAGATTAAATTACTGTATGGTTCTCTCAAAAATGTCAACGCCGACTGTTGGTTACAAAATATAAAAATCGAAATAGACCGATGTTGCAAATCAGTGCATCGATTTATCGATATGAATACGCTGGTTTCAAGCAAGGCCTGGTTCAATGTATAATGGGGCAGTTGCATTCGGACTTATTTAGTCTATGGGAGGAGAGGTTAGGTTAGATAGCAGGTAGGCTATTTGAGTAGAGGTCTCTTTTTAGTTTATCTAGAGGACTTTTTTTGTCTATCTATGGGAGTAGAGGTTAGGTTAGGTTAGGTTAGCTTAGGTAGGATATTTGAGTTTAGTCTATCTATGTTTTGGACTTTTAGTCTATATATGGGAGGAGAGGTTAGGTTAGCTTAGCTTAGGTAGGCTATTTGAGTAGAGGTCTCTTTTTAGTCTATCTAGAGAACTTTTTTAGTCTATCTATGGGAGGAGAGGTTAGGTTAGGTTAGGGCCTGAATTTTGGTGTTCTTTGTCACCAGATGAAAGTTCTCACTACTCGGTGAGCTGCTAAAACGGTATTTTGCCGGTCGATGTTGCCATTGGTTGGTAGTTATACCCACAGCTCTCCCCGGCAACTTTCGATTCGTCTTTTTTCTAATTTTTTATTTATTTTTGTTTATTTTTTTGCTTCCAGTGTTTTTTACCATTTCAGCGCGTTAACAAATATTTGTGGAGAGAACTTCGTGTTGTTCTGATTTATTAAGTCGGCTTGCGCGGAGGGTTCCATAAAACACCCGTTAATTTATGCAGAGTGAACATCAAAGAGATATCGTCGCGAACGGATGGAAGGGGGGGGGGGGTTACGGCAAGACTGATTGTGAGAGGGGCGTTATAAAGATGAGGAGCGCGTGAGAAGACGTTGAAAACCGTATATAACTCGAAAGTCAGAAAAACTGACCGGTCGAGACCAGGGAGGGAGAGAGAGAGAGAGAGAGAGAGAGAGAGAGAGAGAGAGAGAGAGAGAGAGAGCTTACTCTTACTGGTTCCTTATCTTCTTACTGCGTGACATTCAAAATCCTTTTATTAATCATCCGAATTATGAAGAAGAAGAGGAAGAGTCGTCGACTTGAGAATAACACCGTAAAGAAGCGTGCGTAGAATATCTAGCTGTTGCCAGTTAATTAATTACTTTTTTATAGTTATTTCTATTCCTCTCTTCTTTAGTAGCTAGTCTGTGTTCATTTCTCAGTGTACCATCTGTCCTTTATATTTGTCCTTTTGAAGCCTATGTAAAACACTATTGGGTGATGCGCAGAGAGCACTCTCAATTTGACCCCATATGAAGACCAGTGGCGTCGCGTGCAGTTTGGCAACAATGTATTATATCTATTTAAACTCATGCAAAAGATCGAATTCAGGGGGTGCGCAGTGCACAAGGAAAATTCGATATTTTAAACGAGTTTAAATAGAGCAGTTGCATTGTTGCCAAATGGCACGCGACGCCACTGATAAAGACTAAACATAAACAACATATAAGTCACTTGCCTCGTTGCACTAGTTCTGCAATTTTTTTACTGTTCCAAATAAATGTTGAACAATTTTTCTTAATTTTTGATTGTGAAAATTCATCGCATTGTCAACAGTTTTTTTCAGTGAAAACTTGCGATTTCGTTCAATTATTCTGTAAAAAAGAACAAAGAAAAAAGGTGTAAAATTATAGGGCAACATAGCGAGTGAATTATTATGTTCTCTCTGTATGGTCTTCATATTCATACAGATTCTCAATGATGCACGCCATTACTCAAAGTGCGCGATTCAAGGGTTTTTTTTAGATCCATCGTAAAATTCGATTTGGACCATGCTCCCTATGTATTTAGGTTCTAAACGTTGCAATCTATATCATTATGTTGCAATCTATATGTTTACTTATTTTTATGTCTAGTATATCTATTTCGATAGCTCATATGAACCATGTTGTTTTGTGTTACAGACTCACAGCGAGCACATGCCGTTCCGGTGTGAGTTTTGTAGCCGACTATTCAAGCACAAAAGGAGTCGAGATCGGCACATCAAGCTTCACACAGGTGACAAGAAGTACAGGTGCACACAATGCGAGGCAGCTTTTTCCAGAAGGTATGAAAACTTAACTAAACAATCAAAGTTTATACGTATTATCACTTCGTCTACGTGTGGACTAGAGTTGGATGAATTCACGAAGAGCGGCTGACAAGAACGCACCCAACGTAAAAATAAAAAAAAATAAAAAATGATATAATAACAAAAAACAAAAAAACCAAAAAAAAAAAACAAGGTCAGAATGGAAATAATTCCGCCATGTTGCTGGCGCGGGGATTTTATTTTGCTTTAAATTTTGGTTCAATTTTTATTTTAATTTTTTTTATTTTATGCTTGAAAACCTGTAAGGTGGTTCATATGTAAAGTCTTTCAGAGAGTAAAACTGGGGGGGGGGGGTTGTTAAAAAAACTCAGCATGCCCATTGTTAAATTTGTGAAAGAAATTGTGAAAATACCTCCAAAAAGTACATTTTATGGTCCATTTACACATATTTTGTCGCTAGGAGCACGGTGATAACATCAGGAAAGTTCTAAGTTGCGTAAACGAGAAAGACGGCACTTGATTTCATGTCCTGTTCTTTTGTTTGGGGTGCAAAACCGCAGTGCAAACATACACGGGTGGTCCATCTGAACTTTGAGTTTAGCTTTCTCTGCGAGGAGTGAATTTTGGACTTTATGAATGGTCTCATCGTTATTTTCGCAGCATTTCACATCAGAATTGATACGCCAATTGTCTGTAGCAAAAGAAGAGCCAGAGCTTTATTCAGAAGGAGGGGGTGAATATATGCCTCCCCCTGCCCCAATCGTGCTAATTTTGAAACATAGCTGTAAGCACTTGAGGTGTTTATTATATATTGAATCGGGTATCTAAGGAGGAGCGCACCTTCGTCAAAGATTCTAAAGATATACGACCGATGAAGTCATCAAAATCTGTTTCAATCGATCACCGTGTCAGTCGAATAATAACCGTTTTTTTCGCCACGGAGTAACACACAACACACCAATACACTTTCATTCCTTGTATCGTCCTCAGAGTGTTTCCTTTCCTAGCGCCGGCCGCGCCAGAGGACTCAAAGCGAAAAGCTCTTGTCTCGGATGTATCGATATTAATTCGACCTCAATACTCACCATGACAATGCACGCGTCTGATAGATTTCGTGACGAGTCAATCAGAGCCATATAGTGATAGGGTGCATCAGTACCCGATGATGAACGGTGCATCGATGGACTGCTCTCGTTGTATGTGGTGTAGTGTCTCATCGGCGAGTCACCGATTACAACTCGGACGATTCCTTTTTTTTCGGCTTGGAGGCTTGCAGCGAGACAAACCGATAATCAAGAATCTGTTTTCAACGCGAAGATTATTGCGATGATGCCAGACTTGATTATGATTATGTTCTTCGTTGTGACCTTTGGTGACTTGACGCTTTTGAGTGCAAGGCACTGCATGGCCCTTTTTCAATTTTTCGGCTTTTGGTTTGTTTTTTTTTTGTAGCCTAAATTTAGGCTATTGAAAGATCGATATTGATCGATCGATCAGCACGAAGCTATGTTTCATCGAGATCTCAGTCGTTCGGTTCGATCGAGGTATCGAACGTTACTCAGCGATATATTTTTGGATCGAGTTAGTACCTACAGTTTGCCTCTGATCTACCTGGCAAATAAAATCACAGAATACTGTAGAGTCAGAATGGAAATGTTGGTTAATTTTAAAGCATTATTTTCTATTCCACCATTTCGAGAAAATTCAAATAATTATCCTAGCCAGTGGCGTACGCGGGATTCTTGCGGGTGTAAAGATAACATATCTGCCATTTTGAATGGACATCAAAAGAGACCGATTTCCATTGGCTCTAAAGGGGGTTTCTACTCTGATTTTATTATATTCTGTGATAAAGTGTGGTTTTGATAGATCGAAACTGTGTTTTGTTTTGTTTGTTTGTCGCACATTATTCCTTCCTAGTCTAGATTATGTCCGAAGATATCTGTTCTTTAAGTGCTGAAACTTCTATTCACGAATCTTCTTCAAATCACCTAGGCTGAAGCGTCTCTGAGCCCGATCAAGTTGACGAGAAGTCAGACTTGAACTAGCATAACCTCACTTTTCACTAGATAACGCTTGCATCTGATTAGTCGGCGGTGCAGATTCGAGGCATTGGTTGAACTTAATTATGACTTCGAGTGGCTCAACTTAATCGGGTCCTTATGAATCTGTTAAACCTCGTGATTAACAGGGTCGGACTGGCCAGGGCCGCTAGGCCGCGATCGCGGCCTAAAGTTTCGCTTTTTGAGGCCCAAGGGGGCCCCGCAGGGGCCTTCGATGGGGCCCCCGAATGGATAAAATGGAAAAATTTAGGAATGAAAAAAAGAATAATGTATCAAAGAAGACAGTAAATAGATTACTCTAAAGGAAAACCATTGTAAGCTAATTATAAGATTGCTTAATATAAGGATTGAAAATGCATCGAGACTGGCCAAGTCCACTCTATAGTCCAAGATGCGGACCAACATGTGGAAAATCTGGGGCCCCCGAACGTTTAAAAAAGGAGCTTTCGAATGGATTAAAATGGGGCCCCAATCGGGTGAAAAACGGGGCCCCCGGTCGGGTCAAAATGGGGCCCCTTAGTCCCCCAAAAAGTATCGAAAGAATAAACTGGGAAGAAAATAATAAATACTGGCAAGAAAAACGAAAAAATGACAATTCGTGTAATTGCAAGCGAGAGGCGAGTCTTAGGAGTCTACCATTATGTCTTATATTTTTTAAAATCAAGTTTTCCTCTTTTCCTTCTTTTCAAAATCAAAACTTGCTAAAATGTTATCTCTATCTCATAGATAATTACTCGGTTCTCTCACAAATGAAACCCTAAAAAACTCATTAAAATTGGGTTTTTAGGACGTAAAATTTTCAAAATTTCCCGGGGGAGGGCCCCCGGACCCCCCGTCACCACCTGGGGGGTATTCCATACCCCCCAGACCCCCCGGTAAATGAGACACGAGAAAACATTGGCGTCACTTTACCCCCCCCCCCCCCCAAGAATGAATATCTAACTCCACCACCGAAGATACTAAGTTACTTTATCCTGGACTAGAAGCCGTAGCCAAGCATATGCTCTAGCTGGTATTTGGGTGGGTTTAAAAAAGACCAAGAGAAGCCCACTGCGATCTGGATCCTTTAATAAGTCTACGTAATAACTAAAAAATAAGAAACAGAGAACTTTAATTATCAGTTGAAAAATAGCGTAAAAACTGCTTCGTTTTAAGTTAATTTTTAAAAAATGGTCTGAAGGGGGCCCAAAAATGGAGGGAGGGGCCCCCAAATTGACCGAGCGGCCCAACATTTAGAGAGCCAGTCCGACCCTGGTGATTAACCAAGAAAAGAAAAAGACAATATTATTCGGATTTCAAATTTAAATTTTTCGACGATTGCTTGTTGGCAACGCTGTGGATTCCGTGCGCGATCCTATCTCCACGGCGCTAAAAAAAGAAGAAAAAACTATTGTCGTTGGTTAGTTACGTGGTCGATTGATTGGTTAGCTTGCGATGGTTGGTGCATCCGCGCCATAAGGCCGAGACGGACGGACTGACGGAAGCGATGCATTTCAATATTTCATGGACCGCGCGCACTGTCCATGCATCACTATCGACTCCTCCTCGGTCCAAAACCTATAACACTCAATTCAGTGAATTGAAAACTTGCCGTCTCATTTGACGCCGATTGCAATGTGCGCGGTGCCCGCGCATGCGCAGAAGAGATTTTTTGAGCTCAACTTCAACTGCGCAGCGCGGGACTCTGGAGGCAAGCGAGCGCGCGGGAGACTTCAACGCCCGGTTAAGAAAAGCGATCGCTCTGATGCCTCTGATGAACGCGATGCGCACCATTTGCTCTCGACTTTGAAAGTACTATAGTGCCCGCGCACCGTTGCGCTGATAAAAAATAAAAACCAACAAAGGAAAAACAAATAACAACCTAAGCACCGTTTGATGCATTGACCATAGAAATGCATCATTAAAGTATTAAATAAAAAAATAAAAAAAAATAAAAATAAAAAAAATAAAATAATGATTGAACGGAAGGAAAGGCGGAAAACAACAAATCGTCTGCATGTAAAAATTAGGTCAGGTATAAAGATATGATGTATGTGTGATATATCTATACCAGACGAACATGGCCGGACGTTTCAGTAAATCAATACATACAACGTTGGTCAAGAATTGCCGATTTCGGTTACAAACAAAGACCGCCTTGTTAAAAAAGGTCCATGCAGTTCTATAACTAATTCACCATGCAGTATGGTTATGTCTGGATCCAAATTAATACCAACACGTCTCAAATCCATTCGACATTTATTCATGTCCGTATGGATCCATTCATATCCAATATCCATATTGTACGGGGAATTGGTTGTCGACCTGTATGGACCATTTTCTAAAGACCGCCGATTAAATGCATTTTTCGCAAGAGAGCATTCTCGAATGAAAAATACGGTCATTAAAACTGGAACGCGAATGCTACCCTTTTTATGTAAATTGGCTCTTAATACAAATTTTGGAACTTTGTTGATATCAGGAATCACAGCCTTTTTCCGAATCTTAAGCAGATTTATTTTCATTCGACGATGAGTCCACTGGTTGATAAAAAGATTACTTACGCAGTCCAATTCAGCAGTATGACTAACGTCCGAAAATACTCGGATTTGTAATATTTTTTTAGCCGATAGAATCACCGGTGAGATAAATAAACCATGTTTTCCAAAAATTTTCCTAGTTATATCTTAGCCCATACCATACCTATTATTGTAAATCTTGAAGATTTGTGGACTTATGGGTTGATATGCGATTCATTCTACAGTAATTGTAAAAATGAGTGACCCATAATCCATATCATTGTATTTTTTTATGAGTAGAGCTTGAAAATTGGACGTGTAATAATTATGAGGAACACCTATAGAGTCATGAAGGGATTTTATCGGGAAAGAATGTTTTCTTTATTTTGGTAGTATCATATTTTTGTCCCCAACTGTACCTGTTTTAAGGCCTAGATTTCACTTCCGCCAAAAGGTCGCGTTAGTTTTATAATTCAACAGTTCTTTTTTTCTTTGCACTTACATGTATATTTTTAAACTAATTTTTCTTTGTGTATTGTTTGATTCAGCGATCACCTGAAAATCCATATGAAGACTCACGATAATCAGAAACCGTTCCAATGTACAGTTTGCAATAGAGGCTACAACACTGCCGCCGCTCTGACGTCACACATGCAAAATCACAAGAGGTCGCCCACGCCGAATAACAATAACACACCTCCCGGAAGCTCGTATCGCTGCCTTCAGTGTTCGGAGCTCTTCAGAAAACCGGAACAATTACAGGTATAGTTAGAGTTACCCAGATTTGCAAAGTTAATAAATAAAATTCATTTTTTGATCTATAATAATTTATTTATCTTTTTGATTATTTTTTCCCCCGTCTATCTATTTATCTCTTTTTTTCTAAAGAGGAAAGAATCCATGCAATCAGAGCTAGTTGTGAAATGCTGGAAGCACTAGAGGTTTCAGCTCTCGTATATAGTTCTATTGAAAAAAACGCACCTGCAGAACGCAGGTATGCAATTTAGTCGATCTTTCTGTTGACGATATTGCATACTCCACTGAAGTTGGGCGCCCTTTTGCTTAGAAGTGAAACCACACCATGATATCACGATCACGATAAGCGTTTTTGAAAGACTTGAATGAGAGTGAGGAAAAAAATTGGCGTCCAGTTATTCGATACTTCTTTTGTAATTTATCGAATCCTTGAATCCGACTGAGTAGTTCACTATGAGTTCATATCCAAAAGTACGAGGGGCGTTCAATAAGTAAGTATCCCCCCTCTCTAAAATCCACGAAAATGGACCAAATTTAAAAAACTTTAGATGAAAATCTTCCTTAGGATATACTGAATCCAGCTATTTAAGAATCAACGCAATCGGATAAAATGCGGCCGCACACGGGCCGCGGATGCGCGTTGCGGCGTGAGCCGCTCCCGCCGGCTCGGCCGAATTTTTAGTAGCGCGCGGCTAGAGAGGCTTCTCTTCAAACGTTCATACATTTAATCAACAACCGGGGAGGGAAAAAAATCATCGGTTAAAAACATGAGTTGGGCTTACCTTATTTCTCCACATATCCACCTTTTCGGTCCAAACAGGTCTGATATCGAGACTCCAACTTTTTGATGCCTCGCGCGTAGAAATCCTTGGGCTGATTCTTGATAAAAGTGCTGCAAGCATTTTTGACCTCCTCCACAGATTCAAAATGCTCACCACCAAGTTCCGCCTTGAGATATGGAAACATTGGACCGAAAAGGTGGATATGTGGAGAAATAAGGTAAGCCCAACTCATGTTTTTAACCGATGATTTTTTTCCCTCCTCGGTTGTTGATTAAATGTATGAACGTTTGAAGAGAAGCCTCTCTAGCCGCGCGCTACTAAAAATTCGGCCGAGCCGGCGGGCGCGGCTCACGCCGCAACGCGCATCCGCGGCCCGTGTGCGGCCGCATTTTATCCGATTGCGTTGATTCTTAAATAGCTGGATTCAGTATATCTTAAGGAAGATTTTCATCTAAAGTTTTTTAAATTTGGTCCATTTTCGTGGATTTTAGAGAGGGGGGATACTTACTTATTGAACGCCCCTCGTATCAAACATGGTCCGTGCCGACGTAAGAACTATTTTAAATGCCTGTCTTAGGTTTACATAGAGTTCCTATATTTAGAGAGTTAAGACAAGAGGGTAGTCAACTTCTGATTGGTCGATGAGTTTTAGGCTCTACGGATGCCGCCATTGGATGCGATTTTGCACTTTTGTTTACAATCGCAGTTGTTTACCAACAGTATTTTACGGATAAAGAGTTAAATATCGACGAATCTGTAAATTTTAATCATGAAACGCCTCAAGAATGTCTAAAAATCCCAAAAGAACCTTTCAAAGCGTAAATGGATGTCGATGCACAAAAGCAGTAAAAGATTACATCATTAGAAACTCAGCGGCACTGTAATCTTTGCAGTGGACAAAAACACAACAACGGCCCTCAGAATGTAAACAAATGTGCAAAATCGCATCCAATGGCGGCGCCCATGGTTTCTCTTGTCTTAACTCTCTAAATATAGGAACTCTAGGTTTACATAGTAACTTTGATGGGTTTACCCCAAGGAAATCTTATCGGTTTTTGATTATTTAGCATATTTTTACCTCTTGATTCTCACTAATTAGTCTTCGATACTTTCCTTCCTGAGTATCGGATATCTCCTTTTTAAGTATTTGGTACTATTGAGTTTCGTCACATCAAGTACCTGGAATTCTCAGAATCTACATCGCATGCTCGTAAAAGTATCTTAATTTGATTATTTACTTTTATGAGCTTTAGATTCAAGAGACGGAAGTCTAATATGAATAGCTAAGCCGTTTGAAAGGCCGCCCGTATGTCGCTACCCTACCGACCCCCCCCCCCCCCTCATGTAGGGGAATTAAGTTAGAAAACTACTGAACAAATTGCAGGCTCAAAGTTGGCACCTCACAAAATAAATTGAGTGAGTAGGTAGTACGTAGTACGTTGTCTTTAGTTTGCTGTTTCATGTAAAAGTGCTCCTGTGGTTTGGTAGGTATGCAATTTATTCGACTTCGCCGCCTCCAATATTGCAAGCTTCACTTTATTCAGGCTCTTCAATGCTTTGAGGTGAATCCACAAGCAGATGGAAGAAGATTCTTTTGTTTTTGAGTAATCAAGGGTGCTACCAATTCATGCATTCATTTTCTTTTGATTTAATCGAGGCCATTTCTGGAAAAAGGGCCCATAAAACAGCTGGTGAGCTCTCTCTGAAAAATCAGAATTGTGATTTTTGAAGCTCTTTTTCTGAAACGGCCTCAATTATTTACTCATTCATTCAATTTATATTTTAATGTATCACCCAATTTAATTTTTACTCTCGGTATTTTGCGCACATTACAGTATCTCTCTCTCTCCTTACTAGCACTTTTTAAACCTTTGCCATGTGTTTTCCAGAATCATATGTCGACTGCCCACAAGATGGAGCCACCAACAACCAATTCTAGGTCATCAAATAGAGTTAGCCCTTCATTCACGTCTGCCTCTCGGCCGAGGCTGGCCTGCATATATTGCACCAACGACAATTTCACCACCATGGAAGCACTCCAGCTCCACGTTCAAGCCATGCATGGTAAATCTGATACAATATTGGTTTTTAAGTTTCTCTCTATTTACCATAGATCAAAAATCAAACCATTTATTTATGCACAAAAAGAAGGAACCTACTCACATTCAAAGAAGGCAACCCACATAGGCAGAATTGTGTATGCAACCTGAGAACTTCGATGAAAAGAGAGATAAAATAAACATTACGAAAGCGTAGAAATATCAAAATGAAATAAAGAATTACAAGTATGATAACTCTAGCTCTGAAATATTTACTTATTTTTATTAATTAATTAGGTTTTTTTTATTTGTTTATTCACTTACTTATTTATTTTGCATTTCTATGGGAAACAGATTCTCATCAAAAAATATGAATGAAAGGCAACAAAATGACATTAATTAGAAACAGAAGGAAAATAAACCATAAGTCGAAAGACTGTAATAAAGTAGAGTTAATGAAACAGACTTCAGTCAGTATTTTAACTATGCAACCTCCTTAACACAATTTTCTAAAACTTTAAATCAAATGAAATCTTTGCAATTTTTTTTTGGGGGGGGGGGGGAGCTGAAGAATGGAAATATTAAAATGAAGGGCTCCACCTTTTTGCATCTATTTCCATAAAAAATTCTCTTATCATTTCAGAATTATTTTGAAGATAGTTATGAACACCACTCATTTTTATCTCCCAACTTTCTCGCTCTCTGAAAAAAAATAAAATAAAAACACTAATTATAAATTGAAATTTATGGAGCCAAAGAACAATACCTAAAATTTACCCTCTACACTTTTTTAAATTATTAATAAACATTAGGTAAAGCAATTTTTTTAAATAAAACTTTGAAAGCCGAAAAAAAACTAATTTCATGATTGATTCCTTGAAATAATGGCTTTTCTGAACTTTTGAATCAAATAAATTGTGTAGGTATGTACTAAGAAGAGTGAAAATCAGGTTGATAAACAATCCTTCAATATACAATTTCTGACTGAACAACTAATGTAAAAAAAAAAAAAAAATTATAAACCCAACTGTCATTTGCCCACTGCCTCTTTCTAATTATTTCTTTTTTTTCTACCAGGTTCCATTTTGAATGGCGACTTACACCGAGAACTGACTCAGCAACAACTCCCGAGCCCAGGTCAACATTTCATGTCATCCTTGAGTTTGGCAACCTCGGTCGCCGCTGCTGCCCGAACGACAAGTCATCACTCCTCCATCTCCTCATCAATCCTGCCTTTGTCTTGTGATCTGTGCACGATGCGTTTCGGCACCGTCCAAGCTCTCCACAAGCACGCTGTCTTTGTCCACGGTTTTCGTGGCAGCAACTCTGGGCTAAGCAACAGCGGAAAGGATCTGTCACCACTCGATACATCAGGAGGGGGTGGCCCTTTGTTTTGCATTAGATGTGCCCTCCCTTTTCCGTCTCCGGCCTCATTTGCTGAACATTATGTTCTTGTACACGGATCCAGTACGGCCGCGAATATTCTCGGTATCCCTTCACCTGTCCAACTCAAGCCGACGGATTTGTCGTTGACAAAAAAGACCTCCAAGCATCCTAGTCCTAGTCCTGGGCCTCCTGATGAACGGCCGCCTTCGGGAAAAAGATTCAAGGTCAACAGTGAGAATGGTCTATCACCAAACTGTCCTCGACCACGCTCTGTGTCACGGACGCCAACGGTTAGTATATAACTAAATTCATGATGCGATGAATTCATTAGGTACCATTGATAGTACTAAAATAACACTTCATTCACTAAAATAATTCAAATCAAATTATTTCAACTTAGATTTCATTTTTAATAACCCTGGCTTCAAAACGATTAGGATGGACACCTAACTGTGTTAACATCAATTTTCAAAATCTCTTCATGAATGCACCTTTTCTTTTAGCGTTACTCTTTTATTCTGTCTCTTGAATTTCTGAAACTGTATTTGTAGTCAGTCTAGAGATAGAGGACCTTACAATTGATGGTTAGTGGCTCAATTCTTTTTTTATCTGTGAATAAATTCAATTTTTTTTTACTTCTTTGTGTGCTGAATACTTCCTTGATGAGTATTTGATACTTATAATTATTTGGTAGATGATACCGATCAAGCATTAATGTATTAAATACCTAGAAGTTTTTATTATCTGTGTAGGTATTTGATTCTTCTGTCAGCATCAAGTTTAATTGATACCTATACATCAAATGAGTCTTTTAAATCAAAGCGAGACACTGATTAGTGATTATCATTAAATTCATCTGGAAGACATTTTTAAAAATCTAAATGAAAACTGTTGTGAAAAATTGTAAGAAATTAGACAAACAGTAAGAATATTGAGACAAATTACTATGGAAAATTTTTCAATCTGAGAAATCTAGCAATTATTACCTACTTGTTATCATTTTAAATATTCTATACAAGTAAAATGCAGCAAAGACCATGTTGTTTTCAAGCAAACAAAAGAAAAATTAATTTCATATTTTTTAAATAACAATGGGCAAAATTCTGAAGCATGTTTAGGTAAACATGGAAAATCTACAAAAATGAACTTTTAGTTGATTGATTAATGACAATTTTGATCAAATTTTTCAGAGTCATTATGATGAGCCGGGAACTCTTTTGTGTAATCAGTGCAATGCTGCGCTCCCAAATTTTGAGTCATTCCGATCCCATGTGAAAGCGCATATCGAGGAATCAGGAGGGCTCAGAGGTCTTCTGGGCGGTGCGACCAATCTAGAACGGAAGTTGAAGAGTCTTCCGGAAATTCCATGTCCTCACTGCGGCGTTAGTTTCACCTCGATTGAGTCTCAACAGCAGCATGTTCTGACCCATTTTTTGAGCACGGTAACCGAATACGGCTGCCAAAGCTGCAACAAGACCTTTGGCAAACCGGATGAACTGCAAAAACATTTGATGGATATACATACGCATCATCTGTACCGGTGCTCTTTGTGTAAAGAAATATTTGATTCAAAAGTCACAATTCAGGTAGGTTTTTGCTGTTGTAAAATTGATTAGAATAATTTTCCAACAAATTCCAGGCTAATTGATTTATTTGTTGAGTTTTTGATCTGAGGTCAGTTTTTGTATTTGAGTTTTTTATTTTTTTTTTAAATTTATTTATGTATTTATTTTTTTATTTTTTTTATTTTATTTTATTTTTTTTTTTTCATTTTTTTGTCTATGGCTTAAGAAGAGGCTCCAAGAAAACATATGTCAGGTCTAATCACTTTTGTGATAAGCTTTTATTGAAGCCATTGTTGAAGAAATTCCGTCTTGTCTGAAAGAAACCACAGTTTTTCTTGTTTTCCGAAAATTTGAAAAAGTGGATTTTAGACCACTTTTGATCCTACATGCTTCTGGTCCCCTGCTAATACACAGGTATGAGATGCGAAACAATGCTCTCCTGATTTCTTCAGTTATTTTGAGCTTTCGGGCACTTTGTTTTTTAATCTATTAGATGGAAGGATTAATGTGGATAAATAATAATTTAAAAATGGACATCATGTCGTAGATTGAAGTCTATTCGAACATGTAATACAGACACATGAAGAGTGACAGCCTGATGGGGCCATAGACCCCTTGTGTACGTAGTACCAACATAATTTGAATATAACAGTTCTGTATTTCATTTATTACACTTCCACTCAACAATTTATCCATACATGTTTGAATATTTTATGTTTCAGGTTCATTTTGTTGCTTCCACTCAACAATTTATCCATACATGTTTGAATATTTTATGTTTCAGGTTCATTTTGCTGTGAACCATAGCAAAGAGTGTAAGCTGTACAGATGCACAGGCTGTCCTTCGTCAGTAGCTACTTATCGCTCAGAAATAGATTTCAATTCACACGTCCGAACAATTCATACGCCTCCCAGCATGAACCTTCTCTCTTCACCAAAACCCATGATTCAGGTAAAATTTACTAGTTATTGTGCCAAGTGTCTAAGAAGTTATAGTTTTTCTAATAGGTTTAGGAATCTCCAATTTTGGGTTCAAGATCATGGCTTTTTTTTCAAGCGCGGATCTGGATAGAGTATGCGTAGTTCTGTGTTAGATAGTGCCTTCAAACAGCAGGGTATGCAGACCTGCAAAACATCAAAACATTTCCGGGAGTCTACCCAGCAAGGTAATTCCTTGTTTTGTTGTGATAGTTCTAATGCGAGGAAGAATTGTGAATATTTTAAACATTGTTGCCAACTTGCACGAGCCACCACTGTCATGATATAAAAGTTTAATGAAGTGTAAGTTGGATTGCTGGATTTGGGTTCAGGATTATGTTTGGACGAGAATTCTGAAAAATTTGTCGCACTTCAAACAACTTTTTTGTTTTGTTGACTGTTTACTTATAGTTTATCCCTGGTTTTTTTTATTTTTTCAGTCTCCTCAGTTGTTGCAATGTTTCTTCTGTCGATTAAGCTTCGGTTCGGAAATTGAGCTTCAGTTCCATTTAGCCATTCACTCAAAACAGTTTCAGTGCCCGTTATGTCCAGAAGCATTCCATGTAGAATTCCTTTTGGATAAGCATATGGAAACCGTCCATCACTCCTCTCAGGTGAGTCATCATACAAAACGCCTTTAACTAATTGATTACTTTCTCGTTGTATTTCATTAAAGAGAGAGGTCGCCTTTAACTAATTGATTACCTTCTTGTTGTACTTTTCACTCTCGAGTGCTCATCATAAAAGAAAAGATGCTGTAAAACCATTGAAATTTGATATTAGTTTGAGAAAATTTTCTTAGTCTATGCTGAAATCATTTTCAAAAAAATTGATTGGAAAAACCCCACTTTAGCATTTTTTAGAACCCATGTAGAGTTTGCTTTTGGAGAGAATCATTTATAATCGTAAAATATTTTTGGTGGTGTGATTCAATTTTCAATTTTCAAATCAATAATTTTAATATTCAAAATATTGAGACTCAAACTGTTATGGACAAACAGATAATCACATACTTATTCGGGAAAAGACAGTTTTTCAGATTCAAAAGCCATAAATTAAAAGAACTGAATCTTTAATTTTTCATGATTATACGTGCTTTTGTGCTTTTACCTTGGAAGACGAAAACAGAGTGTGAATGCATTTTTATTTATTACTTCATTCTTTTTTTAAAAAAAAAAAATGATTAGGAAGAGACCTTTTATACCAGCGGTTCCCAACGTTTTTTGGTCGCGGACCACCAATCGGACGAACGGTGGAGGCCGCGGACCACCAACTTGAATAAAAGAACAATCGATTACATACCTTTTTTTCTTTTCTTCTTTCACAATGGAGGGAGGAAATAAAAACTAACCTACCCTGCTATTTTAAATACAGCCACCGGTTGGGAGCCGCTGAGATAATTATTGAACAAAAACAATAATTGAAAACTTTCAATTTTGAAATTAATTTTGAATCTAAAAAACCGAAAAACGCAAACTTCGAAAGAGGAATTTTTTAAACTTTTAAACACCAGGTGGTCCACGGACCACCGGTTGGGAACCGCTGTTTTATACCAATAAGTGTAGATTTTTGCGGGGGAAAAAAAAAAAAAAAATGTGAATCTATATTTTCCTTCTTTTTCTAGGTCATGAATGGTAGCGATCAGAGACAGTGTCCCACTCCAAAATCATCCTCAAAACCTTCAATGAACAATTCTGCATCTACTAGAAATTCTTCGACGCCTCAGCCAAATTCACTCCCGACCAGTCGCACGCCTAACGGATGCTCTAGCGTCCAATCAAAGAAGACAGAATTGGGTCATAATGACATTCCAATGCACTCTTGTGATATCTGTGAATGTGCCAATTTTGCAACAGAGGCAGAATTGATTGCTCATAGGAAGTTAGTGCACAATGTGAAAACATCAAATTCTGGAAAGGTATTATATTTACATTCACTCTTTATGAAGTTAAAAGTTCAGTTTCAGTTGAGTTTATCTTTTAGGTTGGATTTTACGCAGAATTCAAATAATACTGTTATATATGCTGGTCAATGGATATTTTTTTTTCTTCAGAATTTTGGGTTTGCCCTTGGTGTGAATGGTCAAACATTCACAGAAAGTACTTTACCTTTTTTCATAAAATTACTATCTCCTTCATCTGTGATTAAATCTTGCTCTTCATAAACTATTGCAATGATTTTGCCTAATCACCACATAGAAGGAGCAAGTTGTAAATATTCACCGTGTACTGAATCAGTTATTACAAAGAGGGGCTTGTCAACTTCATTGTCAGAAAAATAGTGCAAATTTTTATTCCACTTAAAAAAGTTTGTTGTAGACGCAAATTGCCTACTTTTAGTAAATTATTTTTATTTAATGTTAATTCATTTTTGGATCCTGTTGCCATCTTGTTTTTGTTTCATATTCTTATTTGTAACTTTCATTGAGCTCGGGAGGTTTCATCAAAATAAATAAGTCAATTAAATCTGTGTTCTACTTAGAATTGCAGCCTCAGAGATGTCGTTTTTAGATTTAGGGTGTTTAATCTTTGCGTGTGCTTACCATCCAAAGTCAAACTAACGCTGGTGTGATGTTTTACAGGTTAGTCTACATTGTGCGTACTGCAATGAAAATTTCAAAACGAGGACGGAGTTGGAGAATCATATGAAAAGTCATTCACAAAGTAGTGGTGGGTCTGGAAAACACAAGTGCAATATATGCGATGAGATCTGTCCCTCAGCCGCTGTTTTAGCCGAGCACAAGCTGACTCACTGCAAGGTTTGTTTTATGGTCCCTATGGATTTGGTTCCTTATCAGCACACTATTGTGTGCCAATTTTAATATTTTTGCTTTAAACAATATCAATGATTCACAAGCCTCCACGGATGATTGGAGTAGGTATTGTATGAATGAATCAAAACTATCTAACAAAGCTACCATAAACTTGTTATTGCAATGATAAAATTTAAGGGGTTAGTCTTACCAAAATAACAACTTTGCTCCACATTGATTTTAAGACCTTGTAATTTTTTCAATTGATAGTTGCGCACTTTTGAAATAAATCTTTCATTTTCGTCTTGTCGGTTGCATATTTGCCCCTGAAATCTGCAGTTGAAGGAAAGCAAAGATGCTCACATGAATTGATATTTCTTACTTTGCTATGTATTGCTTAATTGACCTGATTCTGCGGTTTGAAATGATAAAATGATAGATGAGGTTGTCTGTAGGTACTATGTTTTCATAGATGGATATTCTTATGTTTTAACTCAAACTGTTTTTTTTTTTTTTTTTTTTTTTTTTTCCAATTATCTTTCAACAAATCAAGATTTTTATAGATTAAACTGCAATGAGAAATATATTGTTGGTGATTAAAATTTTTTTGAGAGTCACTGATGTAGAATTACAATTTCGATTCACATTTAGATTCCGAAATCACATTTTGTTGTTTGTTTTAGGTGCTGTCAGGATCTGCTTGCACTCACTGTAAAATAAACTTGGTTGATGAAGAGCAGTATATGCAGCATTTACAGCAACACAGCAACAACAATCCCAATGTTCAACAACAGCAGTTGGTCTTGCCGACTGCCTGCGTCATCTGTCGGCAGACGCTAGTTTCGGAAATGGAAGCGAAAATCCACGCCCGGTTTCACCTTCATCAATCGGAATCTGCGTCCACTTGCTGTATCTGTTTGCAGCCTTGCGAGCGGCGGGATCTGAATGTTGGCATCTGCGGCGATTGCCTGAGGAAGCAGTCGAAAACATCCATCGCCAGATGTTATGAGTGTCAAATCAATTTTGAAAGTAGCCTTGCGCTTGAGGCGCATCTAGCAACGACGCATCGGAAAAGCTTCCAGTGCATCAAATGTCAGGTTAGTATTTGGTTTTCTCTACTCTGATTCGTCCATCAAATTTAGGGAGACAAAATGAAGATTGCTGCAACTGATGAGACTGTTATTGCAAGCTTTTTCTAAAGACAAACTAACCATCGATTCTGCGGTAAAAATGTAGAATGTTGGGGGGGGGGGGGAAGAAAAAAAAAAAACCTTATCGTGGCTCTGAAAAACTGTAAAACTCAATGAATTACTCAACAAAAATTCATCAACTTGCGATCTTATTGGCATAGAAAGATACCTACTATCTTGCACCTATGCACCAGAGTTTTCCATCCATAGATGGACACTTTATGGCACAGCAGCCTCCCTAAATTTCATTATTCTTGGATAATTTGGATGGAATAACAAGGTTGTTATGAATTATCACCTTTGTAATTTGTTTAGGTTCTTATTTGCTGAGCCATCAGCCATTGAAATCAGTTGCGTTCTCATATTATTCTTTGATTTAACAAATTCTGATTTTAAAACTCCACAGTGAAGACACAAAATAATAAAAACATAACTTTCAATTAAATAAAACATAGGAATAGAATAGTCTCATTGACAAGTAATTTCCATTGACTGCCACTGACATCCAACTTTTGTGATATGCGCTATGGCTTGTTTAAAATTTTTACCAGGTAAACAAATCATTTTATATGCTTACTTTCCAATGTTCCAGCTAAGTTTCGAGTCGGAGCAAGAAATCCAATTGCATGTCACATCCCACTTACTCTCGGACGGGATGAATGGACTTGAATGCCGGCTTTGTCTGCGAGTACATTCTTCGCCGCTCCAGCTCCAAACTCATCTAATAGAACATACATTTGCAGGCTGTCCAGCGTTCACCTGCTACATTTGTAGCTCTGTTTTCACAACAGCGCAGGGTTTGCAGACTCATATCGTGGAACACGGGCTCGCTGCAAGACCTTATGACTGCCCTCGGTGCAGCTCCAAATTCTTCTTTAGGGCCGAGCTAGATAATCACAGCTTTATTCACCTGGAGGAAGATGCAATTGGCACTGATTTGAGTAAAGTAAGTATCAAATTTTATCTTTCTCCTCTAGGCGGGAAGGTAGATAATTACGTCAAACTTTTATTACAAAAAAATTGAGCTGCAGCCAAAAAAATACGTCAAATTTAAATAATAGTCAGGCCTTTTCTTAATAAAAAAAAGTTAACTCTTTTGTTAGAAGTTTTTATTTATAAATACATTTTAAATTATACATACAAACATTTCAACCGTATGTGTATTGTTTATTGTAATGTAGGTATTTAGAAATAAAAAAAATTAC
Source organism: Trialeurodes vaporariorum (assembly GCA_011764245.1). Classification (NCBI taxonomy): domain Eukaryota; kingdom Metazoa; phylum Arthropoda; class Insecta; order Hemiptera; family Aleyrodidae; genus Trialeurodes; species Trialeurodes vaporariorum. The sequence continues at coordinate 20,071,040 of VMOF01000369.1, read as the reverse complement.
CAATGAAAGTACATGCTGCACAATTTTTTTGATTAAAAAGTGGCCCGACTTTTATTCAGATTTTACATCTTTTTTGGCTCTAGCTTAATTTTTTTGAATAAAAGTATGACTAAAGTTGTCGAAATAATCAGTGCCACTTATGATTACATACCACATTTCAGTGTGTATTATTGCCTAAACCTGCATTTGAAGGCTCTTTTACTGTCTAGTAAACATTGGAAGATGGGAGCATACAATCATGATGCCCTATAAGGCTCTCTAACTTGAAGGAAGCGATTTTATAGGTTTTAATTTGTTTTTTTTTATCCATAAAAGATCTCTTTATAGTCCATGTTGAGGAGTCACAGTCCCTCAAATCGAAAATCTGTTATTCTGGCTAAGGGTCAGTAATTGACTCTCAAATTTGATGACATTTTGTGAAATACATACCTACCCTAATTAATAATTTTTACCATTATTATTTATATTTTGCCATCTCTTTATCAGGTTTTTGGTTAATGTGTTCTTTATTTTCAATTTTCATCTCTTACAGTAAATTTTTTTGCCACGACTTCTTTGAACTGAAAAAGTGTAAAAACAGACTTTGTCAGCAAAAGCATGTAAGAACTGAAGTCTTTCATCTGTTAATCGATCTTTGGACACCTCAGGAAGCATTTTTCTTTTGTGAATTGATGCAATGATTTTATTTTTATTATTTTTTCTTCTTGTTTCAGGCACTTCCATATCACTATCAAAACCGCATGTCTCTGAAAAATTTAAGCAAGACTATTTTAAATAATTCTCACGCGGCTATGGAAACTTTTGACTCCAACAAAAGTAGCAAGAAACAGCCCTCAAATGAATGTCCAGAGCAGTTTGTTTGCTCCGGTTGCCTTAAAGATTTTAGCTCCGAAGAAAGTTTAGAGGCACACTCGAAAACTTGCATAACGAAGAAATCTTCCAACAATTCCAATTCTGACCTAAATTCTGACGAGTTCGAACGGGAGGAAAAATGCCAAGATTTGAGCTGTAGTTTTTCTTCCAACGAGAGCAAACTTTCCAAAGACTGCGATGATGTCTCATCGACAAAGAACGAGGTCATGAGTCCTCCGATCAAGGAGGAAGTGGTCGACGACAATGATAAAGAAATTGATGTCGGAGATAACAATGATGATGCTGTGCCCTAAGAGCCTATGTCTTGAAAAGCTTGGAATTAGTTTCCTTTGAAAGTGGCAAAGAAACAAGACTCATTCAAAATGACTGCCTGTTAAAATTCAGGACGGCATGTTCACTCATATTTCTCCTTTGAGGCGCTTTCAATTTTTTTGTGGAATCTTCCCGATTCTTTGAGTACTTGCTCTGCGTTTTGTGAACTGTCTAATTTTCAATTTCCAAATTTTGTAATGATAGTTTTGCTTTTCGAGCAGTTCTCTCAATGCTCTCTTATTCTTCTTTTTCAACTAATTTTATTGGCAATGCTCCATGTTTGTAAGATCAGGAATAATTAGATGTATTTTTGCAGAAAGGATCCCTGACTGCAGTAAGCGCACCGAGAGTTTCTTCATCTCTCTCTTTTTTCCATTAAAAAACGTATGTTGGACAAGGATGGACAACGGTATAAAACCCTCTCTTTCTGTCCTTTTCCTACTTGTACATTCAAATGGGAAATGAGAGAGATGGAAGATATCCTGGTTGCGCCAGTGCCTGACTGTATAAGAAAATATCAATAGCCGTCAGGTGCCTTTCTGCATAAAGCTGACAAATTAAGAACTGTAAAAGGCCTTTCAATTCTTGTCTTAAATTGTTAAATTTTTATGAAAATTTAAAATTAAGTACATATGTATTTGTTTTTATCTAATTGACTGTAATTATCAGCTGAATCAATTCCTTGAGCTCATTTAACTGTTCAAATGGCTTAGATAGAAATTATAATGAGGTAGTAGCCCCTGACTTACATCTCAGACAATTTTATAATAAATTTGCTTTTGAAAATTTTCTCGCCTACTTCTTCGTAGAAATGTAAAGTTGTACATACATGCATTCATCTTGATTTAAATTGTATTAATAGCTATGAACTGTGATCAATTTTCTATCTTAATTTAGTTTTATTTGTTTCTATGTTTCTAGTTATCCTCTCTTGGTTTCGGGGTTTTAGTTCAATTTCGGGGGATTATGAGGAAATCGGTTTTTCTCTCTCCCTCTCTCTCACTTCCCCCCTTCTCTTTCAGAAGCTTAAGCGATGCTGTTATTATTTTTTATCTTGAAATATTTTAATTCTTGTTTTGTTAAACATACTTGGTACTTATTAGTCTCATTTAATGTTTGTTTATCTGTTTTATCTTTTTCTTTCGACGTTTTGTTTCTTTTGTAAAAAATCGCATGACAAACCTTTGTTATATGTTAATTAAACCCCCCTCCCCCCACCCATAAATAAAATCATTTTCCATCATTGTGCTAGAAGTATTTCTACTCTCACTCATATTCTCATGTCTCTTGTACACTTTCAAAAACTTCAACGCTTCAACGGTATTTTACTACTGGAGATCGGAAAATTTTACAATTTTCATTCTTCTTGGAAAGGAATGTTCCTGTTGGTAATTTTTGTGACGTAATGTAGTTTTTTTAAATGGTGATTTCTTAGTCAGTTGGTTAACACTCCAATGGATTGCAATGGCATTGTTGTCTCCTCAGCATGTTCCGTAAAGAATCAAGTGTCATGGAAGGAATTAGCTTAAAAAACAACTTATCCGTTAAAAATTTTCGGTATAGCGGGGATCGAAAGAATGTCAGATGTCTCTTGAAGGCAGACTACCTACAATACTTATCTCAGCGTTGCAGGTGGCCTATCACGCCACAATCAGTCGTATGACATTATTATTGTTCCTGACTCTACATTTGCATTGGCCGTAGGATGCCTTAACATCTCAGTAACAAAAAACTAATCATTGAAACAAGGAGGGGGAGTTATGAAAATGCAAAATTTTCCCCTTTCACAGCCTTGCCTTTTTTTTTTTTTTACAGCTCTGATTTTTTTTTCTCAATCCCGTAAGTTTCTTTTACATTCCAAAGCAACTTCTCTAACTGATTTTTTCCTCTCTCTCTATTGCAACTCCCCCCCCCCCCCCCCCCCCCCGTTCCTTATCGAGTCATGTAGGATAGGAGCTACAGCGCCCATTTGTTGGTTGCAGAGAAAAACAATCTGTGCTCTGATATATTTCCATACTTGGTGCTCATCAAGATGTTTCTGGTTTGAATCCCTCAATGTGATTCTGGCAGAACCTAACACGTCTTCTGCAAAATAGATCAATTGAATTGTTGTTAGAATCTACAAATGTAATAATACTATATATTCAAAAAATTCAGCTCTCTAACTCTTTCAAAGACCGTTTTAACCTTTTCAGTCACAATAACTCTACTATCATGTACCTAGTGTCTAAAGCTTTAGACAATTTTTCTGTATGGGTCGCTGTAAGTCTTTTTTCCAAATTCCATAAGAATTCATGTTATAGACTGTCTCAAATTACACATTTTACGGCGGTAAGGTCAACAAAAAGCATAACAAAAAATGGAACTTCAGCACTAAACTAAAACTAAAAGTAGGTACTATGACTTTCAAAGGAAAGTACCCTGATAGAAATTTTCATTACCTCATTTCTCGACCAATTTGCTAACTTTTACGGTTTTTAGGTATTTCAGAGTCTCACACTATTGCCACTTGTAACATTAATGCCTCAAAAAATTTAAAACGATGGAAAATAAAAGAAAAATTCATCAAGAACAATTTCGATGATAAGACTTTCTTTTGAAAGTCATCATTCTACACATTACTGTTGTCCTTGCTGATCAATTTAATCTCTTGAGTGGAATTTTGCTGAAATTCGAATGACCCATCTTCAATTTTATGAAGTTACTTGCCTGCTTTTTTCTATGTTCCTAAAATCATGATCCAATATTTTTGTTGAGTCAATGTATTAATTCATTTGTTGGTTTTAGCTATGAATCAATCAATATCTACTGTCAAGCATTTTGAAATTTTAAATCACACTTTTGTCCATTTTTTTGTTTTTTTTTTTTTTTGAATTCCTGATGAGTGTAAAATATTTGCAGAGGAGCACATTGAGATACATCTTTAAAAGTCAAAAATAAGTCTGAAAGTAAGTACAAAAAAAAGAAAAACAAGTAATGACTGCAATGAAGCAGTAGCTAATTTCCATACGCTTGCTGCGGAAGAGTGGAGCTGTTCTTTTTCTGTTTTTCCTTGACTTATTTTTCACTTTTAGAGGAAATGATTTTGTCAGATCAGAATTCAATCTGTGACAAAATATCTGCACTTCATGCTCCAAAGTCATTTAAAGTTGAAATTTCTGCCCTTCAACCCACATTGTACTGTAAATGACAGCTTTAATTTAAAGTTGTAGAATCATCTTCTTTTGAACACTCGTGTATTTAGAGAAGATTAGTCAATTAAAATTTGTTAAGAATAGATGAAGACTCTTTTTTCATGTGTAAGTATTTGTATCTTAATTATCTGTTTAATAAGTGATTATACACCAAAGCTTATTGACATAGTCATATATTATTGTAATCTTCGTTTCTTGAATGAAAAGAAAAATATTCGAAGAAGAACTAAAACTATCTTTGGAAAAATATTTTTTCGCATTATTTTATTATTTGAAAAAACTTTCTGTATTTGTTAAGTTTCATTTTAGTACTATTGAAAGATGAGTATTTAATAAAATAAAAATTAGAAAATTGTAATAAAAAAATAAAAAATGTTTAAGCAATCTTGTTGTTTGTCCTTCAATTTTTTCCCTGAAACATATTTTCAAGAAAACTAACGTTTTTTACAAATCTTTGCTACAGAGTTGTAGAAGGATGGTTCTCATGCATAATTGCGCGAAAGTCACTTTGAAAGCCTCAAAAATCTCAAAATCCACCCTTAAACTCACTGAATGTGTTTATCAGAATTCAAAGATGGTGGTCGAACAAGCAGGTTCCAAAGGGGGAGTCCCATATAATTGTAGCTTTCTGTACGATTGAATCACTTTTCTTAGCATAGAAAAGTGTAGTAAGATGGGACTCCTTCATTGTAACCCGCTTATTTGACCGCCATCTTTGAATTTGTCAACGCATTTTTTGATTTTGTGAGTAGATTTTAAGACTTTCTGTTGCTTTCAATGTGATTTTTGCTCTAAGTTTTTCCCTCACTTGATTTTTCAGTCAAATCAATACAACATTGTCTTATGATTTTTTTGGAAAATGTTTCAATCAAACAGATCTTCACAAGCAGTCGCTCCAAAAAATTGTATTTACCGACCTAATTAGTTGGTTTATGATGAAGTCGAGCAAGGATGCCAGTTGACAAAACTGAAAAATACTGTGTATCTTGCAAGGAAAAGACCCCAGCAGGCCGATCCTTGAAATTCACGACTTTTGGGTGGACTCGATAAGAATGGAAAACGGTGATTGGTGGAGACGAGTCACGTGGTTGCCAAGTCTAATCAAAATACGGAATTTATCTAATTGGTTGTCAGGTACTCCAAGACTGTCCGATAACCAATTAGATAAATTCTGTAGTTTGATTAGACTTGGCAACCACGTGACTCGGCTCTACCAATTACCGTTTTCCATTCTACACAAAAGTCGTGAATTTCAAGGATCGGCCCGCTGGTCAAGTAACAGTTAGAGTCCCCTTATATAAATGAGTGTTGCGTCACGTCGGAATCCATTTCTGATTGGCTCTCAGATTTAGACTCACACAGAAGCCCCAAGAGGTAAATGCTAATGGGGATTGTTTACTTTTCTCACACTAGCTTTTATCACACATTTACAGTACCAGTGAATGCAAAAATTACTGTTGATTTTTCCTCTGCTTAAATGTTATTCTAAAGAATATTATCTCTTTCAATAACAACCATTATTGTCAAGAATCGGAACGTAACCTATTCGAAATAGCAAAATAGCAGTAACAGCGCAGAGGCAAATGGCCATCTGCCATTTGCAATTTGCCTCTTGAGTGCTCTGTGAACAGTTTCTTCTTCTCCATTTTCCAAGAAGAGAAGCAGGACATAGTGCAGCCCTCATGGTATATAGGGACTCTAGTTACAGTTAGACCAGGTGACTTCAGATTACAAAACAGCGTTTTCAAACAGCCCTATCTCGTTCAATGGTGATTTCAGAAGAATGGGAATTGTTTGTTGCCTGGGGCTGTGTACCAATTTTATTGTATAGAATAAAAAGTCAAGCAGAAGTGGTTTTTTTTTTCATGGAGACTTGCTATCTGAGAAAGAAAAAATGATGAAAGAGAAAGAAATCATCATTGCTTTGGAATACATCACACTTTCACAAACAAAATTGAATCACTGTAGCAGTTGCGCTAAGAGTGATTCTCAGATTAAAGGGCTAATAATTCAAACTTCGAATGACTTTCAGAGCAGAGGAAATCACAGTCAGAAAGTAGCATATACGCTTTGTTGCAGATTAAAAATGTGTTGTGATTCAGACCGCAGACAGCCCGGCCAGGCTGTCGTTTGCAACATCCACCCATCCATTTAAGTTGATAGCATTAATGGGGCAGTTGCAATGGTCTGAAATAATGTGTTTTTTACAAAGAAAATAAAAGTACTTGATGAACTGAGAACAAAATTGTACGTGGTTCCTAATTAAGTCCTATTGCTCTGGAGAAGAGATTTTTGCCTCAAATACATTGTTTTAAATGGGAATTCCGCGTAGTGACGTCACTACGCACCCAATTTTTTACAACTTTACAAGCGGTATCTCCAATACCGAGACACTGAGGAAAAAACCAGAGGCACCATTGTTCTCAGCTCATCAAGTAATATCATTTTCTTTATAACAAACGCAATGTTTCAGACCCTTGCAACTGCCCCATTACTCAACCCAAGAAAATGCAAGTGACTCCTGGTTACAGTAAAATATTAAAGAACAAATCTTGGGTGAATAGTAGTCGGCAAACCGTGTGTTTGAATGCTTAGTCATAGATTAATTTATTTGAATACTTTTATACTGAAATTTCATGAATACATACATGTAATTGCAGAGTACACTTTGATGTATAATAAAGAGAAATGAACATTGTCATTAGGGATCAGTATTGGATATTGTAAAAAAAACCATCTAAATATCATCCTAGCCGCTAAAATTTAGGGTGTATCAACATGCAGCATGCTTCTGCTTATCATTTGGCATAATCAGTCACCTCTTTCCTTACTTATTTACTGGATTAATTGATTCAATCAGAGAGGCGGAAGTGATCTTGCAAACTCTAAGAGATGTTTTAGTTTTGGGGTTTCGGGGTTTCGGCGTAGGCCAATGCACAAAAGTGTGTAAACCATTCAGTTACAACTTGACTGCAATTCAACAGCGTAGTTTAACATGGACAATAGCGGCAAATAAAACACTTGCTTTTATAATTCTGAGATTTTTTTCCAAAACCTGAAAATCAAATTTTTTATTGGAGGTGTTTTCCCAAGGATTGAAATGAAATTTCTCAGAATATCTCAAAGATTTCTAATGTAAAATTTTATGTTCTACTAATTATTTCGAATTTGATTTGGGTTTGAATCTAATGGTTAATAAGACACTGCAATGTGTTCGAGAAAAATTTTGGGTAAGTACATACTTCTGGGACGTTTTCGGGGTTTTCAGGGACAAGGCCAAGGAAGAATGTAGGCTTTTCATATTTCATCCTGATTTTTTTTTGGGTTTTTTTTCATGAATAGAAATTATGAATCATGAATAGAAACTTATTGTTCCAACTTCCAATTTATTCTGGATTTAGATCTAATGACTCGACTATGCCTCTCGGCGAAAGGTATTTTGTTTCCGTACGCTATCCTTTGAAGTGCTCGGACCAGGACTAATATCAATGTTCACTGACGGCGGCCCATCTCACACTCACAATCAGAACGCTCAATTCATCCGATTACCGCATATTTGAGTTTTCGCGCGAAAAAAGAACATGCGCTCTGATTGGCCAATCAATTCTGTGAATTGAACCGCCGAAAACTCACGACGACGCCATCTTGTCGGTGTATATCGAAGCAAAAATTCACTCTACATGGTTTGTGTTTTCTCGGCCGAATTATTTGTGTTTTCTAATTCTTATAATTAATTGTGTCTTACCTAATATTGTTGCAAGACGTCGTTGAAATGGCGTGAAGTATTAGTACTGAAGGATATCTGATTCCTAACTCGGTTTCATCGAGTGAATCATGTATATCAAGCAGGTATGTTTGTTTGGATCATCCGTTGATTTTTTTCACCCAAACTTTTTCACTCCAACTCTCAGATTAGCATTTCCAGACTTTTTAGTTTTCTGTGGCTGGTCGGGAGTGTATTTTGGAATTAGAAGTAGTTGATGTAGTTTCGAATGTCCCAACCGGTGATCCCCTACAATCTTAGGATCAAGGGTCGGGATTCCCCGTAAAACTTTAACGCTACGGGAAACACTTTGGACCTGCTTAGGAAACCGGGATTTTCCCTTAGGTGCAAGCGTGTGTTCTCTATCTAGCCCTAGGTTGTCTCAGATCAGTTAGGACTCGGCAGTTGCATGATCTTCGGGAATATCCAGTCCCGTTAACTGCTAACTCAATAAGGTTACCTATTTTGTATGTGGAGGAGCAGAATCATTTTAAGTATCGGGTTCTGACAAGTAGCAGTGCCTGCTTCCGAAGTGCATCATAACGCACCAGCAAACGTTTGATTAGCGCAGAGTTTGCACTTATTGCCAATCAACCACTCACCGAGGCGCTTTGAAGCAGTTCGGAAGCTGGCACCGCCACTTGTCTGAACCCGTACTCAAAATGGTTCTACTCTTGTAAGTTGATATCCTCATGAAAATGGTAGAGCTGTCATGTCTATTAGCTTCTGCCACAATTTATACTTATTGAGTTTTTGATTACTCTACTAAGTATTAGAATTGAGACTGGTCCATCCAATCTGTCTAGAGTTCCATCGAGAAATGTTTCTTGATTTACAGATTTCAGAGTTAGTTCTAGCTCAGTTTAATCCTTGCTGGATCACTGATGGGCCCTGGCTTGGAAAACTTGAGTTTCCAAAGGGTACCTGAATTTTACTAGAGGCCCTTTCAGATAGCCTTGGTTCTGACAGCTCTTTGTTTACATGTGCGGAATCCAGTGTTAGAGCTCGTTTCATGAAAGTTGGCCGATACGACCACTACCATCCGTGTGTAAACGTCAACCCCGCTCACTGCGCGAATCATCAAAATTTTTTGCCGCGTATTAGACTCCTTTAATTACCATAATTAGTGAATAATAGAAGATTTACTTTTTACAGTGATTTACCGAATCCATTATGTGTCTAAAATCTCTAGATATTCGTGTAGTGAGCAAGGTGGAAGAGTTCACGCGGGTTGTAACACTGAAGCGAGCCTGCGCAGAGGACGTAGTATCATCCTTCGGCACATGTCAAGAAAGAACTGTCAGAACCGAAGCTATCTGCAACGGCTTCTAGAGCTAATAGAGCTATTAGAATTCCATCTGTGCGAATGTAGAGACACATTCTAAATTTAACCAGTAGCATCTACTAAGCCTGCCCGAAAATGTCTGAAGCTGCATTTTGAGGGATTGGTTCATAGCAAGTCCAAAGTATTGTCTGCTTGCTAGACTTTCAAACTAAGTTTGAGTCATGAATGATCAAGAGGCGCTTACCATCTAACGTCTTGGTGCCAAGTGTTCTGCGACTATCACCATTCATCTTTACTCTTCCTAGGCCATGTTACTGCAGCAAATATTTTCAGTATTTCCTGTGAATAAATGGTTATTATTCCACTAGGATGGCCAATGTGTTTTAGATCAGAGCAGGCTTATTGTTTGTATCGTGCCTTAATAAGTGGTGCCTACGTCTAAAACGTATCAAAACGCTTAGGTGAGTAGTCGGCCCGTAATGAGTCCAAACTTTTTGCCAAGCTAACCATCCCTTCACTGTTGAGGATCACTCCTTTTGGCTGATACTCAACTCACGTTGTTTTCTGCGTTTACTTGATTTTATTAAAATAAACTGTTTTATTTACCTAACTATGCATTTTATCATAATTACCTAAGTTGATGTGGAATTTTGAAAAATGAAAATTACTATCTTGACAGTGAAGTAGTTCAGTGGGACCTCAAGGGGCGAACGGAGAAAGATTAAGTGGTGAAATTCAGTTTTAATTTGTCGGGCAACCTCAGTCAACTGGAAGCCAAAATTGAAGCAAACCGAACGTATTCTATGGGGCCGAGTTGCATAATTTTGCATTAGATAAATGAAGTGTTGACTTTAACGTTAAAACCAGCGGATTTCAAGTAATGGAACTGACTTTAAACTTCTGTAATCCATTCTTCAATTTTCGTCACAAAGCTTTTAAGTATGTAAGCGTAGTGTTGGGGTAATGCAGGTAAATGTCGCTCTGAACCCAGCTCTGAACCATTTGCATGATGAGGACTGTTGTATTCTTTCAAGCTCGACATTGTTTTACTGTAATATTTTGAATTCTAATGTCTTTGTTTGATATTTATTTCAGGTTATCATCCATGGTTTTAAAAGTTACAGGGAGCAAACGGTTGTCGAGCCATTTGACAAGCAGCACAATGTTGTTGGTGAGTCGTATTTCCTATTCTAACTTTCCTCGCGAGTCAAGTTTTTTTTGGTTTTCCATTTTTTTTGTGATCGGTTAGGAAAGTTTCCATTTTCCGTTTGAAGAAATGTGACTGTTCCAAACGTTTGCTACAGCATCATGACGGGTCTATTTTTGTGCAAACTTGTGTGAAAATCCCAACTAATGCATCAGGAAGTCTCAAAAGGCGTTTTAAGGAAAGCCTAAGGTGGCGGTCGAATGGGCGAAGCAACCCTGCATGCATGCACCACAAGCAGCACATGTGGCCAACACAACGGCATTTGGCCAAGTCAGTACTCTTGCTCAACATTTTCTTTCAGAATTCGAGCAAATTGGCTCAAAAAGTGATGTATTCACCAAAGTAATCACGAATAATAACCAGAAAGTAAAATTTAGCGGAAAAGAAACTCACAGAATGACATAAAATGTAGGTACTAAGAGGGAGTGAGACGTTCGTTTACATTCTAACCAACAATATAAATTGCTGTCATCGGCCATATTCTTGAATTTTGTCCCCCCCCCCCCAATTGTTCCGCACCAATTTTGAACTTGTGACTTGTGAGTAATTTATTGTCAATTTTTTCTCGTTTCAGTTGGTCGTAATGGTTCTGGAAAAAGTAATTTCTTCTACGGTAAGCACCATTAAATCATTACAAAGCTATTAAGGCTATATTCAAAGACATTTTATCGTAGATAAAATATGACATTTTATGTAATTCGTCAGTTTATGTAAGTTCGTCAGAAATTCGCGTTCTCAACATGATTCCCCATTAGCAGTCTGAACAAAGAATGTAAACATTGCAGCGGATGAACATCTTTACGTCACGCGCTGTTCCCCGCCGTTTTGGGGCCTTTTCAAATCGTCGCGCTTTTTCGACCTTCAAATCGTCGCGCTTTTTCGACCTTTCAAACCAATTTTTTTCGGTGATGCAGTTACCAAAAAAATGTGAAAAAATTCCTGAGTATTTAGCTCACCTAGCCCCTTCATATTATGAATTAAAAGATATATGTGTAACTGACCCGTTGCCAGAGACTTTCACACTTTGATTTTATGCAGTTTTAATGAAAATTCAAAGCTAAAATACTTTAAACATTCATTTCCATCAATGTAAAGAAATGAAGTTGGAATAATTTCCAAGATTATCAGTCGAGGTCTATCTACTCTTCTGAAACAAGCTCTATTGTAAAAAATCTTTGCAAAAATTTGAAGGTGTGGTGAAACAGATAAATTCTATCGGATTATTGTTAGAAAAAAAAAAAAAAAACTTTCGAGTTTAAAATAGACTAAATTTAAAATGTAAACTTAAAGTTTCAAAAGTTTATAAATGAAGTTCAAAAAATGTATTTACCCATAAGTAAAGTGTTAATTGCCAAGCTACATCATGCTATTGTTCATTTAACTTTATTCAAAGTTGATTGGTGTGTAAGGTTGATAATTTTAAGGCTTTTTTTGAGTGTTCTTCCAAAACAAGCTGCATACTTTTACTGTAATATTGCTTATTTAGGGAGACAAAAATGTTTTATCTTTTTTCTATGATTTCAGCTATTCAGTTCGTGTTGAGCGATGAATTCTCCCATCTGCACCATGAGCAACGTCAGGCCCTTCTTCACGAAGGTACTGGTCCTCGTGTTGTCACAGCCTACGTAGAGATCATTTTCGATAATTCAGACAACCGACTTCCGGTATGTATAATTTTATCCACCATTGATTTGTTATTTTTAGATTCTAGAATCTTGGGGTTTACTCGTTCAAAATCAGACTGATTTATTCGTAAACTTTTACTACCCAGCGTCTCGTAAATAACAGGGAGTCTACAATAGGGTGGAGTGAAAAAGGGCTTTTTTCGAAAATGCTGTCATAAGAGTGAAATTCGTTGTCCATTCTACACAAAAATAAGGCACATTTGTCGAAAATCAAATTTGGACCACATTTAGGTCTGCCGAAAGGGCCCTAAAGGGTTAAAACTCAAAATGAAATTCTTAGGGTTTCCAATACATGAATTTCGGCTAGAATTGTCGAGTTATGGCCCTTTAGGGCTAAAATTTCGTCCGTTTTGCCGTATCTTTCTTCGTTTTTCCGTAAACGGCCTATTTTCGATTTTCACCCACCGCGAACGCACGGCGAGTATACGGTAAACGCTGCGCCGCCACGACGCGCGGATCGCTGCTCTCTCGGATGGCCCTTGTGCACGAAATTTTTGGGTCGGGCCATGGAAAGGATGCTTTTATGTATAGAGTGAGTGGTCAAACAAAAGCTTTTGAGAAAATTTAATGTTTTGTGCTGCTCCCAGGCCGCCAAAGTTCCGCATTGTAAGGGCTAGATTTCAGAGGAAATGAAGGCTCGATGTATTTTTGCTTTTCGGTGCGTACTTTTGGAATTGACCCAGAGCTCTTAATCAGGTGAGCTGTGGCGTCTCATTACACTTTGGGCTCTACTCTTACTTGGTGGGAACTGTTATTTCTCAGATATTCAAATAACCAGTTATCTTTGGCGTCTAAGTGAAGGGAAAAACGCGATTTTGCGATCGTTGGTAGGAATCGGAAAAATTCACTATCTAGGTATTGGCGCGTACTTTTGAGGACGTTCTTTTCAAACTAGACACATGAAACGTCCTAATTTCGTACCTACACTTTTCATTATCACTATCACGTGATACCAAATGCTTATCTTTGTACATTTATAAGGTAGGTATCTGCATTTTGCGGCTCAAAATATGTGGTATAGAGAGAAACCGCGATTTTGTAAAAGTTTGAGTTTTGAGAGACCCGTTTCTTTTTGCCTTACAATGCTCACTCTTTGGAATAATGTAGACCACTATTTATCTAGTTCGAAACTAGGAGATGTTTTGAATGATCAAAGTTTTCGAGTGATCTTTTGCAAATTTGTTACCTCATAAAGTGGTATTAGAGTAAAACTCACGATCAGAATAAGCAATATCAATACAGTGTTTAACTACGGAGACTTATTTTGTTTCGGATACCTTAGCAGGAGGCATGAAGTGATCGAAGAGTAGGTTCACTGATGCAAACTGATGAAAGAGACAAACCCAAGAATTGATTTAATGAGTAAAGAACCAGAAAGCCAGAACCAGAAGTCTTGCTTCGAATTGTGGGTTCATATATTAAATTTCAATGAAAAGGAAACCTTAATTTTAGAATTTCACAAAAGTCCCTGATATTACAAAACGTGAAAGGACAAATGAAGAATGCTTAGAAATAACAAGAGTACGTAATTGCAATGGACCAATGAGTAAGCGTCGTGTGGTAGGGCGAAAAGAAACGGGTCTCTCAAGACTCAAACTTTCACAAAATCGCGGTTTCTCTCTATACCACATATTTTGAGCCGCAAAATGCAGATACCTACCTTATAAATGTACAAAGATAAGCATTTGGTATCACGTGATAGTGATAATGAAAAGTGTAGGTACGAAATTAGGACGTTTCATGTGTCTAGTTTGAAAAGAACGTCCTCAAAAGTACGCGCCAATACCTAGATAGTGAATTTTTCCGATTCCTACCAACGATCGCAAAATCGCGTTTTTCCCTTCACTTAGACGCCAAAGATAACTGGTTATTTGAATATCTGAGAAATAACAGTTCCCACCAAGTAAGAGTAGAGCCCAAAGTGTAATGAGACGCCACAGCTCACCTGATTAAGAGCTCTGGGTCAATTCCAAAAGTACGCACCGAAAAGCAAAAATACATCGAGCCTTCATTTCCTCTGAAATCTAGCCCTTACAATGCGGAACTTTGGCGGCCTGGGAGCAGCACAAAACATTAAATTTTCTCAAAAGCTTTTGTTTGACCACTCACTCTATACATAAAAGCATCCTTTCCATGGCCCGACCCAAAAATTTCGTGCACAAGGGCCATCCGAGAGAGCAGCGATCCGCGCGTCGTGGCGGCGCAGCGTTTACCGTATACTCGCCGTGCGTTCGCGGTGGGTGAAAATCGAAAATAGGCCGTTTACGGAAAAACGAAGAAAGATACGGCAAAACGGACGAAATTTTAGCCCTAAAGGGCCATAACTCGACAATTCTAGCCGAAATTCATGTATTGGAAACCCTAAAAATTTCATTTTGAGTTTTAACCCTTTAGGGCCCTTTCGGCAGACCTAAATGTGGTCCAAATTTGATTTTCGACAAATGTGCCTTATTTTTGTGTAGAATGGACAACGAATTTCACTCTTATGACAGCATTTTCGAAAAAAGCCCTTTTTCACTCCACCCTAGTCTACAAACTGGTAAAACTGTAAGAACTGGAAAGTATCAGGAATTTTGGCTCTATCAAAAAAAAATCAGGAAAATTTAAGGAATTTCTCTCTTTGGTTAGGAATTTGTTTCTTTTGTTGACTCTATGCAAAAAATTAGGAAAAGTTAGAAAATGGGTCCGAAAAATCAGGAATTTTCAAAATTCAACTTCCTACTCATTGTAGACACTGAGAATATAGGGTGTATTTATGTAAAAAATCTTGCTAAAATTCATACAGTGCTGTTTAAATTGTTTAGTTTTTACTCCTTTACAAAATTACCAACATGAAATCCTGCTCGCACCATCTGTAAATGCTTGTACAGTAGAATCCCCTTAACTCAAATCGTCAGGGACCTCCGAAAAAATTCGTGTTAACGTGATTTTCGAGTTAGCCGATTCTTATGAAAGTTTCACGGGACTGCAAAAAAATTCGATTTAACGCAATTTTTGAGTTATCCTAGGTCAAGTTAAGGGGATTCTACTGTACCCTGACCTCATCAAAATTGTTCTTGATGAATATTTCTTTTATTTTCCATTGTTTAAAATTTTTTGAGGTAAAATGTCACAAGTGGTAATAGTGTGAGGCTCTGAAATACCTGAAAACCATAAAAAATTGCAAATTAGTCCAGAAATTAAATAATGAAAATTTTCTATCAGAATACTTTCTTTTAAAAGCCATTGCCCATACTTAGGTGGAGTTTGTTACAAAACTGACCTAAACCTGTCGGGTCTATGTTTGGAGTAACTCAAGTGGCTTTTAAAGACCGAGAGCCTCCTTTAAAATGACCCTTGCAATTTTTTTTGTCAATTATGCAGCTCTAAATTCATTTAGATTTCTATTAATGTAGATTCTCTCTTGTTCTAATTTTCACAGATTGAAAAGAATGAAATTGTCCTAAGGCGTGTGATCGGTGCCAAGAAAGATCAGTACTTCTTGAACAAGAAGTTGGTCACCAGATCAGATGTCGTCAATCTTCTCGAATCAGCCGGGTTCTCTCGTTCCAATCCATATTACATCGTCAAGCAAGGAAAGGTAATATCTCGCCTCTTTACTCTCCAAATTTTTGTGTTGCCAAAAGCCTTCAACTCACTTTTATTTTTGCTCTTGGATTATCGGTCAATCCAAAACTTGAGTCAAAGCACCATACACACATCATTGATTGGCATCATTTTTGCTTGACATATTTTTTCTCCTTCCATTTCGGTAATGCGCTCAAATTTTTTATGGCGCTCTGCGCACCCCATTCATCAAGAGTATGAAACTTTAAAACTTTATTTTGACTCATTCGCTTTGAAATGTCAGCAAAATGAACGTATGGTTTGGGTGACTGGGCTTTTCTACTACTCCTTCTATTTTTCTCCGTAAAAAAGAAGGTAGTAGAAGGGTGTATTTGGTTCTGAAATGAACTGAGTAATGACAAGGATTATAAGCTTTAAACTTTAATTTAACCTGAGTTCTGAGGAAGTATATTAGTTTGTTCTGTTTGTTAGTTATTAGTTTGTTTGTTTGTTGTAATTGATTTCCCCTCCTCTCTTTTCTAGATCAATCAAATGGCCACGGCGCCTGATTCTCAGCGCTTGAAATTGTTGCAAGAAGTTGCTGGAACCAGAGTATATGATGAACGGAAAGAAGAATCCATGGCGATCTTGAAAGGTGAGAAACGCATTCTAATTCTAAATTTCCGGGCTTTGATTCTTTGGGAATATTCTCAATCAGGAATTTGCTCTTGCAAGCGGGGGCTAAACCCCGCTTTCAAAGAACTTATGAAATTAATGACTGTATTGAATTGACAGGAAAGAAAAACAGTTTTAGTTTTGAATGAGGCTCTTGCAAACTTTTGTTACAGGGGATTGAAGAGTTGATTCTTGCATAAAAACCTGTAAAAATGACGATGCGTACACTGAAAAATCACGAAATTCACTACCAAAATCGGGCATAATGGCGGTTCGACGCAGGTATCATGGGAGATTCCTATCTAATTTGGGACATATCTCTGTGTTTCCGCAGAGAAAGTGACAATTTAGACAGGAATCTCCCATGATACCTGCGTTGAAGCGCCATTACGATCTTGCCGTTAGAGCAGTAGTGTGAGTTTTTTACTGAATTTTAGACTATTTTAGTGTGATTTTCGTGGCTTTCGCTGGTTTTTACATCAGATTAGACTATTCATTTCCTTATAGCAAAAGTGTGCAAGAGCCCCATTGTTTGCTCCTGCCCACCAATGCTGTGCACCGGTGCTTTCCCTGAAACACAGGTCTATCGTTTGTGGTGAAACACCTGTATTAAGAGTTAAGCCAAAAGCTAGAGCGGTAGACCTTCTATCTATCTATCTATCTAATTTCCTTACTCCAAGAATATGGGTTGTTAATGTTGCCTTTGTTAATGTTGCCTTTGTTAATGTTACATTTATGAATGTTACTTCAGTGAAATGAATTCTTATTTTGATGATCATTGTTATTTTTCCTCACATTTTATAGTTTTTATATTATTGTTAAACGAATAAGGTTCAGCTCTCGGGCTCCGGTTTCATTATCATTAAGATCAATTATTTTTCATTAACTTCATTTTGTGCGTCCTTTCTCACTCCCTTAGTTTCGTAGTTCTTTCCTTAAACTTGATTATTAAGGCCTAATAAGCAGTAAGTTTAGAAAATCCATGGAGCTCACCAGGCACAATGATAGTCGTTAGTTGGACAGACCAGGCGATTATACGCTAAGTCTCTTATTAGTTTATCGGCCAATCTCTCTAAACAGATGACCAGAGAGTTAACCCCCCCCCCCCCCTTTGTCATTTAATTACTCCCAAGATAATTTGTCATAGAAGGTTTTATTGTTTTCATATATACATATATCGACAGAGTATAGTTCTACAGTCATAAATTTTTTGTCTTTGGAGCATATTTCTGGACTTTTTCGAAGTTGAAAAAAAAGTGTTTCGAAAGATTTGCTCCTACATTATAGCACTCCTTCTGATGACCGTAAAACGCAAGCCTAGCTTTGCGGACAGATACGAGGAGAACAACTGCATCTCTTTTTGTGAATTTATACAATACAAAATACCGCACAGTATACAAATTAATAACTCTAAAAATAATCTCTTTTTCTCCTTGAATATTTTTGAAACGGATGCTGTCAGTAAGTCATGCGACATGCGGGT
Source organism: Trialeurodes vaporariorum (assembly GCA_011764245.1). Lineage (NCBI taxonomy): Eukaryota > Metazoa > Arthropoda > Insecta > Hemiptera > Aleyrodidae > Trialeurodes > Trialeurodes vaporariorum. Next base: position 20,053,017 of record VMOF01000369.1, on the reverse strand, counting down.
GCCCTGTTCATTCAAAATGTGTTTATTTTTTAATTAATTTAATTTAGTCCTTTTCGTTTCTCATTTTAGTTTCCCCTTTCTTAATGCTGTTCTCACTCATGTACTGTTCATTGATAGCAAGTGATTCAGAAGCTGCGTGGTTAATTATAACCGACTTGAAGTTTTTACTCTAGTCTGACTTTTTTTTTTTATTTGTTCCAGATACTGAAGATAAAATAGAAAAGATTAAAGAATACTTACGGACCATTGATGAACGTTTAGGAACATTGAAAGATGAAAAGGAAGAATTGAAAGAGTATCAGAAGTGGGACAGGATGCGAAGATCTTTGGAATTTTGTATTCATGATAGAGAATTGAAAGAGACTAGAAAGAAATTAGATGAGGTAAGATTCAAACCAAAAACTTTTGCCACAAAATCGATTCCCAGTGTCATCCATTTTTGAGAAGCTCTTAAAAATTTGAGGGAGGGGGGCTGTAATCACCATTCCAAATCAAAACTCTATCTTGATCAAGGATGGAGCTTTGAAAATGTTTTTGCTGGAAGTTGCGTTTCTGAATTTGACGAAAAAAAATGTTTGCCTGGCGTGTTAAATTCCAGCTCAAGAAAAGTGTGATTCGGTGGTGGTGGTGGGAAGGAGGAGGGTTTTTGTTGTGAAGAATCATTTAGTGCAAGGTGTCTTGCTACATTACAGAGTGTGTTCATAAGAGAAAACCTGTAATTTTCAGGGAATTTGGTTCCTTTAGGAAAACAATAAAACATAGAAAGGTTTTCAGGAAATTTAGATTATAAGCCAGTTTTATCAGGAAACTTGAATTTAAAAATTGAGAACCAACTCATTGTATTACTTAATTTGCCCTGAAATGTCCAATTAGATGAAAATACTCACAAGTTCAAATTTCCACTGCAAGATAATTTCATGACATGGAAAAATGGAGATGTATCATGGAAAAGCCGGGGACTTGAAACTTTAAAATTGCTTTACATAAAGTGGAAATATCTTTTTACCCCCGTTTGTCCATTTCTGCTGTTGGCTGTCCTTCTTTATGAAAAATGGAGTTAGTAACCCTGCTAATTTAGAAGAGCTCTCCACTCCTCACTGAAAGTCAGATTATTGATTGACAGTGAAGTTTTCTTCACTAATATTGATATTTTTTGTAATTCTCTGTTTATAGTTAATGGAAAAAGTCAACAATTTTGATGAAGAGCAAAAAAGACTGACCAGCGAAGTGAAAGCTGCCGCCGAAGGCGCAAAGAATGCAGCTCGTAAATTGAAAGAAGCGAAGAAAGACGTGACGCAAGCCAAAGAAGATCGGGATTCTCTTCAAATTGAACAGCAGCAGTTGCTGAAAGACAAGACCAAGTTGGAGTTGACAATCAAAGATCTCTCGGATGATGTCAAAGGTGACAACGAATCCAGAGATCGGGCAGAGAAAGAGTTGGATAAGTTGAAGCAGACCATCGCGCAGAAAGAAGCGATGTTGGAAGAGTTGAAACCGCAGTACGAAGCAATGAAGAAGAAGGAAGAGGATTGCACGCGAGAGCTCGCTTTGAAAGAACAGAAGCGGAAGGAGCTGTATGCGAAGCAAGGGCGTGGAAGTCAGTTCACTTCAAAAGAAGACCGAGATAAGTGGATCGAAAAAGAGTTGAAATCATTACGGAAGCAGATCAAAGATAAGAGCGAGCATCGAGACAGATTGGCGGACGATCTGGAGAAAGACGGAAAGAAATATACCGAGTTAGAGCAGAAAATAGAACAGCAAACGTCCGAGCTAGAGCGTCAGCGAGTTTCAATCGACGACTACAACAAGAAACAATACGAGTTGAAGAAACAGAAAGATTCTCATCAAGCGGTGCGCAATGAATTGTGGAAAAAAGAGAACGATTTGCAAAGCAAGATAACAACAATGAAAGAGGAGCTGGCGAAAGCTGATCAGAATTTACGTAGTATGGTAGGGAAAGCTATTCTGAATGGTCGTGACAGTGTCGGAAAAGTGCTGCGGACAATGCGAGAAAGAGGAGGCCGTGACGCTGAGCGGGCAAACGGGTACTATGGACAAGTTATTGAGAATTTCAAATGTGATACTACCATTTACACAGCAGTAGAAGTTACTGCTGGAGCAAGGCTTTTTTATCACATCGTAGAGTCAGATGAAGTCGGCACTGCCATTCTGAAAGAAATCAATAGGCAAAGTCTGCCGGGAGAAGTAACGTTTATGCCACGGAATAGGTTAGTGGTGAAAGATATGAGGTACCCATCATCAGATCATGCCATTCCTATGGTCAGCAAATTAACATTCGAAAAAACTTTTGAAATACCAATGAAATATATTTTTGCCAAAACTTTGATCTGTCGTAATCTTGAAAAAGCGACTGAAATTTCCAAAGAATACATGTTAGATTGTATAACTATTGATGGTGATTCTGTATCGTCGAAAGGTACTCTGACCGGTGGTTACTACAAAAGTAATCGGTCCAAGCTGGAGATGCAAAAGAACCGTGCCGACTATATCAATCAAATCAAAGAACTTGAAGCTGAATTTGCCGAATTGAGAGAGAATTTGAAGAAGGTCGAGAAGGATATCAACATTGCCGTTTCAGAAATGCAAAGGAGTGAAACGAAAAACAGTAAAGCGAAAACTAATTTGATGTGGTTAAAGGAGACATAAGACTTATGAAAGAGGAATTAGCTGGTATCGAGCGATATAGGGGACCCAAAGAGCGCTCTTTGGCGCAATGTAAATCAAGTCTGGAGGCTATGGTGTCTACGCAGGAAGGTCTTGAATCAGAACTTCACCAAGTAAGTGTCAGCTTTGCCCTCATCATTGTTTCTTTCTGCTCCATGGAATTAGGAAGTGGGAATTTACTAAATGTGTTGTCAAATTTAAGACTTAATTCACTTAATGTCCCGTGACTGGGCAGTGAGAAAAAGAGAAAGAACAACCATAGATTATCGATATGGGGACAACAATAATTGTGCTGAAAATTAAAACTGTGCTTTTTCTATGAAAAATATGTGTTTTTAATTAACTGGAGTTTTCCGTTGGTCCTTAGAAATCGGTCAAATCAATCTTTTACTGCAAAATTTTTTCTTATTTCTCTCTCTATTAAAGGGTCATCTCATGCAATAGCACAAATTCAAAGCTTATGAAAGGGGAGGGTCCCAAAAATTTTCCCATCACAAACTCAGGGAGAGGGTGGACTGAAAATCTGAAAGTGAAGTTTTTTTGCTAAATGTTTCAACGTTAAGACTAACTTAGTTAATGTGTGTTGAAAACTTATTTAAATACTTTGTATGTTTTTGATTTCTTTCAGCTTAGTTCCTCGTTTAAAAATTCATAGTCAAAATTAGTTCAATTGATCCGTAAACTTGAAAAAAACATGAATGGAAAGTGAGAGAAAATAACTTTTTTGCATGAACCGATCCTAACTCTTTGTTTTCTGTTGTACAGGATTTACTAGCTCAACTTTCCTCGCATGACCAAGTTGAGATGGATAAACTGAATGATGATATCCGTCGGTTGACGCAAGAAAACAAGAACGCCTTTGCATCCCGTATGAAATTTGAAGCTGACAAAAATAAATTGGATAATTTACTCACCAACAATCTTCGGCGAAGGCGAGACGAGTTGATGCAGGTAATATTCCAATTCTTGTTAAGGAACAAACAACTCACCTCCAAGGATTTGTCAGCAAGTAATTAGTGTCAATAAGTAATCGGTAAATGTTCGTCTCCTAAACAACCATTATTTTAATGAATGTGACTTTCAATTTGGCGTTCTTTAAAAAGCTGAAGATTCATGTTTTTTAACTATGTCTGAAGGGTATTTATTACACTTTCACAGCAATAGCATCAATCAATATTCAAACAGCTTCAGTGTTATTGCTTAAAAAACAGTCTGTTGCAGTTGTAACTCTTTACAGCCTGCTAATTTCACCCTATTTTCTGACTGAAATGTGTACACTTCAAGTTCATTTGAAAGGTTTTTTGGAACTTTTGAAAGTTTGTGAAATGACAGAATGTTCATAATTTTTGTCTCTATGTGACTCATTCTGACAAAACTTACCTTTTACCGACGCAGCACAGTCTTACTTAAGTTCTTGCTCTTAACATTTTTTAATTTTGATCCAGGCTCTCCAAGAAATTACTGTGGAGGAACGCAAACAAACGCTAGCCAATAGCAAATCGGAGCTCAATGGGGTAGAAAGTCGTATTGAGCAGCTGAACAAGGAATTAAAGTCCGTTGAAAAGAAAGTGCAAGAAGCAGTTAAAAAGGTTGGTTGATCTTAAATAGTTTTCGCATTAGTTATTTTCATTTATTCTGGCTTTTGAGAACTCAGTCTTTTCAATTTATCCTTGTGTATTTTTGCTATAATCATAGCCATTCCGTGTGGAATATACTGGCAGCATGGCTCTTGGCCCTTTGAAAAGTCTTGGAATATATCTATGATTTTTTGTTTTGTTTTTGCAGTCCAGTCGTTTGCTGTGAAATATCAGCATAACGAACCTTGTGTTTGGGTGGCTGGACTTTACTACTACTACTACTACTAGATTTTATTTTCGTTTTTCATATGCTTGAATATCCTTGAATTTTTGATGAATTTGTCTTATGTACTTGAAAATCCTTGAAAATGACTGGCTTCAGCTCGTTAGCTCGCCATTTTTCTTGATAATTTAGTTTGTGTGCCTGAAGAGTGTTGTGTCGCTTGGGTTGCGAAGTTGTGAGAAAGAAAGCAGGACTTAGCAGGAACTTCTTTCTCTCTCTTACTTTTTTGTATACTGTTCTCCTCTGATTAGTGCACCCGCAGGGGTGCAAAATGTGCCCAGGCGTCCACATTTTCACGAGACCACCAAGCTGGACCTGTCCACAATTTGCTTGCTGTCCACAAAATCTGCTGACCTTTTTTTTTTTTTTTTTGCTTATTTTAACGCGCTGGAAAAAATTTTGGCTCAAAACAACGCGCTTACTCAATTTTCAGAAAAAATTCACGCGTTCACTCAATTTTCAGAAAAATTAACGCGCTCACTCAATATTCAACAAAAATAACGCGCTGACTTATTATTTCAGAAAAATCAATTTTTCTTTGGCTCAAAACAGCGCGCTTGCTTCATTTTCAGAAAAAATCAACGCGCTTGCTCCATTTTTAGAAAAATTTTAAGAAACAAAGCGTTAACTCTAGTTTCTATTTAATGCAGTATATTGGCAGCTCTCTGGCTTAAAGGAGGATTTACCAGTTATTTTAAAAAAAAAATAACTTATGCAGAAAGCCAAACTTATTTATTGGAAATCTGTTTTGTGGAAACTTATTTTGACTTTTGTAGACAGCTTATATGGTAGAAATCGATTTTTGTGGAAATCGATTTTTGTTGATTTTTGTAGAAATCGATTTCCGCAAAGTATATAGATTTCCTCAAATTCAATTTTCGTTCGCTAAATTTCTACAAAATCGATTTTGTGCAAACCGAATATTGTGTCTTTTGGTGGAAACATATATTTTTGCAATATTTTATGTGGAAACCGATTTTTGCGTTTTTTGGGGGAAATGATTTCGTGAAAACCAATGTTTGTGTTTTCTTTGGAAATCGAATTTCACTTTTCCACAAATTCGACTTTGTAGGAACGAATATCGTGTCTTTGTGGAAACCGATTTTTGCATTTTTGTGGATATCGATTTTTGCTTTTTTTTCTGAAAATTGATTTTGTGGAAACCGTTTTTTGTGAAAATCGGTTTTCACTGAATGGGTTTCAACAAAATCGATTTCCCCAAAACAGGTTTCCATAGAATTGATTTTGCTCTATTCAAATAACGCGTTTTCCCGAAAATCGCGGCATATAATCGTGGCTGCGAAACGGTACCAATAACGGACGCGAATGTTTTACGGACGTACTTTTCACGAAATCAGTCTGAGAGCGCGATGTTATATGCGCTGCGCCGCGCGTAGGATACGCTAGCACATGGTGTGAAAAGCCGAGAATACCAAAGTCCTCTGCAGTGCAATGTACCTATCAGATTCTTCATACTACGCTTCCACATTTTGGGGGGCCGTCCACATTTTCACGCGGGCGTCCACATTTTCATGCGGGCGTCCACATTTTCACGCGACCGCGCGGTCGTCAGATCGGGCATATTTTGCACCCCTGTGCACCCGTATCTGTGAATCGATTTGAGTTTTTCCTGCCTCTGGAAAATTGTTATAAAAAATACTACGTTTTTGCTCGTCGAAAGTCCTTTAAATCCTGCAAAAAGTCCTTGAAAATTCCTTGAAAATCCTTCAGTTTTCTTTAAAAAATCTGCCATGAACCATGGGAACAGGTTGATTTGAAATCAACCGTCATTTTGGGAAAACTGTTTTTGTGGAGTCGAAGAACCATTTGCGAGATGGCCCCTCTACATTACATTGTACTCTATGCCAAGACAAAGAGACCGAGGTTGCATCCTCAGTTGTAGCTTAAACAAGCGGGGGATGCAAATTTGGATAATTCTCTTAATCTATAAAAAGAAACCGCTACTCTGAGAGATCTTGCCCGAAACAATCAATAGAATCAAGTTGACATATTTTCTAGTCTTGTCAATATCTTCTGTTTTTGGAAGATTCAAGAGACTTCTGATTTGAACTGTTAGTAAGAATCAAATGATTTTAATCATTTCTCTTAGGGTATATCGCATCGAAAGTCTTGGAATTTGCAATTTTGTAGTTTCAGCCAACGAACCCCCATTGCTGTGTTTTTGTGTTGTAACTTCTGCTTCCATTTTATTTTGTTCTCATAAATTTATTCTAGCTTTATTCATTCCTTCGAAGCAATCTCAATGATTAAAATGGTTTTTCTGCACTTAGGCTTTTGTCTTATTGTCCAAAAACATATGCACAACCGTATTGAATTTTACTGTTTTTCACAAGTTCTGTAATCTCTCTCTGTCTTTTGATTTCAGCAAAGAATTGAGCAGGATGAATTAGAAAATTGGCGTGCTAAGGAAAAAGACGCTCAAGATAAGCTAGATTCAGACTCGCGAGATTTGTCGAAAGTGAACAACAAGCAGGCGATGCTACGGACAAAAATCGATGAGTGCACCACCAAAATTAATGACCTAGGATCTCTACCTCAGACTGATATGATTAACAAATATATGGTCTATACGCAAAAGAATGTGAGTATATTTTCCTTGAAGGTTGTCAAAGTTCTAATATTTATCTTAGAGCATGACAGGAAATATTTCCACACATTTTTCCTTTTGTAAAAACTTTAAATTCTCTGTTTTCAGGCTCTTTAATGTTACTCTCAGCTTTTATTTTTAATTTAAAGTCTTTTTAATATCTGAAGTTACCTCCTAGCCAAAGGCTAATTATAGGGAGGTAGCTGCTAATTGACTGGTAGTAATACGATGTTTGCTGTAGAAATGGCCAAGTCTTACAATGCTAGACGAATAACAGTGTCTTTCAGAGATAGTCTCAACAGTCAGTTTAACGAACAAGTGAACGGTTGGCCTGCCAGGGGATTGGGGTTGTTATCGAATGCCTGTTGTTCTTGTGGATGGTTCATCTTTTGAGTTGTCATTCCAGTAGAAATCCTTACATCCTTATGGAAATTCATCGATGACTCCTGAGCTGTTGAGTGCACATTGTAGAGATTAATGGATTTCTATCCGAATGCTTGATTGAAAGATAAACACCACCCACAAGAACAACGTACACTTGATTATCAACTTGATAGGATTATGATACAATCATTCAGAATCACCTGCCAGGCCTCATAAAAGCCTGGTAATATGGCAAAGACTGTTAATAATGGGTCCTAGGCAAAATCTTAAAGTCTAATTGAAATCTTGTGTCTGCTTTCAGTTGTTTAGAGAATTGGAGAAAGCCAACGGCCAGCTAAAAAAATACAGTCATGTAAATAAAAAAGCGTTGGACCAGTTCATGAGCTTTTCGGAACAGAAAGAGAAATTAGAGAAGCGTAAAGAAGAATTGGATCGAGGGTAAGTGACGGAGTTTCACCGCTAACCGGTGTCATCAAAACATTTTTATCCTGTTTAATGGCCTTACGGGTTTTCTGTTTTTCAAGTCAATACTCTTCATGAATCATGGTTTCTACAGGAGTTATGGCAACAAAGGGTCTAGTTTAAGTTAACCCATTGACTTGTTGTTTAATTTCATTGAAGTTACTTGGCAACTGCGCTTGTTCTAAGCAAGTGATGCACCTGAAGTTGCAATTGGATAGAACTTTCCTATTTTGGCTCACTATATGACAGCCATCTTTTAATTTTGTTTGAACGTATTCTCTGAGTTTGCTAGTCAATTTTGGAACTTTTTGATTCTCCCAACCTTATTTTCAAGTGATTTTTACTCAACAATTTACCCTCTCTGTAGATGATTTTAGTGCGAAGTCAACGGTTAGCCATCAATCACAACAAAGCACTCATTGTTTGTTATTGGTTGTGATAAAACTCGCGTAGCATTCCAAACTACAGTAAAACTTTGAAATAACGTTTTTCAGGAAACCAGCAAAAAACGACGTTCTTTCGAGCAAAACATTATCGCAAAAATCGTTAAAAAATTCGCTTAACGCTGCAAGATGCAGGTTCCGACAGTTTGGAGTTGAGTTATGCAACCCTTCACACGCGTACGTAGCGTTTGGCGGCATCAAAAGAGTGGTAAGCCATCGGAATACGCAGATTTACATATTTCGACGGAAGTTTTAGGAAAAGATAAGAAAATCTTGCTGCGTTCGTGTTGTGTTGCTCTGCGTAGCGCAGTGCCCACACTACTCCTGCTGATGCAGCGCCAGCCGCTGCGCGGGCCATACTGGTGAGTCACCAGCGGTAAGAGACGGAAGATCGTGGACCAATACAACTTTAACACCTGGCTGACAGCGTAATTATTTGCTGGTCGTAACACCGCGCATATTTCAAAAGAATTTATGAAAAACTATCGGTCGGAAATTCGCTTTTTTGTATACTTGACTGTCTTTATATTTTTTTTTTTTTTGGTTGGTCCATTCAACATTATATCAAGATTATGGCCAATCGCAAAATGTTATAATGGATTATTTTTACATGGACAACATTGGGAAATGGGCAGGACTGACGGAAATCGGTGTTATTTCAAAGTTTTACTGTATCTCACTCACTCTCCCGTGACCCCCATGTACACACACTCTACTCTTTCTAGTTTCGAAATTTGTGTACAGGGCCTTGTTTTACAACATCTGAGCGTTTGGTAGAACGCACACGGCAAGTCAGACAATATTATTGTCAGAATCGCATTAAAATGCCTTGAGAAATTCATTTCTGCCAAATAATTTCCCAAAAGATGTCTCTTTACACAATTTTTGAAATAAAAGAGTGGGATAGCAGTACATGGGGGTTACGTGATAGCAAGAGAGACAGTTTTTCTTTGTTTGGAACGCTCATCACCGGATAAGATGATGTCATCACTAAAACCCCTCTATTGCTGTAGAAAGAGTTTGTGTCAGACCTTTTGGAGTTTGTGGGTTTCTCTTCGAAACTTTGGCAGGTGACCGGAAACAGAATGACCCAGGAATAGAAGGGAAAAGATAGAGGTTATGAAAGAGAAGAAAACAGTGCACAGGCAGTCATGTTACTTTGCTTTAGTTGTAAATAAACAAAGCTATAGTAACCAGGTCGATATTTTTGTGCAAGCATTAAATTTCAGCGATTTTCTCTTGCAGGGAAGAAAAAATTAGAGAGCTGATGAATGTCTTGGAACAGAGGAAAGTTGACGCCATCAACTTCACGTTCAAACAAGTGTCCATGAACTTTTCAAGTATATTCAAGAAACTCGTACCCAACGGACATGCACAGCTTGTCATGAAATCCAGCGATGGTACTGAGCAAACGAGTCAGCATGATTCTCGCGTAAGTATTTTATGAGAATTATCATGTCTTTCTTGGTCCTTTCCCTGTCATGCTAGTGCTAGTTTTATTCTTTGCTCATCAATAATGATTTGATCTGCCATTTTGTCTTTAAGAGATTTCTCTATTGTTTAGACTCTGATAATATTGATTGAAAAAGAAGTCAGGGAAAAAAAAAAAAAAAAATATTGAAAAATGAGTGTTAACAATGGAGGAGTACTGTGGTAAAAGAGCAAAAAGAACTGCCGAATGACTCGTGAGTTATGAATCATGATGTCACATTAAAAGTGGCTGAAAAAATTCTCTGTTTTGAAAGAAGTCGAGTTGTTCTTGATTTTTCAGTGAATCTTTTGGTGTAATTTTTCCTCCTGAATGAGATGTTTGACCGTTTACTTTCTGTATCTAAATTTGAACTTATTCTTGCGAAGTCCGCATTATTGTAAATTTTTTTTTTCTCTCTCTCGCCTTCATTTCATAAGATCTATGTACTATTCATTGCTGGCCTGTTGCTTCATTCTCGATTGTTTGTCTTTCACAGGATGTGAACATTTATGATTATGCTGGAGTCATGATTAGAGTGTCTTTCGCTGGTGGTGGAGAGATGAAGGAAATGAACCAGCTGTCGGGAGGACAGAAATCTCTTGTTGCCTTAGCTTTGATTTTCGCCATTCAAAAGTGTGATCCTGCTCCATTCTACTTGTTTGATGAAATTGATCAGGTAAAAACCAGTTTGTTCAACAACAACAAAAGAAAAAAAAATGATAAAAAGGTTTTTACTCATCTGTAACAGCACATTTTGGTTTGAATGACGTTTATTAATCATCCTTATAAACAATCGCAATTTCTAAGAGATGTTTTTGAAAATGAGATAGGAACTAAAAGTGGTTATTTAGACTTGTTGAGTCGTTTCATAATCAACTTAGAAACTAACATTTTTCTAGAAAGCAGCACAAACTCTTCAACAGTTAGCAAACTTACGGTGATTCCAGGCGAAACTTTTCCAGATTTCAATCCGATGGATTAGGCCACTAGTCGTTTTTCGAAAAAGTTATGTTTTTGGCGTCCATAGATAAAATGCAAAATCCAATAACGTCAGCACCTGCAAAATTTTTTTATGGATTTTTGAGCCCAAAACGAGCAAAATTGGTTTAAAATTAAAGCCGTTAATTATGAAATTCGTTTCGCCATAAGCTTAGTGAGTGAGAGTGAGCACGAGTGATGATACGTCTATCTACCTCACTCGCACTCATTGCGGCTTACGGGAAGTTTCGTATTTCATAATTTCTGGCTTTATTTTTGAGTGTTTCAGCCTGAAACTTTCAGGGTATCTTCCTGAAGTATGCTAGCAGGTGCTAACGTCCCTCAAATGTGTGTTTTTAGCGTGAATTTGTCAAATTAAGCAAAAAACTGTTGACTTTTTGAGCAGCGCGACTTGGTGTCCACAGTTGGAACTAATAGTTCCTGGAATCACCTTAAATAAACAAAGAAAAATGGCTCAAAAAACCCTCTGCTTTGAAAGAAGTCAAGTTGTTCTCGATTTTTTTAGTGAATCTTTTAAAGTAATTTCCGCCCCTGAATGGTTGAAATGGTTAAACCTAATCGAACCTAACCTGGTGTACATTTCAATGCATTATGACCTTCAAAACAAAGTCCTTTCATAGAAACAGTCCTTAATTTGATGCGTTTTTTTATTCTCCGGAGCGCGCACCGGAGTGTTTTTTTATTTCGGTGCTCCAGCACTAGGGCTCACCGAAGTGTTTTTTTAGTAGCGGTGCGATGCGCCTGGAGCTGCTCCGCTGCAAGCTCCAGTGTATTGGAGTTGAAGACCGATGCACTGGAGCTGGAGCTGGGAGCTTCTGCACGTGACCGGTGCTGCACCAGACAGCTTTGGAGCAGCTCCAAAAACTGCGGGTTATTGCACCGGTGCGGATTCCGGAGAATAAAAAAACGCTTCAATTATGCAGTCCATTATTTTCCAAAGAGTTTTAGATTTTTAAGGCATACTTTCAAGAGGCCATGCTGCTAGACTCTGAAATACCTGAAAACTGCAAAAATGTTTAAAGCTGGTCGAGAAATGGAAGAATAAACATTTCCACCAGGATACTTTCTTTTGAAGGTCTTAGTACATCTGAAAAACATAGAATCTTATGGAGATAATGAAAATATGAAAGGCATATCATTTTGTATATGTGAATAGTGCCCAGATCACCTCTGATGGCTGAAAATCTGTTCCTGAACAAAAAAGTACTTTCAGGTTTGAAAGGGTTAAAGTGATTCCAGAGGCTCAGCAATTTTCATTATTAATTACTCTTTGTTTTTAAAATTCAATGTTATGTTTAGAATTGACTTTATTTTGAATATACCAGAAAAGTTGGAACTTCTTTTCAAAGAAACATACTCAAGGAAAATGATGTTATTAGTGAAACCGGGGTCAAAATGCTAATTGCAGATTGATTCCATGAGAAGCTTGTTGATCGTTGTGTTTTTCCATTGTTGTCAGGTTTAGCTTGATGATTTTCCTGTAAATGACCAACTTTCACCTTAGGTCAAATGGGAAAAAGTGGATACTTATAGAAAAATGGCAACTCTGCCCATTTAAGGATTGTCAGCAAGATGATAAGAAACCTGAATTATTTGTGATTTCAACGAAGTTACTATTTGTGAAGTTAACTTTTAAATCTAAATAATCTAATAGATCTATGTTCATTTTTCTTTTTTGTCAGGCTTTAGATGCCCAGCACAGGAAAGCAGTCGCGGATATGATCTACGAAATGTCCAAAGAGGCTCAGTTCATCACAACCACTTTCCGACCTGAATTACTAGCTCATGCCAATAAATTTTATGGTGTAAAGTTTAGGAATAAGGTAAGTCTGGTTTGGTCTACTGCTGGAATGTCTAAAATTTTACTGACTTTTGTGGTCGTTGAGTGGTCAAGTCCAATCAAAATGCGTAATTCATCTACAGTAAAATTTCATCGTGTTGAACCACATATAAGTCGAATTTTCCGTTATGTCGAACAAAACGTCCGGTCCGGTGAAGTCTCCCATAAGAGCAATGTTAAAATCTTATGACTAAGTCGAATCTTTGCTGTGTCAAAATAACGTTTATCTCGAACTAATTTCTGGTCCGAAACCTTTTCTTTTTTTATCTTTGAGTCGAACAAAACAGAAAAAATTTCCCCTCTGTGTCAAAAAAGAAAGTGCTCGCAATCTCGCCGCGGTCACGATTGTCGAATCGTCTTATCTTATCATTAGAGCATTCCTCAGCTTCTGCGGCGCTATCTGATCATTCCCCCTTGCCGGTTCTCTTTACGTAGGTAGATGAACATACTGATACAATTCTCTCGGCGCAATCAGGACTATTTCTTTCTCTCTTCGCTCGTTTTACTTTAAATTTCAGATAGATTGAAAGCAGGGTAGTAGTCAGATAGATTGAATGCAGGGCTAGTAGGTACATACGCAAATCAGTTCTACAGTGTGAGCAAAAAGAAGAGGAAAAGGTCCTGATATTGCCGGCAAATTTTCAGTTTTTGCCCTTCTTCTTCTTCCCTATCAGACCGACTTTGCGTCATGTGACCTAGATTTGACGTAATGAAGGCGACAATTCCTTTTGTTTACACTCTTGTCAGATGAAAGTGTGCGATAAGTGGTGGAGAGGGAGGGAATGGATATATTAATCAAATAAAAACAATGCGATGATTTGACTGGTCGGCCAATCACAGGTGTCGCGTCCCTCCAGTCCGCCGGCGATTCATTGAGATGCAGCATGCAGCGCTTGAAAGAGGTAGGAGATAAGATAAGGGAAAAGGAAATAATCTTACAGAGAGGAACTAGGAATATCGCGTCCCCCCTTCACTACTTCTCCTCTCGCATGGCGTGGACACTCTCCTGTCTCCTTCTCCTCTCACCCCGCCACGATTTCGTAGAGCTGATGCTTTCTGTTGGTGGCTGGCGCTGGGAGCGAGGGCAGGCAGAGATACTATGGCATAATAAGATCGCGATTAGGTCTTGATTTTCGTTATCAGTTTCCAGGCTGACGGAGGAAGAATGAAACGCGGAACCAACGGGGAACGGATCATTCAGACCTCATTCTGATCTCATTGTAGAAACAGCGAGCTGCTCTTGAAACACATTGATTTCGCTGGAAAAAGCTTGACGTGTCGAATTTAGCAAGATTTTGCCGATAATTCGACTTATATCGTATTTAGCCTTAGTCGAATTGCCTGTTGTGTCGAACTATTTTCCGGTCCCCATACGGTTTCGACACAATGATATTTTACTGTAATTGGTTATGAGATGTCGAAGACTGTTCGATAAACAATTAGATAAATTCCATACTTTGATTATACTTGGCAACCTTATGTCTCTTCTCTTCTCCACTGATTACTGTTTTCAATTCTCATACAGTCTATTGAAAAGTTAGGTTTTCGAAAGATCGGCTTCCTAGAAAAACTTCGGAAGCGCCATTTTGCTGATTTTTTAGGACCTACAGAAAACATTTTATTTAGGCATGTAAACACTTATGTTTGCTTAGTTTTGACCACCCTTCATTTGAATTGAAACAATTTTTGTGTCAAAAACAAAATATTCCTACACAAACACCAACTGGAAGAATATTGAAGTAAAAAAAAACTGATTTTCCTGCCATTTGTTCCTTTCGATAGTTTTCAGGAAAGGGACAGTATCAGACTTTTAATGATCTTGATCTTTAAAAATTGAGAAGAACTTTGCTCATTTTCGGCTTCATAGACGTTGATTTAACAATTTTCCTTTTCTTTTTTTGTACAGGTCAGTCACGTTGAATGTGTGAGTCGAGAGGACGCTTACGATTTCATCGAAGATGATACAACGCAAGGCTAATCCATCAAGTTTAACTTCAGAAACGATTCCTCAGGACTAAGAATGTTGTTTATTTTTTACTGCTCTTACTTTTTTCCCTCTGGCTTGCTGTACTATTTGTAAATTTTTATCTAAAATATTAGTTTGTATGATGTGTTTTACTTCCTGATTCAAAAAGAGGAGTATCAATTAGGCCGCCGCATTTGGGCTCCAAAAATGGTTACAATGAAAAATAGATGGAATTCGATTAAATGGTTTTAACCCTTACTGCTCTAATTAATTTGTACGCTCACTTTGCTCTGCCTGTTTTTAAATCAGAGACAATATATAATAGAGACCACGCAGTAGTCTTGCGCGCGGTGGCTGACTTATTTTTCGGGACTCAACAGGAATTAACACAGGGAGCATGAGGGTGCACCATCCAACACGGGTCCATTCGTTGACTGATGCAAGTTCGGTGCTTCGGTTTCACTAGGCAAAAATCTTGACGATTCTCATCAGTCAACGTATGGACCATGTTTGCGGTGTTCTGTTGAGACCCCGAAAAAAAAAAGTTGCCACCGCGCATAAACATGGGTAAGATAGATAGTGCGTGGTCTCTAGTATATATTGTCTCTGTTAAATTGGGGAAACCGGGTTTAAAATCAGCATTGTTGCGTGCATTTTGTCCTCTACCGACATAGATATGAAATAGGCATGCACTAGTAGTTCAACTTACTGCCGCTATGGTGCAGAAGCGCTGTATACATTTGCCAATTATTACATGACGCCGGACATAAAGATACGAGAGCGTGAATAGAGTTTTTATCGAGCACAGCTCGACACACGAGCACAACCCATAGAACGATTTTGTCAAGAAGGACTTGACGTACGAGCGGTAAGGATTGAGCTCTGTTGAATGTATGTTCCTGAAAGATTAAACTTTACTTGAAAATGTTGTAATTCATTCTAGCCTGTTTTGGTACGCTCCACCGTAAGAAGACCTCTTTTTTGTGTTATTTTTTAACGTTTTATCACCAGCTGAATGGAGTTTGTTTTTCTCTCCTAGATTAGTCGTGAAGCAAATTTTGTTTAATGACTTGAACGCTGGTTACCAACTCGCTACATTTAATTTTTGGTTGAAGTATTCCTGATTAAGGAATACTATTAGTTGTCATTGAACAAAATCTGCTTTTTAGGTTGGTTACAATTGTACCAGAATATTGTAACACAATTTGCCATCTCTGGTACAGGCTGGCTCAAAAATGTCACAAAGTATCACAAGCAAATGAGTTTTTTTTTTGGGAAAAACCATGTCTTGTTGTCAGTGTAAAATAGCACAACTGGCAAACAAGTTTGAACCCCCTGCCCCTCTCTCAAAACAGTATAACCTCCAGGAAATATACTTTTTATAGCGAGCTCAGCCATTCATAAAGCGGCTCTAGTTCATACTAATCGTCTGCAATTTTCGGGACCAAAATCTAATCGGTTTGACACTCCTGGAGCTCACGTATTTTGAGTATTGGGTTCTGACAAGTAGCGGTGCTTTTTGAACTGTATCAAAACGCATCAGTGAGCGGTTGGTTAGCAAAGAGTTTTGATTCGTTGCTGACCAGCTCATCAATGCGTTTTGATGTACCTATTTCAGAAGCACACACTGTTACTTGTCAGCTAATTCGATACTTAAAATGTGTGAGCTCTACATCACTTTGCCTCTGTGTTTTTAAATGAAAATTTTTATACTCTCTTTTACCTGTCTAACCTGTATGTATTTTTTACTGTGTAGGACTTTGTATACAATTGTAAATAAATTGAAAATAGAAGCCATTTGCATTTTTTTGGCCCACCCCCTGCTTGCATCAAATGAAAAACAGTAGCTCTTGTCATTTCTTTTTACTTTTTAACAATTAATGAAATTAGAAATTGAGAAAGTAATGCAATGGTGCAGATGTCTATCTGTCTGTCTGTATCCCAGCATATGTTGAACCAATGGTACATATGGACCATATGCATCCAAATTTTGAAGTTTCTTTTAACATTTCCCAGAGTGATTCTTTTTGTTTTTCCGAAGTTTTGAATTCGAAGCAAGTTTTGGAGGATAAAAGGTTTCCATTAAAAACAATGGTTAGACATCGATAGATAGATAGTAGATAGATAGATAGAAGGTCTATCGCCCTAGCTGTTGAGATTGCTTTTACGCGGGTGTTTCACCACGAATGAAACATAGGGAAAAATTGGAATCTTTCAAACATAGCAGCTTGAATTTTGATGAAAATTTGGAAATACATTCTGCAACCACTATAAAATTAATCCCTTAAGAAGGGAGGTCTGGGGGTCTCTCCCAAAATTTTGTAGGGGGGTCTGGAGGTCTCCCCCAGAAAATATGAGGGGGTCTGGGCGCCTCCCCCTAGTTTAAGTTTAAGTCTTAAATACTTATTTGTCTTTTCCTGGCTCATTTAGTCAACATCTTGAGAATGGAAGAAAAAGCGAAAATTAAGTAGCGCACACGTAAGTAACGAGGTAGGAGCGAGGCGTAAATCATACGATTACATAAAGGAAAAATAAAATACTGAAAACTTTTTCAAAAATTAGATTTATACAGTGTAAAGAAAGAGAAAGAGGAGGAAGGAAACAAAAAAAAAAATTGGACAGATTGCACATTTTTTCTACGAGTTTGAAAAATAAAATCTAGACTTGAAATTATTGCGTAAGATCGGAAAACAAATATCTTGTGTTATGTACAGGTTTTTTTTTTGTTGTCATTGCTACGCAAGCACAAAAAAATCAGGAGAAAGAAACTTAGTTAAACTTTCAAGCATAGTAAATTTGATTTTGAAAAATAATTTTATACACTAGAATTTCTTGATTAAAAACTACCTACACAAAATAAATCAATTTTTTAGACACCAAAAAACAACTAGTACAACGCCCTCTAACAATCACCACGCAACTGAGTTATGATCATGGGCGTATACAGGAATTTATCTTTCTCTCTCCTCCCATTTGAACATGTGTGTTAGAAAAGGACAGATGTAGGGGCCAAAGTTACTTGATGGCCCCCTCTGCCCTCCGCTATCCTTTTATAATATCTAATATCTGTATTCAAATGACCGGAGAGAGAGAAATACACATCGCTGTATTTGCCTATTGTTATGATTTAAGACAGTGGCGTCGTGTGCAGTCCGGCAACGTTGCAATTTTCTCATTTAAATTCCTGCAAAATATCAATTCAAGGGAGTGCACTGTGCACCTCCAATAGTTCGACCTTTTTCATGCGTTTCAATGGACAGAATCCAGCATTGTCATACTGCATGCGAAGCCACTGATTTAAGAAATTCTGATTCTTCAATGTTTCTACAGACAAATAAAAGGCTTCTTAACATAACCCGCCCGTTTACATGAGCTGGAGAAATTATTGTGTCTGCATTGTTTTCAACAACACACTCCACTAAAATTCGGGCACAAGGTAAACTCAGTTTTATCAGAATCTAGTCTAAAGTTTATAAAACTAAATATCAGACGGAGTGGATATTAGCATTTCAAAGACATTACATGAACAAAAATATCTGAGGTTTGACAACTTTCATATTCAAAAGAACTTTAATTCAGGAGAAAGTAGAGGACCAGAATTTTCTCAAGTCCTCTTCACACTGATACAAGTCAACACTGCATTCCACGATAGATTAAGCACTGAATTTCATAAAAACTAGATTTTAATAGAGCTTAATTCTCTGGCTTTGAGTAAATGACGAGCAGAATGCCATTTGTGGAAAAATGGTAGGTGTTTTTTCAAAATGGGAGAAATGATAGTTTGCCATTGTTCTGCTGGCTTAGTGAAGCATTAAAATGACAAAGAAACAAGCTAGTTAAATGTTAAGTTTAAAATATTTTTTCAAAGATCTCTCTGTAAAAATTTAAAATAAAGCTTACTCTAACACCGATCACCTCTTTTCTAAAGCCATTATTTTCTTTAACACCATCGATGTTCGAAGCCCGGTTTTTCAGCATCAGATGTACTTCGTTTTCCGATGTTAAAAAAGTAGGCGGAGCCTTTTGAAAAACATACTTAAATTGGCGACACAGTAAATTACGACATTCAAGTGTGGAGACATTGATACCCTCGGCGTGAGTAACATTTGGGCGGCTGACTTAAGTTGGCCATTTTGACAGATCATAAAAACAAAAACAACAATTGTTCAATTGTTAGGTGATTCACTGATCTAAGGATAGGGAGGAAAGTTGCAAAATTAGAACAATGTTGCTGTCAATTTAAGCTTCAACGGCCAGAGCTGCCACTTTGTGTATAATTGATGGCATTTTTCAATTTACCTATGATTCCACCGGTTCACCAAAGGATTACACAGTTCAGTTCAATGTATGACTGTAATGCACATAAATACTCTGATCTATAGTCTTTTTGCAACCAGCGGAGTCATCACTGGCTTTAAAAAAATTTGCGGATATTGAGATAACTTAAAATGATTCCACAAAATGAGAAAAGATTACAGATGCAAGTATTTTCATGCATTACAACCGTAAACTGAACTGAACTGTGTATCTTTCGGTCAACCGGTGAAATCATCGGTCAATTGATGTTCTCGCAGTTAATCGTCCTCGTAGTTGGTGTTGTTTGAGTAAACGTATCCTTGCTGTTGTAGGACTGCTAGCCTTTTTTCAACAGCATCTCGATCTGAAACCAAAAACATTTTACAAATTGATGAGACAACAGGGTGTGGCTCCAGGAAATTTTAGGGAGGAAACAATTCTATTGTTAATTGGGAAGAGAAATTAAGCGAGAAAAACTTTTGATAAGTCCATAATGTGACAAACTGTTTGTTATAAAAGCAAAAGTATCCTCGCAAAGTAACGTTTAATATCAAAACCAGAAAAATCATATTTTTAGTGAAATGGAACTGGAGGTTCATCCAGGCCCCACTTTTTCTACGCTTACAAGTGATAACTGTTGAAATAAAAAAGTTGAAAACTACGGGATGTTAAGCCGGAAAGTTTGAAAAAATCTCAAAAATGCAACGGCAATGCTTATGAGTTACGGTTAATTCCATACAAAACTCTCAGTTCACAATCCAATGCCCTAAATTTTGGCCATTTCTATGCATACAAGATTTTACTATCATAAAATAGGAGTTGAAATTGGGAAAAAAGGAAAGTCGATATTTCTGGCTCTGAAACTATAAGCATCATTTATCACACTAGAGAGGAAAAATTTTCCCACCAATGAAAAAATCCAGTCATTCCTACCTGGTACAAAATGAGACAGTAAAAAGCAACATTAAATAAGGAAAAATATGAAACTATCACCTCTAATTTTAGAAATATCTTAGTTTTTTTTTTTATTTTTACCAAACTTATGAACTGGAGAGTCACATTTGAAAGCAAAACATCTGCAACTGTGAAAATCGAGCTACTTTGAGCCTCAATTTATAAAAAATAATTACTTGAAGAGACCAGCAAGCTGAAAATGTACTTTCAGCCAGAGACAAAATATAATAGAGACCAAGCCATCCGCGCGGTGGCTCACTTCTTTTTCGGAACTCAACAGGATTTAACACAGGGAGCTTGAGAGAGCACCATCCAACATGGACCATACGTTGACTGATGCAATTTCGGTGCTTCGGTTTCACGAGGCAAAAATCTCGACGACTTTCCTCATCAGTCAACGAACAGTCCATGTTTGCGGTGTTCTGCTGAGACCCTGAAAAAAAAAGTTGCCACCACGTGAAAACATGGGCAAGATAGAAAGTGCGTGGTCTCTATTATATATGGTCTCTGCTTTCAGCTGACATGACAGGACAGAATAGAAATTGATTAATTCTACAGGTTGTAATACTGTCGCAAGACACAGAACAGCCAACCTCCAGTCCAGGTATCATGAACGATCGACAAGTGTGTGGACTAAGTAAGCTTTTTTGCGTCACATGATTTCATTTAAACAAATAGAATGGGTCTGTTGCATACTTTTGCTACAAGAACATAGAACCTTGATTCTTATGTAATGCGCTACACTAGACACTATTTGCACCGGTATACTACTACATAGACAGAACCACCGTGCATAAGTAAACAACATCGTAACAACAAAATGATGGAATTTCTTTTTTAATACGTGAAATATAAGCTGCATTTGCTGTCTGGTCATTTCGGTTTATCAACGATTACAAAATTATATAAAAAATTTACGCATCTAAACGAAACATTCCAATGTTTGTGAGTTCTGTTGATGTTTACATAAACGAGATGGTTCCATCTATGTAATTATAAGTCGGTGATATAGTGTCTAGTGTAGCGCGGGTTGTTTGAAATGGAAGGTATTTTCTGAGTTAATGAGTGGATTTTGAAAGTTTTTAATATGCACATCGTTATTTTCGCAGAATGTTACGTTAGAAACAATGAGTTATATTGATGTAGCAAAAGTACGCAACAGACCCATTGATCTATATCCATTACGTCTTGTCTTATCCGCTGAAAGGGCACAATCAACTTGCCGATCACAGAAAGAGTGGGGTTTCAAACAAAAATGGAAAGGGAGGAAGAGATAAACGATTCGGTTGGGAAAATTTCGAGGAGGAGTACTTGCAGCAGTGGTTAATTTTTATCCGCAAAGCTGATTTCACATCCCTTGAAGATAAGACTATCTAAGATCAATGATGGAATAAGAATGATAACACTTGTTCAGGTGCTTACATTTCGTTAGGAGAGCTTTATCTTGATGATGATTGACTTGTTGAGATAAGCTGTGGAGTAAGATTTGGGCCGTTTGATACCTTTGAAAGCACTCTGTTGGATTACCAAAGAGTTCATCTAAAGCTGCTGATTGGCACTGAAAATAAGGAAAATCATTCAAATTGATTAATACATAAAACCTCATAAATTAGTAACCTAAAAGAATAAAATGTGAATTTCCAAATCACAAGTCATAGTTATTGGAGAAATATCTCTGATGAATTAAATCTTTCTATTTAGGGTAAGACTCACTCCAACGATCCGGACCAAGTAAGTCCAAGGTTTAATCAGATACAGAATAATCAATTAATCGGTTGACAATCCTGCCAACCGAAATTAATGTAGTAGTAGTAAAGTCCAGCTGCCCAAACACTTGGTTTGTTATGCTGATATTTCACAGCGAACGACTGGACTGAATAAAAAAAGAAGGGGTAGGAAAGACATAAATAAACTGTTATTTTTATAGAGGACATAATTTTTGGCACTGACTTTAATATGAACTTTTAGCCATCCGTATGTATTAATCAATCAAAGAGCGACGGCAAAAACAGGCCATTTTTCGCCCCTTCTTTGAGTACTCACGGATCTTTTTGAAACATGTCACAAACGATACCTTATAATGACCTAATACTTCGGTGAAAATATTAGCTGGAGTTCTCGCATGGTCCATGAGATATAGCCCCCCCAAAAATCGAATTTCTCGTATATATCGTTGGACTTTGCACTGATTTCCTTGAAAATTGAGATGATGGGGTATTTTTACACGTTCTTTTCATTTTTGAGGTCAAAAATTGTTATGGGCCCCCATTTTTGGGGGTTTTGGGGGTGGTCATTTTTGTCAATTTTGTGTGTGCTAAAAGTCGCAGAATTTGTAGAAATAGGTACACACATTTAAAAAGAGTGTAAAAAATTGAAGAACTTTGATGTGATTGGTTTTTTCTGTCCGATCGATATATCTCGAGATAATCAATCTTAAAGTTAACAAGTTGTGCCGGTGCCGCGCTACTGCGTTCAAGACATCCAACATACATAACTCTAACACTCCTTGTGAACTTTGAGATCGATTATTTCGAGATATATCGATCGGACAGAAAAAACCAATCGCATCAAAGTTCTTCAATTTTGTACGCTCTTTTCAAAAATGTGTACAGTTTTTACCTATTTTTACAAATTCTGCAACTTTTAGCACACACAAAATTGAAAAAAATGACCACCCCCAAAACCCCCCAAAAACGGACTCAAAAATGAAAAGAACACGTAAAATTACCCCGTCATCCCAATTTTCAAGGAAATCGGTGCAAATTGAAAATGAAATTGAATGAAAACGATGACTCACCATTTGAATGGCGTGGTTGTATAGGATCTTGTCAGCAGTTGCGCTGGCATTTTGAAGAATGCCCGGTGAGTTCAGTTGCTTACATTCTCCCAAACATTGACGGAACCTGACATTTAGTAACTTCACAACTGCAAAGGAAAGAAAGAGACAGTTGAAAGCATAGGTACTTATAGAAAGAAAAATAAACTGTAGGAAATACCCCACAAACACTGGGGACCCCCCCAGACCCCCTTTCTTACTCTGAGAGAGACCCCTAGACCCCCTTTAATATTCTAGGGGAGAACCCCACACCCCTTAAAATGGGTCTGTTGCAAACTTTTGCTACAGCACTATAGAGTGTTCAATCTGATGTAAAATCGCTTGAAAAGTCCATTGGTGACATCAGAAAGTCATAAAATGCAGTATGAAACTCACGAGAGACGTTTAATGAAATCCAAGATGGCGGTAAAATATCGAGCAACCTGTATGCATGCACCACGAACATCCAAGGATAGCCAACCTCACAATATTGATCACACCCAATCACAACGTAAACAAACACATAACCTCTGAAGCTGTGAGGTTGTCAACGTTGGCAATCCTTAGATGTTAAAGGTGCATGCATACAGATTGCTCGATATTTTACCGCCATCTTGGATTTCATTAAACGTCTCTAGTGAGTTTATTATTGCATTTTATGACTTTCTGATGCCACCAATGGATTTTTCGGGCGATTTTACAAGCGATGAAACACTCTTTACCGTTGTAGCAAAAGTTTGCAATAGACCCATTCTGGGGGAAGACCTCCAGCCAGACCCCCACGGTTGGCTTGAACGAAAGTTAAATAAAAAATCAGTGGACCTCCCGGATTTTTTCAGGAGCTTAAAGTAGAGTATAAATGGAGTCATTTAAGGCCAAAATGGAAATAGGTTGTTCAAGCTCCTCGAGAAATTAATCGATTTTAAATTTTTTTAGGAGAATTTCGGGGAAAATCAAAATGGTTAAATTTGGATCGGTCTTTGTGGCAATTGTAACTGTCGCAGACTAAAAAACTAAAAAGATTCTGAAAGTAGGGATCAAGAGCTTTCGTTTGATGGGTGACAAGCTCATATTTGAGAAGATAATATTGGGGTTCCGCGAGACCCCCCCATTTTTGGGGTTTTGGGAACCCCCAAGTGGCCCAAGTCAAGATGGGGTGTCTAGAGACATATGTTGTGATACATCAATCGAAAGCTCATTAAAAGACGAAGATATTAGACGTATGCAATAGTCCCACTCCTACAAAATTGTAAATACTACCTCTACTTTCAGTAATTGGTTGAGGATGGGTGCAAGAGACATAATAATGGAATAACAATTTTAATGAGCATTTATGACAGATGTATTTAAATAAAAGTTGTGCGTTTTTAAATGGACATCACAGTACTTTAGAATATACATTTTTGTTCAATCGAGCAGATAATAATTGCTGAAAATGGCACGGCAAAACAAAGAGAGTGATAGTACTGGGGAAACGTGATTGAAATTTTTTGTGAGAGTCCCCGTGACTTTCGGCCGTTCAGGGGGGGATGATCAACCCCATTAAAATGCCTCTAGAAAATTAGTTTTTCCGTTTTGACGCCCGATCCTCCGAAATCAATTCGAGTTGTCGATGAATCGAAAATTTTAACGAGTCTCGGAAGGCCATGACATCAGGATAGGAGGATCGGGCGTAAGGACGTGGAGATCCTACCGTTTTTCAAGGAGCCTAAGTGAGGGGCATTGCTCCCCGAACGGCCGAAAGCGCACAGGATCGATACATCGAACCGTCTCGACTCTATTCTCATAGCGTGGCAAGACAGCGGCCGGAACTTAGAACCGCGTGTCCTGTTTACGGGTGAAATGTCAAAGTAAAATTTTTTTGTAATTTTTTCGGGGAGTCTCCGTGACTTTCGGCCGTTCAGGGGTGAATGATCAACCCCATTAAAATGCCCCTAGAAAATTCTTCTATGCGTTGTTACGCCCGATCCTCCAAAATCGATACGAGTTTTCGGGGAATCACAAAATTTTCCCGAGTCTCGGATTGATTGAGCTGGGAAGAGAGCTATTTGAAATTAGGTATTTCAGTTACGCCCAAAGTTCACGCTGTTTTTTTCCAAGTTCCCGACTTTTGTGCCAAAAACCAATGTGGCTTAGGGTTTTTTAGTGAGCAAGCGATGGAGTCAGTACATCACGACTTTAATGCAACATGGATAAAATATAAAGTGAACAAGTCAAACGAGAATTATGGTAGACAATTACTTCGTGCTGTGTGTGAATACAACGCCTCTCACGTCTAATTTTGATGGTTTTTTTTTTTTTGGGGGGGGGGGGGGGTTGTTTGTTTTTTAATTGATCAAATATGAGTTGATGCTCAATCACGTTTCCCCAGTACTATCACTCTCTTTGTTTTGCCGTGCCATTTTCAGCAATTATTATCTGTTCGATTGAACAAAAATGTATATTCTAAAGTACTGTGATGTCCATTTAAAAACACACAACTTTTATTTAAATACATCTGTCATAAATGCTCATTAAAATTATTATTCCATTATTATGTCTCTTGCACCCATCCTCAATCAATTACTGAAAGTAGAGGTAGTATTTACAATTTTGAAGGAGTGGGACTATTGCATACGTCTAATATCTTCGTCTTTTAATGAGCTTTCGATCGATGTATCACAACATATGTCTCTAGACACCCCATCTTGACTTGGGCCACTTGGGGGTTCCCAAAACCCCAAAAATGGGGGGGTCTCGCGGAACCCCAATATTATCTTCTCAAATATGGGCTTGTCACCCATCAAACGAAAGCTCTTGATCCCTACTTTCAGAATCTTTTTAGTTTTTTAGTCTGCTACAGTTACAACTGCCACAAAGACCGATCCAAATTTAACCATTTTGATTTTCCCCGAAATTTCCCTAAAAAAATTTAAAATCGATTTATTTCTTGAGGAGCTCGAACAATCTATTTCCATTTTGGCCTTAAATGACTCCATTTATACTCTACTTTAAGCTCCTGAAAAAATCCGGGAGGTCCACTGATTTTTTATTTATCTTTCGTTCAAGCCAACCGTGCCCCCCTTAAGAGGCTAATTTTACAGTATGCAGGTTGCAGAGTAATTTTGCAAATTTTCGTCAAAATTCAAACAGCTCTCTTTGAAACATTCCAATTTTACCCATTTTATCTTTTATCATCCATAACTTCCCTACAATTTAGAATTACAAAAAAACAAAAGAAAGTGCCTCTAAGGAATGGTAAAAGCAACTTCTTTCCAAAATTTTGATGCATATGGACGATTGGCTCAAAAGTTATGCTGGGAGACAGACAGACAGACAGACAGACGGACGGACGGACGGACGGACATCTGCACTATCGCAATACTTTCTCAAATTCTGACTCTGTTTGTTGTGAGAAAGTAAAAAACAACCACAACAGTACAGCTCATTATCTCTTAGATAATTTGAGTACAAAATTAGCTTCACTCAGAGCCAATATACGCTAGAGACAACACACTAGCAGATCCCGCGGGGGTCTTTTGGAGACTCAACAGAATAACATAGAGAGCAACATCCGACAAGACCATATGATGACTAATGAAGTGTACAGGTGCCGCAAAATTGGCCTTCGGTGATGGAATTTTAACGGTTCAAGACAAATTTCAGCTGGTAGGAATTGACTAAATAAAAATCTGAAAGAATCTATGGTTACGCCACCCTTCCCTGCATATTTTGGATGTTTTACAACGTTTTAACATTCTTCTCTTTTAGTCTGCAACTAATCAAAGTTGAAAAAAAGATCGTAAAGTGGCTATAGAACATCTATCGATCCAAATTCAGGTCCTCAGAAAAATAAACCAGCAGGATAAGTC
Organism: Trialeurodes vaporariorum; assembly: GCA_011764245.1. Taxonomy (NCBI): domain Eukaryota; kingdom Metazoa; phylum Arthropoda; class Insecta; order Hemiptera; family Aleyrodidae; genus Trialeurodes; species Trialeurodes vaporariorum. Next base: position 20,026,383 of record VMOF01000369.1, on the reverse strand, counting down.
AGTCAGGTACGGTAGTTATTTTTTGTTTGCTTGGATCTGGAATGAACTCAAACAAAAAATAGGCGAGTTCACTCTGTTCCATATGAAAGATGTTTGTTTTAAGATTACCATTTTTAACAGAAGCGGACGGCTGCAGTTGCCCTGATCTGAGCTGATTGGTGGCTAATGTCAAAGCGGAGCTGAGAAGCTGCAAAGCTCGAACAAGCAGAACGAGTCTCTCAGTTCGGTTCCGAGATTGCGATACGTCAATCACACAATCGACTAAAGCTAGGACAAAGTTGAGTTTTGCAAGGGTTTCATTATGTTCGCGTTCCAAAATAGTTTCTGGAGATAGTTCAGGGAGATTGAAAGTCATCACGCCATCCATGCCACCTAATTCTGAAATAGAAAGAGACAACTTTTAAAAGAAGAAAAACCATTGCGAAAAATACATTTCTAAAAATTGAAATCGCGGCTCAAATGGATAAAACAGAATTAAAACACATTTTGCACAAACAACTAAACTGAGAATACAAAAAAGGAAAAGGAAGGAATGAAGGTACTACGACTCTCAAAAGAAAGTACCCTCGTCCAAATTCTTACTGTTAAATAGTAAAAATTTCTACCAGGGTACTTTCTTTTGACAGTAATTGTGCAGTCAATCAATGAAGGAAACAAATTCTCTTACCTGGCAATGTCATGGCCCTTGAACTGAACGGAACTAGAGGAAGCATGTTGTTGGAGTTGAAAGTTGCCATGGCACCGTTACCAACTAAAGGTGCACTCAAAACTGTAAGCAAAGAGAAGGTAAAATATTCAAAATCATAACGATAAAATAATAAATAGTACAAACTTTCTTGTGTAGATTTTTTATAAATAGTCTACTAAGTTTTTAATTCATTTTCAAGCGACTTTTCATTTACTTATTAATTTATCTATTTATCTATTTATCTATTTATCTATTTATCTATTTATCTATTTATTAATTTATTTATTTATCTATTTATTTATTTAATTGGTGAGGACATAAAAGAGCTGAATAGATGATATCATAGTAAATAGCAAATTTCAAAATTTCAAGGCAGTACAAAGATGAATAAGATGATTATGCTAAAATTTTATGCTCATGAGGGGAGTGCACAAACCTGGACCCTTGAAGTTTGATCAAATTTTCAGGATTGATAGTCTGTAAGAAACTCTTTGACACGTTTTTCGCCATTGTTGTGAATGGGCTTAAGAAACAAACGAAAAATTGATTGCAGGCGTCACCTCTAATAGCTGCCGCTGGTCAGCAGCTCAGCCAAAAGGACAGCATCTGCGTCCACGGGTCAAGAAGTCGGCGGTTCGAGTCTAACACCGGCACTTGATTTTGCACACTGTACATTTAAGTTTGACATATTTTTTCACTACGTTTGAACTATTTTGTAGTGTGCACAGTTTTACTACTGATATTACAAATAAGAACCACGCAAAAATGAAACAGTCCGAGTTCCTACCTGATTTACGCAGAGGAGAGTTAGTTGGAGTAACAGTCCAAGTATTGACAGGTGGAGGAGTTGGAGGAGGATTGCGTCCTCCAGGTGGCGTTCCGAGAACAAATTGAACCTGAAACAACACGATAAATATTTCAACAGATCAAATATTTCAAAGAACCAAACGAACAAGTTAAGAAGGTCATCCAAAAAGATAAATAAAGTGAACGCTCGTGTGAAACAACATTTTTGCCATGATAAAAAAAATTTCAACAGAAAGTCCACTCAGCGAAATTATTAGACTTGTGTATTTCTGTAAAAATCCGGAAAATTCCACTTAACAAGGTTTCTCTGAGATTAAAGCATTTATTTTGGATAAATTGGAAAACATAATCTTGTAAGAGAATCTTTTACTTCCCAAGTTGTGTTGATTAGGTTCATGAGGTCATGGAATGCCATGCCTTCTTCCAGAGACAAATAGAGAAGCACTAACTGGCTGCAGCAATAAAGGTGTTACGACAAATACAGTAACCATAGTGACGGACGAAGTCACTCCTTTAGCTCGGCCTAATGAGACGTTTTTTGGAGGTCCAATTGGATAGTCTTCTTCTCTCAATCTCTGGAAAAGCAGTGACAGTTACTCGAGTGACGTAGAACGCTGCGCAGCCATTAATATCATATCCTCAAGGGTTCATCTAAACTAAAGGGAATCTATTTTCTATTCCTTGTTTATTCATACGTATTTGTGCCGAAGGAATCTATGTTTTGTTCCTTCCTTCAGTTTCTACCTTGTGTTAAAGAAACCTACCTTCTGTTCCTCTCTCCATTCACTATTGGAGAATCACTATGTCAAAGGAATCGATTGGATTCCTCATATCATCATTTGTTTGTTCTATCACTTCATCTTATTACAAATCTGTCTCAATACAGGTAAAATATTATAACTAATTCTTAGTTACTCTATTCATTTCAATTATCCGTAAAATCACATGTCTATGAGAAAACGCCAAAACATTATGGTGCAAGTGACCAGGATACTTATGCACACAACGCAGGACTCTTCTACTTTTCGATCACGATTTGCAGGTACAACAATTATTCTACAGTATAATTCAGCATTATCAAATCTATTCAGTGTATTATCAATGAATATACATTTATACATGCCATTTTGAATCTTTTCCGATATGACAACGTTTGTTTGGAACATTTGGCATCGTTGGATTACGCCGCGCATCAAGCATTCCTCGGTGCGTTGTTACTCAGCTGTGACGCTCTCAACCGTAATGTTTGGCAACGATGCGTGTTCAACTATCACAGCTGATTTAATTTAGACTAATTTATTTACAATTTGACAACGCTGACGAGTGCTTGTTTTTATTTGTAGATTTGTTAAAACAGCTGATTATTGTTTTGTTTATGATTTGACCTACATTTCATAAACCCATATGTAAATACTAAGTAAAAAGGAAACAACTTGTATTTCAATGTTAAATACAAGCTCTCTTATGTCATGATGAGCTTTTCTCCTGCACCAAATGGAGACAGTTTATGGTACCGAATACTGATCAAAACAGTATTCCAACTCCGCAACGATTATTTAGCCGCTCTCCAAGCGACTATCATTTCCATTCTTGCCATTCAAGAGTGATCGTGAATTTAGCCGCTCTCGAAGCGACTATTGTTTCCATTCTTGCCATTCAAGAGTGATCGTGTATTTAGCCGCTCTCTAAGCGACTATCATTTCCATTCTTGCCATTCAAGAGTGATCGTGAATTTAGCCGCTCTATAAGCGACTATCATTTCCATTCTTGCCATTCAAGAGTGATCGTGAATTTAGCCGCTCTATAAGCGACTATCGTTTCCATTCTTGCCATTCAAGAGTGATCGTGAATTTAGCCGCTCTATAAGCGACTATCGTTTCCATTCTTGCCATTCAAGAGTGATCGTGAATTTAGCCGCTCTATAAGCGACTATCATTTCCATTCTTGCCATTCAAGAGTGATCATGAATTTAGCCGCTCTCTAAGCGACTATTATTTCCATTCTTGCCATTCAAGAGTGATCATGTATTTAGCCGCTCTCTAAGCTACTATAATTTCCATTCTTGCCATTCAAGAGTGATCGTGTATTTAGCCGCTCTCTAAGTGACTATAATTTCCATTCTTGCCATTCAAGAGTGACGTGTATTTAGCCGCTCTCTAAGTGACTATCATTTTCATTCCTTCATAAAGTGATTCTGCTCTCCTGCAAATATAATTTACCACTGTAATTGAGTCAACAATGTTCCTCATCAGATACTTTCTAACATTTACAGCTGTCATTCATGATGACATCAGGAGACAAAGAGTCTCTAGATCTCAAAAAATGACTTTAAATACGCTCTTCAAGTCATTATACGTTCAGCTAAAATACTCCAAGGACTTTTTAGCGGTTCCACACACTATCGGGAGGAACTTGAAAAACGGTAAAGGCATTCCCGTTGATCTCACTTTACACTCGAACTTCACAAGGATTGGAAATTCTCGATATTTCTGGGTTTTCGTCACAGGACAGGGTATGTTCGATTTAAATTTAATTATTTTTCTACGATGTCTTTCACCAATTCTTTGAAAAGATCGACAATCAGCAACCTTCTCTTCAGCAAAGAGTTGGGCAGATATTATTCGTCGAATTGATTGTCTAGTTTGGCAACACAATAAAATCGGATTATTCGACAGATTATTTGGTCAATTGATCATACCTCCTGACATGCAATGGTGTCACATCTCTCGCATCAACTCTGTTGCCAGACTGATTCCACTATTTCTGATTATTCGGTTGCCCAGCTCTGCTCAGCTACACCAATCAACCTTATCGCAGAACTGTCAATACCATCATCCCATTTGAGGCCTGCTGATAATTCTAGGTTCAGCGGTAATAATCAGTATTGGGACTGCTTCAAAGAAATGTTTGAGGCTCTGATCCATAATGATCCTTCTTTGTCGCGTATTCAGAAGTTTCACTACGTTCGCGTTTCAGTGATCGGTGAAGCAGCTCCATTAATCAACACGATAAAATTCAAATTCAATTATTATAAATAATTGACCTTTGGTACGTCAAAAATGAATAGGAAAATGAAGTACTGATAGTTTTTCAGCTTATGCAACAACAATTTGAGCTTCAAAAAAAGCCATAGTGTCGTTCCATCGGTAAGAAATTTGACCTCTAAATTCAAGCAAATTGTGAATACGTTAGATCTTTTAGGATTGGCCCATCCAACAGACACAGCTCTAGCATACCTTTGTTTTACAAAAATGTACAGACAGACATGGCGAGCTTGGGAAAAACTCCATTCATCTAATGAGCTTCCTCGTTGGAAAAGTACAATAGCGAATTCTTGATTCAACATATTCTCAAGTTTTACGAACTGAACAGTTACTATTTCATGAGTGCAATTATCGATTTAGTCGGTGTGAGAATTTTCTCAGGAAGAGCCAAACAAATATGACGCCTAGAATATAAATTCCCCTTAAATTGTGTGAGTAGGCAATAAGAAGACATCGATTTCAAGTCAATGATTTTCATTCAGGTATACTTTTTACAGATACTTTAAGTTAAACGGAGGTCACAAAAGTAGCCCTCAATGAGTAACTAAACCCTTGAGCAGCCAGGCTACGAGGGCAAATAAATGTTCGTTCGCTCCAATTGAGTGGGTAGTTAAATATTCGTACATCACGGTGCTGATTTTGCATACACAATTTATTGAAGGAGCTCGACGAACCATTATTTTCAAACGTTAACAATTTTGGGTCGCACCTAATGTAAATGAAAAAATCGATACTGTGACAGATCTAGTCACAGAAGCGAGTATACTCGGGCGTGCTATTGAAATGGTTCAAAGTGCCGTTGCTTCCTTGAATCAGGTAATTAATCAAATTGTATATAGGAACGAACTGGTTCCATGTTCGATATCGTCAATAATATCAAGAACAATCTTCGAATCGATGATATTCAAGAAAATTCAGTCTCTCTTTCAGTTTCAATGTCAATTGCATCTAGATACAATAACGATAAACATTTTATTCATTTTTGGTTCTGCCAGAAAGTTTACCATCTCTCTCATTGATTTCCTATTTCCCACAAAAGGATCTAAAATTAGCGGACCTGTATCGTTTTACAGAAAATCAGAGATATGTGTTTTAATTGGCTAACAACATTTTCATACCACTCTTTCTCCAACAATGAGTCATTGATGCTATGAAAGGAAGATGATGACATTTCCAAAAGAACACATACAGAGTTTGTCTTTATTTCTGATTAGTTGATACTTTGACATGAAGTCACTGAATAAAAATCAAAGAGCGTTTATTTAAATCAAGCGTGTAAATAACCATCTCTACTTGGAGGTACTATTTTTGCGTACATCGTTCATTGAAGGCGCTTGACATTTAAGTTTTACAATAGTTCACAATTTATCGTTCTGATATGATATGCAATGCGGAGCTTACATGTTTATGAAAATTCGTGATTGAAATTTAATAGTATGAAGCTCTGGACTCGCATTCAATAAAACAACGAAACATATGCAAAGTATTTAAAAGGTAATAAAAACAACGGAACTCAATTGAAATATTTCTTTGCGAATAGACACTTTGTTATCACAAAGTATTCCACTTCCTTTTCAAGACTAGAATTATGTGTAATTCTCACTGATTTACCTCTTGTTGTATATTAAGTTGGTAGTTGCTGTCATCAGGCTGCAACGCTGCACAGTTATCTGTTATCTCTTATCAAAAACATCAGATGACCGGCCTTGATAGTGTCTATCCTTCTTTCATTTCGTATTACTTATTATTACATTATATTGCCTTGATCTCGGTCATAACACCTCGGACAAAGTTGAACCAAGCACGAGCACACCTTCATTTACAGTTTTTTCTTCCGTATGTTTGAGAATAGAGACCTAAATTATTCTTAATCAGTGCAAAGTAACCTAACCACGAGAAAACATTTGTGAATGACCACGAGATATTGGAACAAGACAGTTCAATTGTTCAATCGACTTTTCATTAAAACTTATTAAATTCCACAGAGGATCTAATTTTTTCGCAGTCTTCTGTATCAGATTTTCTTTTAAATTTTTGAACGCATCTTTTTTCGTTTAATTTGAGGAATAAAAGTGCGAATAGATTCTCATAGAGCCTAGCTACATTTCAAAAAATTTATTGTCTTGTACTCAAGTGAATAAGATGATTTGTCAACATTTTATCTCAGGGGGAAAGGGACCCACCAAACCTTTGGAAAACCCTTAAAAAGTTTTGATCAAATTTTTAAAGGATTGGATTTTCCCTGTAAAAAACTTCTTTGCCCCCAACTTTCCCCATTCTCATGAATTGCTTAAAAAAACAAACTAAAAATTGAATTGCACGTCATCAATAGTTGCCGCGGTGAGATATTTTAAAGCGGAATAGGAACTCTTTTTCCAGCAAAATGGTCTTCGAGTCTGATAGGTCATTGATTTTGGGAAAAAAACTTTACAAACTCAGTTAGAATATTTTTTAACTACTTTTAAAACCAAAAATTTTGGTGTTCCGGTTTTTTTAGGGATAAGGAAATAAGGACCTCTTCAAAAATAAAAACAGTCCGACATTCCTCCTAAATAAACCATCATGTGATTATTTGGTGCTTAAAGAAGAAAATTTTACAGCATGGAGTCATTGGATGTTCATTGCGCCTCCAGTATGATCTTTCCCATAACAAATTGAACCTGAAACAACAGGTTAAATTATTAAAACAGATCAATTATTTCAAAAACCCAGAACCCAAGTTAAGAAGTCTCCATCCCAAAAGATAAATTGAAGTCTAACGCTCGGGGAAAAACAACAGTTACTCCGATGATAAAACCCCAAAATTCAACCTAAAAGTTCACTAAAAAAGGGAATTATTTCACCTTGTGTTTTTCTGTATTTGTCCGGAAAATTCCTCCCTTAAAAAGGTTTCTCCTTGTGTTAAAGCCACTTCTGTTTTCTAATTTTGGGAAAAAAATCACTTGTAAAGGGGAATCTTTTCTCCAAGTTGTTTGTTTATCACTTCATCATTGCCCAATGGAAAAATATTATGCCTTTCTTAGACTACAAATTTAGAGAAGCACTAATTTGGCCCCAGCAATAAAGGTGAGCACCCTCCTTTTCACTTCCCACTCCATCCCCCCTGTGTTATCTAAATGTCGCCATTCAACACCCTGCGATACCAAAGGGGTATTGACTGTTGTTTTGTTGAATCCGGGAGAATTCAGCGTGCCTCAAATCTGCTCTGAGTATTTTAGCATAGTGCTCCGTACTTTTTTCCTCTGCCTTCTTCCATCTGTAATTTAGATGTTTTAACCTCAACATAAGTTTAATGCCAAATGACATATTCTTCAGTTTTATTAGTTTTACTAATTGTTTTTTCTCTGTTTCTTATGTTCTGTTCATTTTTATGCTGGTCATCTTTTCTGTTTTCTTATTATTTGTTCTAATAGTTGGGCAGTTTGCCTGTTCAATCTTCATGAATGTATAAATGAATGAATGAAACCACTTACTGAAGGTGGAGAGATAGAGTGAATATCCGGTGGGGTGGCACTATAACGCTGCATACTAATAGGTTGAGATCTAGGTACTGAATTCTGGAAGGAGACAAGAAAAATGATAATCAGAGGATGGAATTGATGATTTACCACAGCATCAATTGTTACAATTATTACCTACATACACAGGAGATCCATCTAAACTTTGAGCTAAGTTTTCTCTGCGAAGAGTGAGTGTTGAACTTTTTAAATGATCCCATCCCTACTTTCACAAAATTTTACATCAGAATTGATAGTCCCTTTGCCAAAATCAAAACCTTGGAAGAGCTCTACGCTCTATTGCTCTATCGTGCGTCCTCTTGTTCTTATTATGTACTATTACCTTAAATTAGTCACTAATTCTCCTAAAAGTTACAACAGATCTGGTGGAAATAGTTTGGCAGGACAGGTAAATAATATGGAAGGTACGATGGGACGAAAATTAATGAATTATGCACATAAGAGCATTTATAAATAATTTACCTTTGTAGGAGAGCTAGAATTAGTTTGTTGATTCAGTGACTGATTTGGAACAGGTATCGGGACAGGGATTGAGAGAGAACTTGGTCGATGCGGACCTGGCACACATTCACGAGCACTGAAAAAAAAAAATTGAAAACTCATTATGAGAAAAGATTGTTCTTCAAGAAGGAAAGTTTTTTGACAAATTAACAGCAAATTAAAAATGAACTATTTGCAAAGAATGATTCCACAGTAACAAGACTTTTCACGGAAAACCAAAAAAAGTCATAGAAATTGCGATTGCGCCATTAAAATGTTTAAAGCTACCAAACCAATGAATATTTTAGTATTTTACTATTTTATGCTCATTCATAACAAGAAAAGTAAGATAGAAAATGTCAACCGGTTTATTGATCAAAATGAAATTAAACTAGTCATGGTGATAAAATATTTAAATATATTAACAGATGAGAAATTACTGTTCAAAGACTACATGAAGGAACTACGTAAAAAACTATCCTCCAAAATTTTTCTACTGAGATATCTGTCTAAATTTTGTAACTGTGAAATATTGTTATTTTGTTAGCAGTGAATTTTGTCAAAAGAAAGAGCTAATTTCGCAAATAAAGTTTTGAATTAATAAAAATAGAATTCTGTGATGAAATAAAAATAGATAAAGAAGGGGAACATAATGCTAATCACTCAAGAGGAGGACTACATGGAGGTTTATTAGGCAAAACACAACGTTATTTGTGGAAAAAAATAAACTGTAGGGAGTACCCTACAAATTTTTGATTGCCTCAAACATAAGCAACGACTAAACTATCCACAGTATCAAAATTTTGTTCTTTCATCAGAAATAAAAGAAGGGTAAACTTTTAGAAAACCCTGCAAATCAGAACATAATAAAGAAAAGGCAAGATAGGTAAAAAATTCCTTACAGTTTATCAGTTGGAAGGTTTGAAGGCACCAGAACAAAATCGTCAGATCCATCTGGACTGATGCAAACAGGAAATCCTGCACAGGAAAATAAAAAAAAGTAGTAGTAGTAGTAGTAGTAGTAAAGTCCAGCCGACCAAACACGTGGTTCGTTATGCTGATATTTCACAGCGAACGACTGGACTGCATAAAAAAAGAAGGGGTAGGAAAGACAATCAAAGTATTCTCAAAACAAAGGATAGGAAAGAGGAGAGTAACACCGACCTGCCAGGGACTCTCAAGTTTGGGAAGGAAATACCTAGAGTACTCAAGGAGGTAAAGTGCTCTATGAAAAAAAAACAGGAAATGAGCGTTACCTAAAATACATTTGACAGTAGTGGTAAAGAGTTCAATTTGGCATCCGTGACACCATTTCAACCTACATAAAATAATAAATTTTTCCGGAAGCAATCACTTTTATTAGTGTCAATCATTTTACATAGACCTTACTTTCACTTAACTTCTCAAATTTTACTCTCTTGGACACCAAAAATTAATAATTTTACTTCCACTATTTGATCGTTTTAAAGCCGCTTAAGATTTTTCCATTTTTCCACTTTTTTGTTTTTTTGTTTTTTACGCATTTTGTAGCTATTTGAGCTTCTGCTTCGACCATCTGAAATAGACTTTAGAGCATTTAAAGGAATTGTAACAAATCTAACGCTAGAAATTACCAGGTTCATGCACTGGGCTTGTTGCCAGCTGCGTAGGTTGATTTGGCTGAGGTGGGGGATGCAGGAAAGCGTGACCAAAAAATACGTCAAAGTCCATCCGCTCGCCTGAGTTTCTCCTCAAGAGTCCTTGTAGAAGATTTGTAAGTTCAGGCGACGTTCCACTAGGAATTCTGAAAAGTGAGAAAATTATTTGAATGAGTTGCCAAATTCCTGATTTCATCTTGTTACAAACTTGACACTATTTAATGGACTGGTTTGGTGACTTTTCGGTTTACGTGATGTTTTCAAGAAAGTACAAATGTTTGGTTCCTAAACACTATCTAGAGAAATAGTTCGGTATCAAGAGATCAGGAAAATCAAAAATTTTCTTTCCATACATGTTTTTTTTCTTAAGAAACAATTAAAATGGTTGTATTGCACTGAATTTCCGAACAAAAACAATGGCTGTACTCTTAATTATAATTGCCTAATTAACAAACTGACAGTTTTTGGACTTAGAGATTTGGTGCCGAGACTAATAGAGACCCAGCACATGCTATGCTTCCTGTGTTACGAAAGTGAGGTAAGTAAAATGGGTTCATTTTTGTTAAGGGGCTTGACAGAACAACAGCCAACAGTCGCCTACTGTTGACTGTTGAAAGGTTAACATTGCTCCAATCAAAATCTACCTGAATTAATTAATCAAGAACCATTGATCTGAAAAAAAAAAAAAAAAAAAACGCCAATTTAAACCATGAAGAAAACCTAACATGTGTCCATCTCTCAACAGTAGGCAACTGTTGACAGCTGTTTCGATGAGTTCCAACCAAATTTGTGCTCGAAAATTGGACACCTGCCACAAGCTTTGCGGTGGGTCTCTTTTTGTCTCTGATCTGTCATTGAAATGGTTTGACTGTTACTACAACCACAGAAAGCTAGTCTAGACATTTCTGTAAGAAAAAATCTCTCTTCTCCCTTGTAAACTATTCTTGTATTATCAATCATCATCCGTCAAAAAATCTTAAAGTGAGTTATATGTAGGGTGCGTTGCGCAAGGGTATTAACACCAACAAACCTAACTTGCGACACTTACTTTGGGGCGAGATTAGGATTTTGTTCATAAAATTTTTTCAAAACTTGGGGTGTCTGGGCTTGAAAAGGAGCTTTCCCAGTGAGACACTGGAAAACAATGGTTCCTAAACTCCACAGATCAGCTTTGGCATCATATTGAAGAGACATGATCACTTCTGGAGCCTGAAAAACAAAAGAAAATTATGAGGATAAAAGAAAATAAGCAGATAACTGAAATAAAAGTCATTAGATACAAATACTAGAATGAAATCAGTGTGGCTTTACAGCTGACACTACCAATAGGGTAGTAAGAGTAGTAAAACACCCCCCCCCCCTTCCATTGCAATGCAAAGATGAATAAATAAGGACCTAGTAGTAGTAGTAAAATCCAGCTGCCCAAACACGTGGTTTGTTATGCTGATATTTCACAGCGAACGACTGGACTGCATAAAAAAGAAGGGGTAGGAAAAACAATCAAAGCATTCTCAAAACAAAGGATAGGAAAGAGGAGAGTAACGGCAACCTGCCAGGGACTTTCAAATTGGGAAGGAAGAACTTAGAGCACTCAAGGAGGTAAAGTGCTCAGGATATATTTTTCCTCTCTCTCTTCTCACATAGATAAATAAATAGGAATAAGAATGAGATCCTTGTCACCTCAGCTAGGGTGGGCCAGAAAAAATCAAAGTTGAATAAAAGATGTAAGAGACTAAGGATGATTTCTTAAAAATTTGGGCTTCCTCTCCAGAGGACTACCCTAAATCCTCCTGCCGTGGCACAGTAAGTTTCACACTTATTATGACTCATGAGTAAAGTGAAAATTCGAACGCATTGCAAGAAGTTAAGAATACCCTCACCTACTCAAAAATCACAACTTATGGCCCGGATTGATGAAGAAATTTAGTTCTTTTAGACATACCTGCAGCCATACTCCCTTGAAACAGTAATTTTGACAAACATTCACCAATTTATAAGAATTTTAAAAAAAAATCATGAAAATTAAAAAAAGAAAAATTTACCACGCCAAAACCAACGCTTCATGCTTTTGGCTTAAATCTCAAAACGTGCAGTGCAGTGACATATTCAGAATCTAATCCCAACAAAAATTAATTTCCGCCAAAATTTACTCTGAATCAATTTGCTTGCCAAATGAGATCCTTCAAACCAAAAGCCATCATCAATAGGGAATAAAAGGGAAAAATTAACTGCAAGGAAATGAATGTTGAAATAATAAATGTATCATGACATTTAGATGATAAATACATACCATATACATTGGGGATCCACAAAGAGTTGCTGCCATGACCCCGTCTTGCAGAAATCGGGCGAAACCAAAATCAGCTGCAAAAGTTATAAAAAAGTAAGAGTTAGCTATTAAAAAGAGGACAAGAAAAAAGTGAAACTAAACTGAAACCTGACAAGCACCCAGGACCTATGCTACTGTTGATGCTTCACACATTTCGTCCAACAAGTGACGTATTTATATATATGTGTAAATACTATGTAATGATGAGACAGAAATGGAAACTAAACCAAGAAGGGGACAAAAAACCCGAAACGTCTTGATTAAACTCATAATCTTCGACAGTCGGATATAAAATAACACAGAAAAAAACAGCAGTAGTATAGTACTAGGAGTAAAGTCCAGCCGCCCAAACCTTGAGTTCGTTATGGTTGCAAATACAAAAGATTGTGAGTCTGACCTTAATGTATACACGTATATTTACACGTACACACTATACATTTTCTATGTTTCTTTCAAAGATTCTAAAAGATGAAAAGAACACAGAAAAAAATAGTTGGTAAGATTTACCATCATGATGACTGATTTCTGCACCTGCCAAAAAAATGGTAAACTTGACCAGACATTGGGTTGAATGAACTAGAAACAATGCAGTGGCGCCAGTGGCGTAGACAAGGGGGGATCCAGGGGGTCTGCCCTCCCCCCCCCCCCCTTGCCACCAAAATTTGTCCTAAAAAAGGTAATTTTTTGCGTTTCCAGACAAATTTTACCAAGTTAGTATCTTTGGACCCCCCCATGACAATTTTTGGACCTCGGACCCCCCCCCCTAGAAAAATTACTGGCTACGCCACTGAAACAATGTGAATTCAACCCAATATCTGGTAAAGTTTACCATCTTTTTGGCAGGTTCAGAAATCAGTCATCATGATGGTAAATATTACCAACTATTTTTTTCCGTGATGTCTGAAAAAAGGATGAGAGATTGTTCAAAAGAGGAGAAGATGAATATAAACTGAATTTAATCATTTGATTTTGTTTATACTTGCCTATTTTTAGCCGTATATGCTGAGGTTGAGGATATGGTTTTGTACCAGCGTGGCTTAGTAAAATATTCTGAGGTTTCAAATCACGATGAACTACACCTTTTGCATGAAGCGCTTTCATGGCTCCAGCTGAAAAATGAGAGGTAAAAGTTTAGAAAACAGTACAAAAATAGAATGAATGAGTACTCGAGAATTCCAATCTTTGATGGAGAGTCTAAAGAAATAAGAAGTAGAACTGAGGGAGGTAGCAATGGTAAATTCTTGATTTCACAAAAAGAGAAAATTTAGGAATGTTAGGCTCCGAACATTACGTCCAAAATAGATACCTCCATGTCTAAAAGTGCTTTCAAAAAAAATGTTTGAAAATAAAGTTTGATCTCAAGGCCTATTGTTTTAAAGTTAGTTTAGTAGCACTGTAATCTTTGCAGCAAAATCGGGAAGCTGTGTGAATCAAGTAAGTGTTGATTTCCAAAATTAAGTACTACAGTAAAAGCTCGATGTGTCGGATCGTCTTCGGACCGCGGCATTTATCCGACTTAACGAAAGTCCGACTCATGAAAATTACGTCGGAGTCGGATTTTTCCCCAAAAAATCCGACTCAGCGCGCGAAGTTTCCCGAAAATACCAGTATTTTCTTGGCGATTTCGTACCCGACACTTGTGTCAGCAACTTGGATGTGGGAAAAGAGGTTTTGCCGCTTAACTAAACAAACTCCCGAGGGGTCTCTTATCAATTTTACCGCGAAGCAATAGAGATTCTTCGTTGCGACAAGATGACTGCCGCGGGCCGCCTGCCGCTGAACCGGCGCCACGAGCACGACAGCGGCTCGCGGCTGAGTCTGGCTGGCGCTCGCGCTGGAGGTGTCTGAAGGAATCGGTCTTTTCGGACGCAGCATCTAGTATGAAGGAGAGGGGGGAGGTATCACACTATCACACCGACGCAAGAGATTTTCTCGTGTCGTTGATGAATCATCTGGTCTGCTGAACTCTGCATTAAGTTTTTGTTTACTTTTCACCGATTCCTCACCCCCCCCTCCCCCCTTTTTTTTCTCCTTAGTGTCCAAGTGTGCCGTGTCGCGCCAAGTAGCGCCAAGACTTTGGTGTTGCGTGCCATTCTCCCTTTGTTCCTGATCAGTTACCTCATCTTGTCACCCTGTCGTATTTCGTCTTCCGTTTCCGGCTAGCATAATGATGCCACCATGGCAACACTGCTGGGCCGAAAAAAGTCGGTCCTTTCTGGGACCAAAAGACTTCTACTCTTCGAAGTCTTTTACGTCCGAGACTTGCGAAGGGTGTACGAGGAGTGCTACATAACCTCAATGTTGAGCGAACGTTTGCCGACCGTACGTTTTACATAGCACGTACCTCTTGCTTAGCGACTTAGCGAGGACTCAACATTTTTTGGCCATGTGGCATGGAGTCGTTTTTAATTAAATGCCGATCGTATTGGAAACTCTCTTCGGGGTCCTTGCAGTGTTATCACGACGACTCGCGACGCATCACTCTCATCACTGACGCGCCGCGAAGTCGGCGTGTGGTAGAGATGAAAGGTGGGTCTGCTGGTTTGATTTATGACATAAACACGCACACAAAAACTTGAACTCGGCAATCTGTTGTTGGGATCTTTCATTCGTTTATCTGCAATTTTGTCCGACTCAAAAAAAAAAAGTCATCGCGGGACCGGAAAAAAATCCGAGACAAGCGAAATTCCGACTCTGAAAAATCCGACTTATGCCGACGTTTTTTACATTGGTCTTATGGGGCAATTCAAGGGACCGGGAAAAAAATCCGACTCAGCGAAAAATCCGAGTAACTGAGCGTCCGACACAGCGAGCTTTTACTGTATTTCATTCAGTCAAGGAACCACAGATTAGAGGTTACAGCTTCACTATGCTGATTGTGTGTCTGTTATAACTTCAGCAAGATTTATGTTTAAATTTGCTCACCTAATTGAGTAAGAAAGAGTCTTATGGTGTCTTCACTGAGTGTCCCTTTTTCTGAAAAATAAATTGAAGAAGGAATATTAAAAAGTTGACAGAAGAAAACAAAATAAAACTTTCATTTTTTTTTTAATTTTTTGAACAAGAGGCATGCATTTGAAGCATGAAAATGTGTATACCAAAGTCTGGATTCCAAGCAAGTAGTTTTGAAGTTGGAAAATGATTTTCTTCACATTCTGTCACGGCTCAACAGATGGAAATATACTAGGGTCGTCTCAAACGTAAGTATCAGTTTTTTTAAAAAAAAAAAAACCATTAACCCAAAAGAAAATCAGAAAATAGTGATAGATGCGCCATATTTTTAGCTTCAAGACCTTTTTTTTGGATTTTCGTTATCTATAAAATTGAACAAATGGCGGCGATTTTACCGCGACCATCTCCCGTCACAGTGGGCCCAAAATTTTACACAATCAAAGGTATCGTTTTTCAGACATGGGGAATCAATATGGTATAAGAGAACAAACATAATGTAAAAAAACTGTCAAAAACTGATAAAATGATATCAAATTTTATTTTCTGACACAGTCTCCTACTTTATATAGACATTCTTGTTACATTTTACACCAGTTCCCTTATTCCATCAGAAAAGAACAGGTATAATTATACATTATACGCAAATGCGTATTTTATAATGTGACGTGTATTTATCTAGGATTTTTTTTTTTTCAATATAAATTTTGAGTATAACTGCTTATTATATAGATTTTTGTAAAATATAAAATACGCAAAACGGTGCGTTTTGATTGACAGCAGCACTAGCAACAGCTCCATTATTACAGTTTGAATAACTGCAATTGAAGCTCTGAACCTCAGCAGCTCTTGCTACCCTGGATCAAAACCTTAAAAACTATCATCACTCTACTGTTTTAATGATTTGATGCTGAAAGATATTGCTAAATATGTACTTATGTGTTTGTAAATACATGTTTGATGTAATAAACTATTAAATTAGAAAATAAACCAAACAAACAAGATTTATCTCCCGCAAATTTTTTCCAACTGGATTGGAAATGTAATAATCACCTGTCAAGTAGTCGGCAAGATCTCCTCCATTACAGAACTGGAAAAAAATAAAGAAAAATTACCTATCATTAACAACAATATCAGTAATAAAGTGGTTTTTGAAAAATTTGCAATTTTTTTTTTATTTTTTATATTTTGTTTGGGGTTTCTTTTTCTTTTTTTTCAGGCCATTGTTTTGTTTTTGTTCTGTATTAATAACAATAGTTTGTAATCAGTGCAGTGGCGGATCCTGAAATTTTTTTGAGGGGGGCACGTTCATCAATTTTTAAATTTCAAGCATTGCAGAAAGAAATTTTGGGCTATTTTTTGTTGAAAAAAGGCAAAATTTGATGCTTCTATGAGGGGGGATACATGCTCCCCCCACTGGATCCGCCGCTGCATCAGTGAGTAGTACCAGTACGTACCGGTACTCAGTAACGGCAGTAACTTCTTCAATTACTTGGTATTTTAGTACAAAGAAAGAAAGAAAATGCAACTTTCCATGGTATACAAACAAGTAAAGCCACGCAGGTATGTATGATAATGTCGTAGTCTCAATTGAGGCGACTGCATGATAGCATGTCCAGGCTGGGTCAGGAAGATACGTGGCACAAAAATAGAGGAAACTCTGAAAGTTTTTGCTGTACTTGTGTGCAACCCGCAGTCCAATTTTTCGACCTATATTTTCTTTAAATGAAATATTTGTCTTTTACAGCACAAAGTTATTTAAAAATACCTAGATACAGCAGACAACTTGCTTTAAAATATAGCACATGAAAATTCAAGAGGTAAATCAAGATAAGTAACAAACCTCCATAACCAGAAACACATGGATTGGCGACTCCTGGAAAAAAGAAAAAAAAAAAACGAGATTAATTTTCAAACAGATTCATGATCAGTTAAGACAATTAAAAAGGACTCTAGGAGCAGATCTTTTGCATGTTTTTTCATTACGGATCCTAGTTTTAGCAGAGAGAAGAGAAGCTTTCCGCTAGAAATCAGCACTTGGGTTGTAATCCATTCTGCAAGCGCAGTCACTAGGACAAAATGTGTTTTTAGGCCAAGCGGGTTGCAAACAACTGATTGGCAAAGGAGGAGGGACTACTATCAACAATCTAACTGCACTAGTTTTAGTTTACTAAAGATTTATTTACAGTCTAGTCATAAGCTCTGTCCCTGGCTGAAATGGATTTTGTGAGAGTACTGTTGAAAATAAGAGTATGCTATATGAATAAATAAATAAATAAAATTTCTAACAGGACGAGGGAGAAAATAATCAAATTGATAAGTTTACTGTTGATAATTTGAAATTTTATGGTACCTTGCAATCCAGGAGAGCGACAACATTTTCATGGTGAAGTTCAGTTAACTCCTGGAAAAAAAACAGCGGAAAATTAAAAATGATGGAATTGGAAGGAAAAACTTAATAAAATCTACCAAAAGTACTATTCACTCTATTTCCTGAAAGATAAGTTCGGTTGCTGTTAGGTATGCTTTTCTGCATTTCACTCTTCTCTTTGAGCATTAAACTCTACACGGAGCGTTTTCAGGCCATTAATAATCACTAGTAACTCGGAAAAAGGAGGAGTCGTTAAGTCCAGCTGAAATTGAAAAAAATACCTTAATCTGAAATACGACTACATCTGTTAGTTTCATCATTGCGATTAATTTTGCTTCTTCCAACAAACATTGCCACATTGAATTAGCGCAATTGATTGCCTGAAAACTTTTGGACGGAACTTAAAAGATGGGTGAGTTAGAAGAACAAAATAAGAGTAATAGAGCTGAAGAGAAGCGAATACAAAAATTGGAAACAGCGCAATAATAATTATTTCCACCTACATTTTTTTTTTTTTTTTTAAAAAAAAATGGGTTCACATCTTAATTTTGAGATTGTTGCTTATTAAATCCAAATCTATGGCTTCAAAAGGACCAATTTTACTCAATGGATTTTGGAAAGATGGAAATTTGGAGAAATGAGCCAGACAATAAAATATGGTCTCAGTGTACCTTTTGTTAGTTTTTATTTCTTCCAAAACCAATTTTGTTGAGACTGTTCTTTTGAAGCAGAGTTGGGAAAATATTATTCCATGAATTATTTGTCTAGTTTGGCAATGCAATAAAATCAGATTATTCAACAAATTATTTGGTCAATTGACCATACCTCCTCACAGGCAATGGTGTCACATCTCAAGCATCAACTCTGTTGCCAGACTGATTTCATTATTTCTGATTATTCGGTTGCCAAACTCTGTTTTAAAGAACCACGAGAAGTTGCCACTTACTCGCAAAGCCAATTGGACACATTCAATTCATACTAAGCAGACCTACCAGTATTCCAACATTGCCATTCATCTCGACTTTTTAATTCCCTTCAAAATAATCTGATCGATAAAATTGCTTGTAATTTCCAGGAACAAGACTTGATATAGAGAAGGAAAGTTCCAGGAAGTTTTGAGAAATTCTTTGCTGTAGGTCTAATTTTATATTAACATTAAAGTCAAGTGAAAATGGCATTGTCTAAAGTCAAGCGGGTCCCTTTTGTATAAGTGAGTCCAATTGGCTTGTGGTACAAAAAATATCACGAAAATTGTGGCTATGATTTACTCTTGTCTTGCAATGTTCTTACAGCTCCCTTTTATTTAAGGAGCATACACACCTCTTAGGACACTAGTACGGATGTATAGTTTCCTATCAAGTTAGCTTACTTTTTGAGTACGTCAACATATTTCCTGTTTAATAATGAGACAGAAATGGGAACTAACCCAGCAGGCCGATCCTTGAAATTCACGACTTTTGGGTAGACTGGATAAAAATGGAAAACGGTGATTGGTAGAGGCGAGTCACGTGGTTGCCAAGTCTAATGAAAATACAGAATTTATCTAATTGGTTATCAGGTACTCCAAGACTGCCCGATAACCAATTAGATAAATTCTGTAGTTTCATTAGACTTACCAACCATGTGACTCATCTCCACCAATCACCGTTTTCCATTCTTATCCAGTCTACCCAAAAGTCGTGAATTTCAAGGATCGGCCTGCGGAAAGGGAAATGAAAACCCTAAACGTTTTGATCAAGTTACAGAATCATCATCAGTCGGATGTATAAAACACACAAACAAAAAATATTTCCTATATAATTCATAGCCTAACCTAAAAAGTTGTTTTTTTGCAATTCGTTCATTACATAAATAGAGTTTTTGACTACTATCCAAATATTGTGGTTAGAAGTTGATCAATGTTATCGGCAATGTCAATAGTTATTTCAACATTAATTGTTTCACTCCTTAACATAGCGATAAAAAAAAAAAAATTAATGCTGCTCTTGGGTCAATTTTACCCGTGAGTTTCAATGATCCTGAACAATTTAAGTAAAAAAATTGGCGCAGTGGAAAACAAAATTGGCTTACCTTTAAGATTTTAATTTCTTTTGCGAGTAAATTCTGGGATTTGGCAAGATTTTTCTTGGTGATACTTTTAATCGCAACTACTGACTTTGGATTCTGGAAAAGAAAAGTTAGTAAATAAGTAAATTGATAAAATAAAAAAAAAAACCGAATCTATGAATGGAATCAACATTCTTTTCGACATGGACCTGTTAGTATAATCCACCTGATTAGTTGTCATTTGACTTGGATTCATCTGTCATATTTGACAGTATTGGAAAAGAATGAGAAAAAAAAATATATAATACTAATGAGCACTTAACAGCAAACTCGGATAGGATTTTAGAAGGTAGTATTCAAAAATCATGGATCTCAAGACACCGAATCCTGGATACCGTAATATTCCAGGAACTTCATTTTTCCTTCGCTTGGCATTCTCTTGGCTTATTCATCTAAGCTCCTTAATCAGTCGAACAGCCGCTGAGTATCAGATTAGTAAAAGGGTGGAGGCATTCCTTCCTTGATGATGTTGAAACTAGGATTTTAACAAACTACCGACATTCACAAACAGACCCACCTTACAGAGAAGGTATTCATAAATTACTCAAAAACCTCTTGCTTTCCCTAGTATGCAGCCTGCTGAAAAGGATTTGAGCCATGAATTCAAATATCCTATCCGTTTTCCTCTAGATTGAACAGATTTTCCACAAGTTTCTTACTTAACACTGGCTCATTAATTTGAGGTTAGGTGTTGATTCTTTTTATTTTTCAAAATAAATTCGAATTTAAATTAGTCACAGAGGTTGCAGTTGGATTCAGCATACTCTAATAATACACGCCTGCCAGCAATATTTTAAGAGAAGGTCCAAAAATTAAGATTTATGGAGCAGTTAGTGGTGTGGTATACAGTAAGACGAGTATTCGGATTATGCGACTCAAAGTTCACAAGGACAGCCACTTGCATGTTAAAGTAGGAGGTTCTAGCATAATTTGTCGAACTTTCTCCACAAAATGGGTCTGTTAGCAAATGTCAGGAATTCGTTAAAATCTTCTGCCAGATACGCAATACTTCCTGTGCTCCTTTCAATTGCTCTCGGAGCGATAAAAGGTAGGTAACTTAAAGGACTAGAGGGTAACACTAATTCTCAAGGCTTGAGGTAGCTACAACTTTCCCCAATTTTGAATCTTCTTATCGAGTAGATAGTTAGTGGACAGTTACGTAGCTTCTTCGTGGCATAAATTTTCTTTCGCAGCTTAACAGTAAATTCTTTTCTATACAACTGACAATTAGTTAAGTTCCAGTACTCACAGTTAATGAGGTGTATTTCATATTAAATTCCGAATCAAAGTAAGACCACAACTGTGACAGTTTACGGAGTCTTGGTACATAATGAGTTCAGGGGAAAGTTGGGTTACTTCTCACCCTAAAACGAATAGAAAAAATCTGAAACTTAGAGTAATCTCACCTTCCTCAGCCTCCCTTTGTAGACAACTGCAAAAGCTCCATGCCCGATGAGATCTCTTGAATTGTATTCATAGTCACCAACTATTTCCATACCAGACATAACTTTGTATTCCTTTCTGGTGGACCTTTTGAAGGCCTGCGATACACGACTTAATCGAACATACCAAATCACAATGAAATCTTCAGATGACTAGAATTATCAAGCTTCATGGCATCACGGACAGCAACATGAGTGAGGAAGCTTGCATCATATTAAAAAAGCGATTTAATAAAAGTAAATTAAAACACAGTTAGAAATAAGTACATTTAACGTTAACACAGCATGAAGTGGAGAGTGGCCTTATAGCTTCTATTGACAAACATCTAAACTCTAAATTTTGCAACACTAGATAAACAAAAATGAAGGAGGAGAACACGTATGAAACTGAGAGGAAAATTACTGATCTAATGAGTGCAAAATGCCTTGCCAAACGCGCAATGGATCCATGAAATTACTCGCGAAAAAAAATTACCTATCAATTTAGATAAAGGACTCCACTCAACTCAACCTCCGTATTTACAGAGGGCAGCACCCAGCCCAAACACAAAACAAAGGGCGAAATGGGGAAATAAAGGGTATTTTGTCAGCCTTTTAGATATTTGATAAATGTCTGAAAATGTGCTGCTGACGCGAATTTTGGATTCGAGCAAATCCAAGGAAAGGACTTGTCTTGTCCCTAAGTTCAGAACGCAAATTTCGGAAAATTAGGGCAAAAATTTCATCTTGGATCTATGTGATCTTTGACAATTTGCCAATCGAAAAATATTATCTTTGCTCAACGCGAGATCAGCTGATATCATTTAGAAGTCAAAAGACAACTGTACAACTGGACTTAATCAACTACTTGCTTTTACTATCCCAAATATCACCTTTAGTTTTTTCTGTGATACCGAAACTCGAGTATTTGTTTTTTCAATATATTTACGAGTCTATAATAATATGCTCAAGTATTCTGGTCATGGAATAATAAATGTGTTCTTTTGGTGTAAGTAGTACATTCTACAAGGTTGCCTGTTCATGTATTGATAAAATTGATTATACGTCAATTTTTGAGCATCCGGAAAGTCAGATTTGTCTAAAAATTGCCATAAAAAATTTCTCGTAACGGGTCTGTGAATTAAAAGGTTTTTTTTAGGATGAGCACTGCTTAGAAAAGTGACATCTGCGAGATAAGTGTTACCCAACCTCACGATTAGACAACAAGGCATCATTGATAAAATTGACGTCCATATCTAAACAACAGTCACATGACATTTCGATCTCGCTGTGTTTGTGAAAACTGAAAAGTGAAAATGATAATTTAGTTATTTCTCTCTCTGTCCCTCATAGTAGTTTTTAAAGGCAGCCGGTAGTGTACAGTGCTTGTGTGTTTTTTTTTTAAATTTTATTCGTAGATACTCATATCCAATCCATTCAGTATGGGGCTGCGACACACCTTGTTATACATTTGGTCGGCCACCGTGCTCACTGGTTCCATGAGCATAGGTCTGTTTTACATGTTGGCTGGAAAAGGACATAAAATTGATTTCGGTTGGCTATTAGAAGAAATTTCTCCTTACATGTGGGGAGTCCTTGGTGTAGCATTTTCCGTATCCTTATCAGTGGTCGGTGCAGCCATGGGTATCCATACGACTGGTGTCAGTATTTTGGGCGGAGGTGTCAAAGCCCCGAGGATAAAGACCAAAAATCTAATCTCCGTCATCTTCTGTGAAGCTGTAGCCATTTACGGTCTTATCACTGCTATTGTTTTGTCGGGATATTTAGAGCCGTTTACCATCACGGAAACTACAGACCCTAGCATCAAAGTGCAAAACTATGTCGCAGGTTATATCATGTTTGGAGCCGGACTAGCCGTCGGAATGGTCAACCTTTTCTGTGGTGTCGCTGTTGGTGTTATAGGATCTGGTGCTGCGCTCGCCGATGCTGCAAATTCAGCGCTCTTTGTTAAAATTCTCATAATTGAAATCTTTGGTAGTGCCATTGGACTGTTTGGTCTTATCGTCGGAATTTTTATGACCTCGAAAGTGAAGATGGGCGACAAATAAGTTGTTCGTATTTGAATGTGAAATGATCATCCTTGTGTAAGACATGTAACTTATTACCACCTGTCATCAAGTCATCATAATTCATTCTCCGTTGATAAATCTTTTGGTGTTTGGAGCCAAAAAATGTATGTTTAATTTCATCACAGATGGTCAGCTCTGTATTTTAAATCTTGCTTTTTAAGGCTCAACATGGCTTGAGTTCTTCTTAACTTCTTATCCGATATTGATCAAAATCCATACTGAGAGCGTAAATGATCTCGTTACTCTATGGCCTCTACGTACACCACCCAGCTCCCAAAAGTAACCAAGTCAACGGAAATCCTATGCATGGTATTTAAGCACAAACTCGGCTCGCTTAATTCACAGTGAGCTCTTTAGACTGTCCTTCCATTATATATCAGTAACCTCAAAGCTCAGTAGGTACTTAGCGAGTTCTCTTTTAAAGAGAACTGACCTACAAAGTTGTGAAAGAAGTATCTCTCGCACATTCCATTTCCTCTTTTCATCATGTCCTCATTGTTGTTCTGTCCTTTTGAGGATTGCACCAGTGCATCAAAGATTATAGATAACAATCATTTCCAACTTTAATGGATAATCTACAACAAAGATTAATGTGATCTCTCTTGCCCTGGTGTATTCCTCTGGAGGATAAAACAACACTCCTTTTGGAGCTCGTTCCAAAGTTAACTCGCATGCGCCCTTGAACACCTGCAAATGTCATACAATTCAGCTTGTTTTCAGTGAATTGAAATCACCCCTGAAACCAAATTGAAGTATTCAGAACTCAGTTTGTCAGCTTCATTGCCATTCAAAGCTTTTAAAAAACGGCACAGCTAATTTACTGGCTAAGCCCCTTGGTTTGAAACGAGCTCCGGAAGTCAGTTCTTGTTTTATGTGAAATATAAGAGGTGGCTTTGTCGCACCTGTGTCATCTTACAAGTTACCGAGCAGGTTTCAGAAAATGTGTCTGTTACAAGGATCTGAAATTTATATCTTTATTGCCTCTTCAGAAAGTTCTCTTGGTGAGATGAGAATTTTGTGTCTGATTTTTTTCCATAACCACGAGAAGTCCTGAATATTGATGTAAAATTGCAGAAAATGGTGTCGCGTCGCTTATCCTCTACCATTCATACATGCACCATAGTTTAAGTATTTTAAATAGATGATAAATAGTTTAGCTACTGGTTGCCATCATAATGTCATATTATGCTGTAGGGTATTTTCATGGTAGGTACCTGTAACACCAGTAATGGCTGAAAGGAAAAACAATTTCATTCTATCTAATTCATGCGAAGCACCAACAGAGCTCTTCTTCTCTGTTGTTAAAAATTGCAGACTTTCTTTTCATGTTAGAGAAATATTACTTCAAAGAGTTTCAGGTGTTATATTTGCCATGTAATGAACCTGTACGCTTTCTTTTTTAACCAAGCTTTTCAATGTCTTCTGTGTAAGCTGACTGGGTTTTCTTTCAATTTAGAGAAAGCTTTGTTGCATGCAGGGATGCAGGCTACAGTCTGCCACGATGCTGTTTTTGATGATTTTTTGAAGGTTTTTTTAAAAATACCTAGTTCTCAACTCACCGATTTCTTTCTAAAAAAACAGTTGAAAAGAAATAACTCAGACCCTTGTGACATACCCATTGTAACTCCTAGGATATTTTTGAACGGAGTTGTTGTGTTTTAAATTGTACCATAGGTAAATAATATAATAGAAAAAATTACAATTTTTAGTTTTAAGTTTAGTGTGAAGTCAATAGTTGTTTATGATTTCTGTACATTTGTTAATTTTAAAGAACAAGGAATGAGGTAGTGTCCTCTCTCTTAGATCGTGATACTAGGCAATCAATTTACGGTTTGTTACTGAATTTTCATCAGTTAATTTGCAAATTTGGATGGTTGGGACTTTAAAATCCTAGTTCTCAAATTTTTTTCTACACATTGAGTTTTTAACTCTTGAAACCAGAGCGTAATTATTCATGTTCACTGTGTGATGTGTTCCATTGATGATTATAACACCTTCATGTACATCAGGCTCATCTCTCTTCTGCTGTCTCAAAATTTTGTTCGTGACAGTTTCAATTTTTCAATTTTCAAGTTTTTTCCCTTTGTTCCCAAAATTTTCCAGGGAAATGCAAGAAAGTTTCACATTATATAATGATGGCTTACACTTGTTAAAAGAAAAATATTGATGTTCGAAATTTTGAAATGTTGGGAGGGAGTTGTACCCTTTTCGTAATAAACTATTCAATTGCTTACGAATATTCATTCGTGCTCTTATTCCACAGATTAAAGGCTCAATATTTTAACAATAAGATTTGACAGTCCATCAAAATGTTCTGCATTTTAAAATTGAGCTAACAGAAATTCAGTAATTAATCTTACACCGTTTAATGAATCAATGTACCAAAATTAGGCGCCTTGAATTGCGCTAATATTGTAATAGAGCCTGGAAAAGTTCTGAATTCTGCAGTTGTTACATTTTCACCATCATCCAAAATAGATTACCTTTGCACCTAAGTCTTGCAGTTTAAATGCGCATTGAGCATTTTCTCTGTTTGTCTCTTTTTATTTTATTTTTTTTTACTCCGGAAAGTTCATAACATTCAAAAGTACTGTATGGTTACTGCAATGTTATCGAGTCGTGTGTGCAGAGTTGAAGCTAAGAATTTATATTTCTCTCTCTTCTTGCTGTAAGTCCAAAAATACTTACAATTTAGGGCACTGTTTGCCTATGGTGACCTATGTCCCGAAGCCTTAAAATGCACCTGAATTGAAGAAAACATCAATAGGCTTTCACTCAAGGCTTTATTTTCAACTTAAAATGCATCTTTCATTATTTCTTCAAAATGAACGAATTTCCTAAAACATTTAATAGAATTTAAACAAATTATTAGATGCCTAAACTTATTCACTGCCCAAGTAAGTATATACCATACTATCTAGATAGTTTGCTCGGTGCGATGAATGATCGTAAAGTTACACAGTAATTACTGTATCAGTCTTGAAGAATTATTCTGTCGGCTTACTGGCACTTTCCTATCTTTTGAGTGTTTTCGTGCATGATTTCAAAAAATAAACTGTAGACCAATGGAGGAATTTAATGAAATTATTGAAAATACCAAATGCTATCTGCAAGCACTTCCCTCAAACGTTTTAATTTTTAATTCACACAAGTCAACAGTCTGGTTTTTTTTTTTTTTTTTTTTTTTTTTTTTTTTCTTTCTTTTAAATTTGGTATTATTTTGGTTTGTACTTTTCTTTTGTAACTAGAATTGTATTTTTGTTGTTATTCAATGTTAACTTTTATCTCTCATTTTGAGAGCAATAAATTATTATCAAAACATATTTCAATTGGTGTCCACTTTTCTCAATCTGTTTTATTGAGTCTGTTGCAAACTTTAGCTGCATCCATTCAGAGCCTTTTATTAATTCGAATGTTAACTTATGCAAAAACAGGAGCGCCATTTTGCCTTGTGCGTTGGAGGGAGGGGGGCAACATTTGATGCTCCCTGGGGTAGTTGAAGCTTTTTTACATTCGCCCCATTGATTTTCTGACCCTGAAATTTTTGCCATTGACAGATATTTACGTGTAAAAAAGAATCTGAAATTTTTGTTGAAAGGGCAGCATACCTGCCTCTGAGAAGAAAGAAAAACCCTCCCAAAAATTTATATTTCTCCCTTTCCTATCGCTCAATTGACTTGATTTTGGTTTTAAATAATAGATTACGATGTTTACTTTGTTACGAAGGATTTTTCTTTATTCTAACTAGAACTATTTTTTTTTTTTTTAATTCTCTTTTACTCAAACATTTTTCATTACTGTTTTTTTTTTTTTTTAAATTTTTTGAAAAGAAAGCAAACCAACGATGAGGAAACTCTCTTCATAATGACGTTGCCAAATCGAATTTTGAGAGAGTATTTTATCAAAAATACTCTGTCAATAAAGCAGTTGCAAGAGTTTGAATTTTGGTGTTTTTTCAGTAACGAAATGAAATTTGGTGCGGAAATTCTGAAAATACATTGTTTTAAATGGGAATTCTGCTCAAGTGACACCATACATGATTTTTTGCCACTTTACATGATTGTATCTCCAAATTCAAGATACTTAGGAAGAAATCAAAGGCACCTTTGTTCTCAGGCCATCCAAAACTTTTATTTTATTTATTAAAAACACCAACATTCAAACCTTTGCAACTGCCCCATTTCTAACTTCGTTTGTTGTGAGAAAGTAAATAACGAAGGGTTCCATCGGCGATTCCAAAAAATTAACGTGTCTCAAAGTGCCTTGATCTCAAATGTTTCTGAGGTAGATGGCTCAAAACATCAGTGTCTTGATTGTCGTTGAATCATTTGAGCAATGAGTGTAAAGATCTCGTTTGTTTTCCACGGAAAGCCTGGTTTTTCTGGAAATCCTTAAATGCTGATTCTGCGAGAAGAAAGCTTCTGATGGATTTGGGACCACTCACATTCAATTCCAAGGGTCTAATTACGTTGCAACTTACGCCGGATTAATTCGAAACATTGTTTCCTTGTCAAAATAAAAAAATACCTAGCAAAGTTATACCACTTTTTGATTTTTTGAGTCCGAGTATTTCTTTTTAGTTTCTTTTGAAAAACAACTTTTTTGCCGATTTTGAACTTCCAACAATATTGGTGGGGAACACAAAATTCAACCTTTCAAAAAATCGATAAAATGCTGTTGTACTTACCCATTGAGAATTTTATGGTGATTTTAAAATAACAAACTATACCTATCTATGTCTCATTGTCTCAGTAGAGCTACTGTCCTATAAGTAAAACTCTTTATAGATATTTGCACATAATTACAAAATATAAAAAACCGAAGTTCTTTATGAGAAAGGGAAAATTGAAAAGTCAGATGACTGAGAAAATGGGTCACCAAGAATATTGAAAGTATTATAAGTATTCTGTAAGCAGTACATTAATAGAAAAAAAAAAAAAACAAACCATCTTCATGTTTACAAGGAAACCGAGCAAAATTCTACCGGGGAGGGATCCTTTTTTTTTTTTTTTTTTTTTTTTTTTTGAGGACTACCTACCCGCTTGAAGGACCAGAATCACAGTTCCCATTTTCCCAACCGCCTATAAAAAATGAGCAGAACAAAGATTTTTTATTTTTTAAGATTTTCATCATTGTAAAAAGCAGAGACAGATAGGTATTAATATTGATAGGTATTAATATCCAGACGTACGTACAGCAGTGGTGGCTTGCCTTGTGCAATATGGCAACAGTGTTTCTTCCCCATTGAAACGAATGTAAAGCAATTGGCTCTCCAGGAGGCTGTCAGCCTTCTCAGTCCTCAAAATCCGATGGTTTTACTTAAGGTTATATGGGAAAAATGCATAGTCGCCAGATTGCACGAGCTGAGTACTTGGAAAAAATTCAAATACCTCACTTCTCACTACTACTCTCTTTTCATCACTCTATTAACAGTACTACAATCTACTGTTAAGGGCGGAAATCAGCCGTTTCTCCGACCATGTCAGATGAACTGGAAGAACTTATTTATCTGGAAAAAAAAAAAAAAAAAAAAAAAAAAAAAAAAAAGGCTGCATTAGGTAAGTACGTTCCTAAAACCAGTCCATGCATTTTTTAGACCAGTATTAAGAAAGAATAAATCATAAGTATTTGACATAGTATCTGTTAATTTATTTATTAGTTCCTGCACAGCTGCTCATGCAATATGATTTTTGCAAGTGTGTTCATCATTGTGTCATGTTCTGTTCAGAATATTCCATGTAATGTAATGGTCCATCGATCGCGATCGTACCAGAGATAACTAAGCTAAGTAGTAATTTAGCTTAGTAATCTCTGGATCGTACCCATACTTCGGAACTAGGAACTAACGTGCATCAAATAGTATAACCTAACGTTTTGAAGGCGAAATGAGTGACTACATGCAATGCACTAATGCACTTTTGTACTATACCAGCGCTCTCTATCTCAAGCTCGGTTGACTTCGGCTGCTGCACGTCCAAACGACGCTTCAAATTTCTCCCGCTAGGTTGCATTGATTGTATGTCTTAAGTCTAAAGACTTCTAATACTATCTAGACTGGACATAACGCCTGCCCATTGAAGCCGATCGCATCGGTAGGCAACCACGATTACAGTAAGTGCTAAGATTTTCGGAAATACATTGAAGTAAATGGGAAAATGACTTTTTTTAAAAAATTAATTAAAAATACTAAAACAAATATTTTTCCACGAAACTTGGTATCATTAATTGAAAGCTCATGATATGTAGATTCCGGTTCGGGTCGGTTTTCATACCGATTTTTCAATCGTAAACATACAGAGGCCGAAGTTGGATCAATTTTCCTCAATTCTACGGGATGTTCCACCGTTTCGGTATCCCACCGAGACAACCTATACATAGCTTGTATGTACTCAGTTTTATTCAATCTATGTTATGATTAAAGTTAAAATTATTATTTGTCTCAATAATTTATAGCATTTTTATTTTTTTTAAGCTGTAACCATTTAAAAACGGTATGAAGAAAACAAATTTATGAAACACCCTGTAGAAAATCGGTAGCCAACTTTAGGCCCCTGTAGAATGGTTCTCGTTCAAAAATCACAAACAAAACCGGCCCGAACGGGAATCTGCATGTCATGAGCTTTCAAATGATACCAAGTTTTATGGGAAAATATTTTTTTTAGTAGTTTTAATTAATTTTTAAAAAAAGTAATTTTCCCATTTACTTCAATGTATTTCTGAAAATCTTAGCACTTACTGTGGTTGCAGCGTAGCCAGGAGCAACATGCGATTTTTGTCTCACTCTTCCTCTTCACTTTCCCGGCCCTAAAATCGGCCTTATGTCCAGTCTAGATAGTATTAGAAGTCTTTGTCTTAAGTACTACAGTATAAAAGTACCGGGCGGAAGTCCCACGACACTCGACAGAGAGGATTTATAGGACGTGATACTGAAACTTCAAGGAGGCAGCTATGATCGAAATCTCTTATAGACATTTTACACAGGCTCGGTTTCTTTGCCTCATATTTTTTAACCTTAAAAAATACGTTATGACTAATCCACTTGAAATTGCAGTTTTAAACGAAAGTGCAAGTGTTTGAGAGTGGCTATACGTAGGTACCTATAGATTTACAGAAATCGATATTACTGTTTATTTTCGAAGGATTTGCGCGAGAAAGAAACACACATGATCAGAAACAAGCCAAATTTTCTCATCTGAAGAGTCATTTTTAAATTCTGTGTCCAGCTAGCCACTCCAAAACACTTACTCTTTCGTTTGAAATCAATTTACACTGGATTAATTACAATTTTGGATGCAGATAAGGTTATAAGATATGAGGCAAACAAACCAGAATCAGATCACCCATGCTGCCACACTTTGGGATAGGTAGGACTTAAAACAAGTATTAGCCTCTCTATGACTATACCTCGTTGGCTCCGATGAAAGTCTCCCTAAACCACAGAATAATACAATCAGAACGGAAACTCCCATAAGAGCCAATGGAAGCAAGTTAGGAATTTAACGGCACCAATAGGCAACGCTGTGGTCCTATATCCCAACATGGCGGACGTGTGTGATTTGTGTCGAAACTCATTTATTTCTGTACTTAAATTCTGGAAAGAGATTTTAAGTTTCCAGCCTCACTTTTATTCTATAGGCATTTCAGACTGAAAATTTCGCGGATCATGTCCTATATTTTATTTTTCGCGCGCGAATCCAGATGTAAACATCCTATATCCCAACATGGCGGACGCGAAATGAATTTGCTTCAAAATCCGACAGAGTTTCCGTTCTGATTGTATTATTCTGTGTCCCTACCACCAGGACCAGGGACTGGCTAAGGGGAGAGCTTGTGGGCACCCTCGTCCAGGGCGGCAAAATCAGGGTGAACAAAAGTAAAATAAAAAGACCAATAAATTAAAGACATTTTTTTCAAAGGCGGGAAGGCAGTGGCGGCTCGTGCAATTTGGCAACAATTTTTTCCCTACATTTGACTCAATGTAAAACAATCGAATGCTGGTGACGTGCTGCTTCACTAGCGAATCGATTGTTTAACATAGAATCAAATGGAGGAAAAATATGGTTGCCAAATTGTACGAGCCGCCACTGCGGCAAGGGTGGAAAAGCAAATAAAATAAAAATAGTCAAGGTATATGAAAAACAGGTATGGACATTGGACAACACTCGACTCAGGGGGCGTGGCCACTTGGGAGAAAGCGAAGTCGCGGCCATCTTGTCTCCTACTTACTCCGTGTATTTTGCATTTTTGTTTGAGGTTATAGGTTTTAAGGGGAAGTTTATCTGAAGCAATACTTTATTTGTTTGAAAAATGAAATGTAATTTTTATCTTTGAATTTTAATGTTGTGACTATAGAATGGATTAACATCGTCAATTATAAGTTGTTCTTTTCCTTTTCACGATGTGAATTCTAAATTTGGATCGCGCGGTCAGAAAAATGGCAGCGGAGTCGCTTTTTTCACAACCAATCAGAGTCAACCTCAGAGTGTTTTCCATACTTACCTGTTCTCCATCTTCCTTGATTGTAACGTTGGCGTTTAGAAGGGTGAAAATACCAACTCCTCGATGATGACGACATTGTATCGGAAAAATAGGATTTCTTTTTTACAGAGTCGATCTTTCAAAGAATCCACTACGGCGTGGCACCAGGAGGCAGGAACTCAAGATTATCGCCATAGGAGGCATAAAGTAACAAGAGATATCCTTACTTCATGATAGGAGGGGATTCAAATCCTAGTGTGAAGGCCGGGAATGTGATGGTCTACTAGGCGCTGAATGGAGGCGTGGAAGGGAATTAATAAATATTTATATTATTGAGACCACTCAGATCGTCCTCTTACCTGACCCCGAAGGGCTTGCGATCATCGATAAATTACCGACGACAAAATCGCCGATAATTCTGCCTCACGCTCTAGTAAGAGAACAAATCTCATCATCGTGGGTTTGGTCTCTCCAAAGTTGGAAAGTAGGAAGAACTATGCTGCTACAGAAATGATCCTGTAAAGTATAGTCTTGCTGAACTGGAGCTGCCTTCCCGGACCTAGTCCTGCACGGAGAGGACTAAACATGCGGGAAACGCGCCCTCTCGAGTGTGACAACGCTCTCTAGCGGCTATCGAGTTGAGTCACATTTGCCGCGCGGAATGCGAGCGGGGTGACATTGGTCACATGACATGAGGATGCGTTGCTAAATTCATTACGGATGCATCACGAATCAAAAACAAATACTTTAATGTCATGATTGCTCCCATACTTCGCATTCATCGGCGAAATGTCGAATTCCATACCGTTTTCCTTAATGGAACCCATGAACAACGACGTTTTTTGCTTTTCTGCATAATTTAACGATAAAATTAAGTCCTGCACCCTCCAAGTTTCGCGGCTCTTTCCAACGTGATGCTCCATCGCACGGTCCTGCACGGTGGCACACCCAACGGGGGCTATTGGGCTAAATCCCCCCCCTCATCCAAACCAAGAGGAAATTTCCAGGCTGGTCTATAAAAGACAAAATACGGAGTAAAATGGGAACTAGGCCAACAATAAATAAGAACTTTCGAGACGTTTCGGTGCACTCACAGCACCATTATCAACCGAAAAAATAAAATACAAAAAAACAAAAACTCAGAACGAGGAGCACACTCCACAAGGATGGAAAAGGGACTGATTAACAAAATACCGCAACATCGGCTACATAAACAAAAAAGACCAACAAAAACGCAGACAGAGCCTCAAGCAGTAGTTATTGTTTGGAAAAACTGGAGTTTCAATGTAAGTGGTACCAAAAACAGACCGCTTCCGGCAGGTATTTGAATTACCTATCAGTATACAACCCTTCATACATAAACGCAACGTTGTTTCTAACTTGGCTAGGCGTATCATAGGCCTCACTGATAGATCTTTTTGGTCTGAGGTAATTCAAATAGGGAAACAACTTTTTATTGGAAAACTGCTACCCGTGTGGGCGAAAACTCTTGCTAACATTTTCTGTGAGTAAATGAATGGTCCAATCTGATGTTGTTGTTGGAAAGAGCCGCGAAACTTGGAGGGTGCAGGACTTAATTTTATCGTTAAATTATGCAGAAAAGCAAAAAACGTCGTTGTTCATGGGTTCCATTAAGGAAAACGGTATGGAATTCGACATTTCGCCGATGAATGCGAAGTATGGGAGCAATCATGACATTAAAGTATTTGTTTTTGATTCGTGATGCATCCGTAATGAATTTAGCAACGCATCCTCATGTCATGTGACCAATGTCACCCCGCTCGCATTCCGCGCGGCAAATGTGACTCAACTCGATAGCCGCTAGAGAGCGTTGTCACACTCGAGAGGGCGCGTTTCCCGCATGTTTAGTCCTCTCCGTGCAGGACTAGGTCCGGGAAGGCAGCTCCAGTTCAGCAAGACTATACTTTACAGGATCATTTCTGTAGCAGCATAGTTCTTCCTACTTTCCAACTTTGGAGAGACCAAACCCACGATGATGAGATTTGTTCTCTTACTAGAGCGTGAGGCAGAATTATCGGCGATTTTGTCGTCGGTAATTTATCGATGATCGCAAGCCCTTCGGGGTCAGGTAAGAGGACGATCTGAGTGGTCTCAATAATATAAATATTTATTAATTCCCTTCCACGCCTCCATTCAGCGCCTAGTGGACCATCACATTCCCGGCCTTCACACTAGGATTTGAATCCCCTCCTATCATGAAGTAAGGATATCTCTTGTTACTTTATGCCTCCTATGGCGATAATCTTGAGTTCCTGCCTCCTGGTGCCACGCCGTAGTGGATTCTTTGAAAGATCGACTCTGTAAAAAAGAAATCCTATTTTTCCGATACAATGTCGTCATCATCGAGGAGTTGGTATTTTCACCCTTCTAAACGCCAACGTTACAATCAAGGAAGATGGAGAACAGGTAAGTATGGAAAACACTCTGAGGTTGACTCTGATTGGTTGTGAAAAAAGCGACTCCGCTGCCATTTTTCTGACCGCGCGATCCAAATTTAGAATTCACATCGTGAAAAGGAAAAGAACAACTTATAATTGACGATGTTAATCCATTCTATAGTCACAACATTAAAATTCAAAGATAAAAATTACATTTCATTTTTCAAACAAATAAAGTATTGCTTCAGATAAACTTCCCCTTAAAACCTATAACCTCAAACAAAAATGCAAGATACACGGAGTAAGTAGGAGACAAGATGGCCGCGAATTATCTTTTTCCGAAGTGCCTAGCTACGCCCCCTGATTCGAGTGTTGTTCAATGTCCATACCTGTTCTCCATGTACCTTGAAAAGTAGTCACCAAATTCATGAATGTGATTGGCGGCGCTATTTGTTGAGGGCGGCAAAATTGCAATCTTGCACAAAAATCGGTATTAATAGTAATATTTCTTTCGGAAGGATTTACATACAGGATGAAGAAATTGACAGGTAACAGATAGAAGCAAACTTGTCTCACCCGCAGAATCCACTCTTTTGGACGACTCGTGACGAGATAGCGGAAGTCGATTAGTCCCTCTGGTTAATGGTTTATACCCATCACGTGATTTTGTAAACAAGACATGTTATTAATTTCAAACCGAACATTGGCGGCTTGTGAACTGTGGCAAAAACGGACTCTCTCCATTTAAACTTACATAAAATAATTGATCTTCACGGTATTGAATGAATCCCTGCGCAATCGATACAATGAATAGGTTAATTCAAATGGCAAAATAACATGGCTGCCAAACACCAAGAGCCAATAACACTTATAAAGAATCATATTAGCTTTTTGTTTGCATATTTCGATTCATCGATTCAGTTGATCAGTCACTACCTATTTTATAAATTTGCTGCAGTGACTGTGACTGTGACTATAGGCTGTCCAGTGGCGTAGCCAAAGGGGGGGGGGGTCCAGGGGGTCTGGACCCCCCCCCCCCCCATGACACCAAAATTTGTCCTAAAAAAAGGTAATTTTTTGCGTTTTCAGACAATTTTAACCATATTAGTATCTTTGGACCCCCCCCTGACAATTTTCGGACCTCAGACCCCCCCCCCCCTTGAAAAATTCCTGGCTACGCCACTGAGGCTGTCTATCCTTTTTGCAATTATGGAACTTTCGCAAACAGCGAACAAAGGCTGAAAGAAACATCTTCTATTCTTCTGTAACTCTAAAACTAATTCTTCGAGCAAGTAATAACAGCTTAGGTACGCGATTAACTCTTTTGAAACCGTAATCTTTGCTGTACGTTTGCTCGTACAGAACTTCTATCTCAAGATTTAAAGCCAGCCTTGAGCGAGGCTGGTGGCACTAGCGGCGGTTGCAGTCGTAAAAATAGTCAATACCAGAAACTCTTCAAATTCCTCGGTAAAAGTAACTTTTTCTTTTGCCGCTCTCCCGCGCGACCACTCTCGCGAACGGCGGTTTTGCGCCGCCGCACAGTGTTTTGAATCCGGCACGGCGCGGACATTGGGCCAAAAATCGAAGTCGTGTTTTTAGAGTCAAAACATGACTAAATCTTCAGTTTAGTATCCTGTGCACCCCATTTCACCATAATTTTGGCTTATAATTCGTTTTTTGATACTTTTTTAAACGCTCAAAATATCACTTTCGGCAGGTTCCGATTTTTTCTTAAACCATGCTCCGAATGTATGGGTGTTTTCTTTGTTCATATTCAAAATTTTGTAAAAATGAAATACACCATTTTATTCAGCGTACTTTCAGCTTTAAAATGAGCTATATGAAGTTAAACTTTTCTACTTTTACGACCTTGATAAGCTTGTTTAAAGAGTTGAGGAAAAATTTACGGTTTTTCAACTTTAGGCAGAGCTATAAAAAAAGCCTTAAATTGCCTTAAGAAACGGCTTTCAGGGAGTGATAGAGTAACATCTAGAGAACAACATATCCAAAAATTGGCTGCCACTTTTTGCGACTCTTGGAGAAATCGCAATTTTTGTAAGTCGACCTCCGTAAAATTAACTACGTTTTTCTCTCGCCGCGCAAGCAACTGTCTCACGTCTAGGCCGAGCGGCAGAAGCTGCTTATGTGTTGGACGCGCACATATCCACACTATTCATTCTGGCTGGTTGTGTGGCTAACGTTTTTGCCTTGCACGCATTAAACCGGGGTTCGAATCCTAACATCTGTCATTTTTTTTTCCGGCTTGCTCACATGTTTTGTTTAAATTCCGCTTTTCCCTTCCATCGTAGATACTTTTTTCCACTATTTTCATTGCCTACAGATGATGGCAACTTTTCATAATAGAAATATAAACGTAGTAAAAACCTAAATTGTCGAATTTTCAAATTATTCTTGATGAGGCATTTAATGTTCCAAATTTTATCTCATTTTCACTGACCTGAGCTCATTACAAGCGCTTTTGCAGAGCTATTACTGATAGAAAGAGTCTGGTCTGGGGGAGGGAGGGGGGGCTTTATTTCGTGCGTTTATAATGGAAGAAATTAGAAAACCTTCATTCTCGGATCTGTAAAATCATAAGTGTCGCAGTCGCGCGTAGCGTGCTATTTGGCAACATTGCAGTTTGTCCATTTAAACTCATTAAAAGATCGAAGTTTTGAGTATTCGGCGAACGCCTTTGCATTCGACCTTTTACATGGGTTTAAATGGACAAAATAAAACGTTGCCAATTTGCACGCTACGCCAATGAAGTGTAGCCGATGTCAAAGTCATCGATAAATCCGATCGATTACTGACAAAGAGAACATCAATATTACTCGATGCTTATTGTTCTTTGCTATTCCGGAACTTGTCTCTACATCCGACCGTTTCGTAGGTCAATGACCGTGCCACAGATCGCCTTATCAATTTTGCACCTCGTTGATCGATCTGTAGAATCTTATCTGAAAGCTGCGGTGTCTGCTGATTCCATGATTAGCTATTAGGACTATTATTGTTTGTGATTTTTGCCAGGTATTATTATCTTTATTCATTATCATTCAGAATAAAATATTCATAAAATAAGTAAGTTGAAACTTACTAAAAAAAAAAAAAAAAAAATCTTGAAAACTGACCATTTTGCGGCGGTAGAGCATTAATTCTGTGTTTCCCATGGTCAACCATAGAAAATAAGATAAATTTGTACGTTGTCATTGCCATATATGACATTTTTCCCGCTTTCTTTCACCTTTTTTAATTTTTGTCCAGGATTTACTTAAAAAATACCCACTGTGCGACAATTTCGACCCTTCCTATGCATTTCTCGTACCCAACTACGTAGGGTGGCAAGGGTTTGATTATATTTTTAAGCGCTATAGTAGAGTTATAAGCCAATGTCCGCTGGTCCTCCTTTTCAAAACACTGTGCGCCGTTACGCGCGCGCTTCCTTCCGTTGCACAGATGTTGGATATGAAACGCCTTTCCCGCGGCTGCCGTTCGAATTTTATAAAGATATTCGCTCGCGCAAAAGGTAATTGTACGAGTTTATTAAGTTTTAGCTCATCTCACTTCCGCGCGCCTATGCGCAAAAAAAAAAAAAAAAATACAAAAAAATACAAAAAAACAAACGAGAAAGTAATAATGAGCTAATAGCTCGAATAGTTGATGATTTCAACTGAGATTTTTTCAAACGTCTGAAGATTACGTTTCAGTCGACCAACAGGATTTCAGGAAGGAAGAGTAATAATTTCGCTTGCGCAATGCTTTGCCTTTTGGGCTCATGAATAAGACCACATTTGCGCGTTTATTGTTTTTGTTTTTTGTTGTTTTTGTTTTTAATTTTTTTTTCAATTTTGTTTTTTTATTTCGGAGGCTTGCTAAAAGGACTTTGCGTTCAATTAGATGTTTGCATTTCTGGCATTCAGGACCATCGAGTGGAAACTGTCTCAAAATGTACAGAAAAAAAAATATTGTAAAATAAACAAGCGCAGTAAATT
Source organism: Trialeurodes vaporariorum (assembly GCA_011764245.1). Taxonomy (NCBI): domain Eukaryota; kingdom Metazoa; phylum Arthropoda; class Insecta; order Hemiptera; family Aleyrodidae; genus Trialeurodes; species Trialeurodes vaporariorum. The sequence continues at coordinate 19,988,074 of VMOF01000369.1, read as the reverse complement.
CAACAAAATTTCAAGATGACTGCTGCATGTCTTAAAGTATACAATAAAACAAAATGGGAGAGTCCTATCTAACTGCAGCTCTCTCTCACGGGGAAAAATTATTCATCATGGAGTAACATCAGGCAAATCGGATGGCACTTCCCCGTTGTGACTCGCTATTCAACGGCCGTCTTGGAATTTTATCTCAACGCATTCATTGAGTTTGTAGGACAGTCTATGCAGCTGAACATTGGCGTGATATTTAAAGTATGGAGTATGATGCATCCGGATATGATAGAAAAAGAAAATTGGTTGGACGTGGTTTCACCTACTCCAGAATTGACCATCTTCACTGCTGTATAACGAAAGTCTGAGTCTGCAGAAAACTCCATTCTCAAACTCACCATGATCATGAATATGTTAATCTTGCTCATCCCTAAGTTTATTTATCCCTATTTATCCCTGTTCATCCCTATATTTATCCCTATTTATCCCTATCTATCCCTATTTATCCCTATTCATCCCTGTTTATCCCTATCAGTAGAACGTGAACGTTAGAATTAGTGAGGCAACAAAGTCGTAGACAGAGATTACTAAGCCTAAGAGATATGGCACTTCCTATCTCCGCCGTGTTAAAAAACCGTTGGCCGGGCTCCGTAAAAAACGCCTGCAGAATGGCCGTGATACAACGTGCAGTACGCTGGTGACCGTAAACATTGTTGTTATTCATGTTGTTGGAAATGAGGTTAGATTCTCTGCAGCATCTAAATGTTTGTCATTTAATGGCCGATGGGATGATTAAAGTGACTTAGATTTTCAGATTCACGTACAAAATATACTCAGAGCTCATTAAACTTCCCAAACACTTTATTAATCTTATTAATTTAGTTAGTGGCGTTGCTGTCAAATCTCATTCAAACAACAACAGTAGTAACAATGTTTACGGTCACCAGCGCACGCCACATTGCATACTTCGTAGGAGTCGAATAACACTTTTGAATCGTTATGCCATATCTCTTAGGCTTAGTAATCTCTGGTCGTAGACCTACAGGCTACTGGTGCCGGGGGGGGGGGGGGTCTGACCTACCGGTAAACCCCTGGTGGGCTGCTTTGAATTTTTGGTCAGCCGGCCGTCAAATCAATAAAGGGGCGTATTCCGTATTAATTAGTAACAATAGTTAATGTATTGATTCATAGTTTATTTAACCAATATTCGATGATAGTAAACTTACACACGTAAGGTTTGACAATTTATTTTAAGGGTTTAGAGGGGAATAAGAGAGGAGTCTTATCTTCTCTCTTTTTAATCGCGGTTTGACAGATGGACATAGAGGTTAATTGCTATAGAGAGGTTATTTTAAAAACATAAGATCAAATAAGCTGGAAAAGTGCTTGATAGGGCGGAAAGAAAGTGGGAAGGAAAAAGAGGAGAGAAATGAGAAATAGATAGAAAAATGGACGACATCGCATAACAGACCAGCTTTATTAGAGACCAAGGCTTGCTGCCTCTGAAACTTCTGAAAGGGGGAAAGGTGGAGAGGGGTCAATGGGGTCATACGTTGACGTAATTTCGACTCACAGCTCTGGGTATCTGATTCAAATACTTTCATCGGAAGATCCTACTCAGGGTTCGAAAAGAGCTTGATTCAAAATGGGGGTTTTTCTCCCCCCCACCGATTTTCCTGAAACTTTGTATTTTGATAGTACTTGATATAAGTAGTCTTTTTTTTCAAATAAAGTTTTTCCAAAAATAATTAGGGGAGGAGTTACAGTGTTGCAAATTCGCACCTTTCAAAAATTCATAACTTTCGCGTAAATCATCCGATTGAAACGCGGTTTTCACTAAAAGATGCGGATTGTAAAGCACTTTCATGCCATTTAAACAAAATTCAATTTCAATAATTTTTGACTTAGTTATCGTCATTTTTGTGATTTTTAGGCCACTCAAAATCTACTTAAAGTGAAATAAAAAAAAATGGTATTTTTTGATTTTGACCGGTTTGAAATATGTGATTTCTCTTTAAATTCTGCGTAAAATGAGCCCAAGCAGAATGCAACGCGATTTTTTGTTCCGGAGTTATGGATTTTTTAGTAAGCGAAAAACGAGTTTTTTAGGGTACCCATGAGCGTTCGATAGAGAGGCTCAAGTCAAATAAATGGAAACTGTATTTTTTGATTTTGATCAAATTTAAATATGTTATTCCTACTTAAATTCTGCGTAAAATGAGCCCAAGCAGAATGTGGGGCGATTTTTAGTTGCGGAGCTATGCGCGTTTTAGTAAGCGAAAGTCGAGCGTTCTATGGAGAGGCTCAAAGACGTGGGTAGCCCGGGTAGCCTCAACCACTCGACTTTCGCTTACTAAAACGCGCATAGCTCCGCAACTAAAAATCGCCCCACATTCTGCTTGGGCTCATTTTACGCAGAATTTAAGTAGGAATAACATATTTAAATTTGATCAAAATCAAAAAATACAGTTTCCATTTATTTGACTTGAGCCTCTCTATCGAACGCTCATGGGTACCCTAAAAAACTCGTTTTTCGCTTACTAAAAAATCCATAACTCCGGAACAAAAAATCGCGTTGCATTCTGCTTGGGCTCATTTTACGCAGAATTTAAAGAGAAATCACATATTTCAAACCGGTCAAAATCAAAAAATACCATTTTTTTTTATTTCACTTTAAGTAGATTTTGAGTGGCCTAAAAATCACAAAAATGACGATAACTAAGTCAAAAATTATTGAAATTGAATTTTGTTTAAATGGCATGTAAGTGCTTTACAATCCGCATCTTTTAGTGAAAACCGCGTTTCAATCGGATGATTTACGCGAAAGTTATGAATTTTTGAAAGGTGCGAATTTGCAACACTGTAACTCCTCCCCTAATTATTTTTGGAAAAACTTTATTTGAAAAAAAAGACTACTTATATCAAGTACTATCAAAATACAAAGTTTCAGGAAAATCGGTGGGGGGGAGAAAAACCCCCATTTTGAATCAAGCTCTTTCATGAAAAATAAAATCGTGAAATTTCACGTGAAATATTTCATGAAATTTCTGAAATTTATGAAAAATACGGAAAAATACTCCGCAAATGTGTAGAACTTCCTTTCGGTTGCTTCGCCTAACCAAAAATGAGAAACAAAACTATTGGTGCTATTATGTAGCTGTTTGATGGCTTTTCTTTTAACATCGCTGCCAGCCAGTGCAAGAAAAAATAAATTAATTAATTATTTATTCTCAATTTGTAATTAGTCTAGATGCTGACGGGTCTCTAGAGATTTAACCAAGTAAGTAATTACTGTATAAAATACAATTCTGGTAAAATGAGAGTCCAAAGTCCTCATCTTTGACGGATCCAGCCCTCGCAAACGGGGCCGGGGGGGGGGATAGAAAAAAAATGAAAATTATGCTGGGAATAAAACTCTATTGAGAACTCCGAAAAAATTTTCAACCTCTAAGTAACTGGTGCAAAATTTAGGGGTGCCGGCTACTGGGGTACCTTATGATAAAATGAACATTTACCATGATGAATTACTTATACATAGTAATATTGTTTGGGAGGGCGTTACAAACAGATATTAATTATTTCATAGTGAAAATTAGACGAATTCCACTTCAGAGTAGAAGAGAATCATAAAAAACGACGAATGGCAGTAAATTTCAAAAATTTCATAAATTTCACAGCTTCGTGAAATTTCATATGAAATTTCAAGGAAATTTCATAAATTTCATATGAAATATTTCACACTTGAAACCCTGATCCTACTATTCGATCAGGAAATAGTGTCTTACTTTTACGGTTGCGCCTTCATTTATTAAGGTAGACTAAAACGGTACACGCGCGTACGAATAGTTATAACAAACTATTTAACAACTCACAACTAACACTATCTGGGGCAAAATAATGTTTGGACAAAACGGTTCTCCTCATAGATGTATGGTGCGTACGCTCGTACAGTTTACGAAGGGTTATTACCGCAGTTTAATCCCCTCATAAGCGAACACCAGTCATCTACCGATGACCGCTCGTTAGTACCGAAAAGTTCGAACATTATTTGGCCCCTGATCGATTCACGTACTCCACCCGAAACTTCCCGCAATATGACCGATTCTTCTTACTTTTATGGGGCGCCTTCATTTTCAAAGATAGACTAAAACGGTACAGGTGCGTACGAATAGTTAACTGCTTCTCAGGCAATTTTAGAAATGGTTTACATTTCCTTCCATTCCTTTTCCTAAATCAGGTGAGGCAGTGCCTCACTTGTCTCACCCGGCGAGCCACCACTGATCCCTGTATGTATCCCTGTTTCTGTACGGAGAGACGCGTTGAATTTCATGAATGAAACTTTGCTGATCGAACTTATCTAGAATAAAATTGATGTGGCAACAGTGGACAATGGTAGAGTGTATTTAGGATTTACTCACTCTACTCAAGAGTGAGATGCAAATGAATGAGTGCGTGAGCCAGGAGCAAGCCGAATCGAGCTTGATTCTTTTTACGTGTAAATGAGTACGCGCACTTCATGAATGAGGAGAGTCTTTTCAGTTCAGGGTCATCAAAATTTTTCAAGTCATCAAACTGGCTCTATACGAAAACGAGAAGGGAAAGAGAAAAGGACAGGCCTCATGACCGCATGGTCACTTGACCGGTGTTATAATCACAAACATTATGAACATTGCTCGCAACGTTGCCACTTTTATTTTTTTGATTAAAGAAGATGATCTTATCAATGGAAATAGTGTGACCACATTTATTCCGTTTGACTCGATGGTCCAGAGCTGGGCGAATGGGGGTGGTAATAGGTTACACGATTACTATGAGTAATCGTATAATGTCGATGTTGTGGAGGCAGATTTAAGGTACCTAAGTAAACAGAACCGATTTTATGACAAATCACCCATCATATTAGTTTCAGAAGGATTGGATCTAAACTAGTAAATGATCATCAAGTTTATTTTAAATCTGAGAAGATTATTTCTAATTATACCATCCAAAAGGTTTGAAGATTACCGGTTACTTAGTAATCGTGTAATTTCCTATATTTCCTCAACTCTGCTCGACAGGTGGCGCACAGTGTTCGGAGCGACCCGGATCTCTGGCAGAAACCTCAACTTTGAAATCGGCTCAGAAGTGGGTTTAAAGGCCTTACGTCCCTTCTAAAGGGTCTAGAACATGCATTTTAGCCATATTTGATGAATTTGGAAGTCCCAATTTTGCCCCCACACACAAGTGAAAGTACAGGTTTTGACGCGAATTTTGAGTCAACTTGGGTAGGTTTACGTATAATTGTAAAAAAACCATACTCTTTTACTCATATTCCAATTCAGCCTTGTGTACTTCATTTAGGACATATGAACTTACTTTTAAGCCATTTAAACATTTATTTCATGTTTATTGTGAGGGGGGTTGGACCCCTCAAAAATCGACTTTTCATGTGCACTTGCGCCCTTTTTGGAGGACGTTTAAAAAAATGCCTCGCATTGCTCCGCAAATCTAAGGCAAAGAACGTTCAGAGAAACATTTTTTCTGAGCGATCCAGCAATAAAACCCTGCCCGAACTTGCCCCCTTTTCATATTTGTGTGTTTAAAAGTGGCTCAGCGGCTTGTGTGGGACTTAGTCATTTTCACGATCGTGAGATGAGCCATGTTTGCGTGTCAATATCTTTTTTTCCTCGCATTGCTCCGGGGAAATATGGCTAGCAGAGCTCAGAAAAACATTTTTTCTGAGCGATCCAGCAATAAAACCCTGCCCGAACTTGCCCCCTTTTCATATTTGTGTGTTTAAAAGTGGCTCAGCGGCTTGTGTGGGACTTAGTCATTTTCACGATTGTGAGATGAGCCATGTTTGCGTGTCAATATTTTTTTTTCCTCGCATTGCTCCGGGGAAATATGGCTAGCAGAGCTCAGAAAAACATTTTTTCTGAGCGATCCAGCAATAAAACCCTGCCCGAACTTGCCCCCTTTTCATATTTGTGTGTTCAAAAGTGGCTCTGCGGCTTGTGTGGGACTTAGTCATTTTCACGAAAATAAAAATAAAAAATTAGTTAATGAAATCTAAAATTAAATCTGATATCAAAAATGAAATCTACGACATAAAAAACCTTCAAGTACCAAGTTTCAATGAATTTTGAGCATTCTAGAGGTTTCCGCCAGGGATCCGGGTCGCTCCGAACACTGTGGGGCGTGCTGAGGCTTTCGAAGAGGAGGAGTAAGATTGCAATTTTGCCGCCCTCCGTGAATCGCAATCCCATCAAAATTATGAATTTGATTACCTACTTTTCTTTTTTGCTTGTACCCGCTGATTTTGCCGTCGTCGGAGATAACTTTTTAAATGTGATAACTTTTTAAATGTGATAACTTTTTCTTGATTATTATTACTTCGCTACCCTTAAAGAGTGCCGCCCGGGGCAAGCCCCCCCCCCCCCACAGTACGCTCCTGCTGCTCGACAATAACAAATTGATGCTTACCCACTCACGTTGCAAATGAAGTGACCACCTAAGGGTAAAATTTATGCTTCCATTTTTTCAAAGTAAAAGAAAGCAGTGCGTGTTTTTCCATTTTGAAAAAGAAAAAGAAGAGAAATGAAAATGTCGAGAAAATCGTCGACGGATTCAAATGGTGGATTCGTCCATCAGCTGGGCCGAGTTCTGCCGATGGGAACCAAGTACCATATAGGTTTGTCGATTCGCTTCTGTAGAACTAGGTCCAGTTTATCTTTCAGCAATTAAAGTTCAGTAATTTTTGAGTATTCCACCAATCGAATATGTTTGAATTCATAGAAATTATCGAATATCTAATGTGTAAATAGATATCTATTCGATCGTTTATTTATCGCGCCATCTTTGCTTGAAGGAAATGAATTTCAGATAAATATCTCCAACAACCGCGGGCGTTGTTGAACGGTGCGGTGTCAGGAGCCGGAATGGTGCAGACGGTGGCCGAACGAAAGTGAAAACGAAATCATTAGAAGCAGTTATCGAACCTTCTAAGACTTTAATTTGAATAGATGTAAGATATCGCGTAATTCCGCCACGCAATATACATCTCAAGCGGATCCATTTTTTGACGAATTGGGCGCGCTGTTGCCCAATGTATAGCTACTAGAAATAAATTGTAGTATATCCCTAGTAGAAATAAACCTCAAGGATTCTCAAGAACCCTCAACGATTTTTGAGGGTACCCTCACAAATCATGAGGTTACCCTCAAGATTCTTGAGGGCCCTCAAACATTCTTGAGGGCGCCATCAAAATCCTTTGAGGGTGCCCTCAAAAATCATGAGGACACCCTCAAGATTCTTGAGGGCCCAAAATATTGTTGAGGGTGCCCTCAAAATCTTTTGAGGGCAATGAAGACACCATCAAGATTCTTGAGGGCCCTCAAACATTGTTGAGGGCGCCATCAAAATCTTTTGAGGGTGACCTCAAAAATCACGATTACGCCCTCAAGGTCTTGAAAACCAATAAAAATTGTTTGATGACGCCCTCAAAATGATGATGCAACGTTTGAACGTTCTCCCAAGCTTGAGGACCATCAACAATTGTTGAGGATGACAGCTGATATAATGTCCTCAGAAACTTGTGGACATCATTATCAAGTGATATGATGACAAGGAAGCATAAAATTTGCGATCTTACGATTCTTGGATGCCAATCCAGGGTGAGTGTGGTATTTTTTCCATGGAACAAGTGAATGATTTTTGAATTTTAATTTTTTTGCCTCCTGTGAAGTGTAACAGAATCAATTACATAACCTCCAGGCGCCACTAAAGTTCAAGAATCTATTACATAACTTCCAGGGGCTGGAACAGTGTAATAAAATCAATCACCTAACCTCCCGGCGCCACAAAAGCTCAAGAATCCATTACATAACTTCCAGGGGCTGGAGAAGTGTAATATAATCAATTACATAACATCCAGGCGCCACAAAAGCTCAAGACACCATTACATAACTTCCAGGGGCTGGATAAGTGTGAAGGAGACCATTACATAACCTCCAGGTGCTAAATGAGCCCAAGAATCCATTACATAACTTCCCAGGGGCGAGAGAAGTGTAATAGAATCAATTACCTAACTTCCAGGCGCCACAAATGCTCAATAATCCATTACATAACTTCCAGGGGCTGGAGAAATGTGATGGAATTAATTACCTAACTTCCAAGTGCCACAAAAGCTCAAAAATCCATTACATAATTTCCAGGGGCTGGGGAAGTCTAATTAAATCAATATACATAACCTCCAGGCGCCACAAAAGCTCAAGAATCCATTAAATAACTTCCAGGGGCTGGAGAAGTGTAAAGGAGACCGTTACATAACCTCCAGGCGCTAAATAAGCTCAAGAATGCATTACATATTTTCCAGGGTTCCAGTTCAAAATTAAAATCAGTGTGACTCCACCATCAAACACTGTTTCGTTTATCCAGTTTCCTTGGTAAACATTTTAGCAACACAGCACCATGACCAATGTTTGTGATCGGCTTCATGACCGATGAAGCTGGCACAATGTTTTCCATGGTGCTCATGGTGCTATGATTCACTGGCACCACTACCGATGGTGCTAGCACCATGATACAAAGAAAAATTAAAGTTTTCGTACTTTGTTTATTTAATTTTAGAAATCTGATAGCAGATTCGGATTCCTCGACCAAAAATACACGAGGACACCAAGTTTCACGCCAATCGGACAAAAACAAAGCGTATTTTCTTTTCAGACGTCCACGCAACCTTATATACCCGAATTTCGTCTCCCATCATCATCTGTCGGAACAGTGTATCGGTTAGGGTGTAGGACTAGGAATCGGAAGGTTACGGGTTCGAATCCCGGTCAGGTCGGTACGATGTATGAAAAATATGTGACCAGTGAAGTTAGAATAAGTACATACGAGTCTACTTTTTGTCGACTACATAAATCCCCAATATTATCCCCTCCCCACCACCCCCTCCCCTTTAACGCCCCATCTCATCCCCGAACGTATCCGAGAAAAACCATCAAGATTTTTTGAGGGCGCCCTCAAGATTCGTTGAGGGCACCCTCAAGATTCGTTGAGGGCACCCTCAAAGCCCTCTGTTCCAATTACCCTCAATGAGGGCTTTTCTCTTGAGGGCCTTGAGGTTTATTTCTACTAGGGGAATCGATGAATGAAGAAGAAGAAGCTAATAGGTGTGTGTTTGTGTGTGTCTGTCTACAAGCTAATGTAAGACCATGGAAGGGCTTTCTGAGGCACATCCAAGATGGAAATCTTTTATGGACATTTTACACGCACTGTGGGCCAGTTCAAAAATTTAGCACGCCAAAATTAATAACTTTAAAACCACTTGTGATATTTCCATGAAAATTGGTACCTGGGGGTTTTTTAAGGTGCTAATTCCGATTTTTCACTCAAAATTTGTAAACAAAAATTCTTTACACATTTTTTTCAAAATTAAAAAAAAAAATGGAAAAAATTCGTTGAAAGTTAGTGCCAGGAGGTTGTTTAATGTGCTAATTGTGATTTCCTACTCAGAAATCTGTACAAAAATTCCTTAACAATTTTCAAAATTTAAATTAAAAATTCTCAAAAATTTTCAAAATTTTAAATTTACTCACAAAGAGAGTCAACATAATTTAAGGAAATATCACATTATAAAAAGGCAACAGGCAGCTCATAAAGCCTTTAAATAATATCACAAAATAATAAATATTAAAGTTACCAGACACGTAAGTTGGAAATACTATCATACATTTTTAGTGCTAATGATAAAAAACTTACTATCTTAAAAAAAAGTAGAATGTAGGAAAAATAATTGAAAAAAAATCACCACCATTATTATATTATTAGTTCCTATTATTTTCATTAATTAATTAATTAATTAATTAATTAATTAATTAATTAGTTAATTGTTTTTCTCCTCCCCCGTCTCCTCTGTTAAGACGTGAAAAGGTATTAATCAAGCCGCAAAGGATTACCACTGAGACCGAGTATATATCTATACATTAATTATATTATTTGATAATTCATTCGGTTATTTCCATTTTTCAAATTATTTTGCACAAAGAAAAAGAAAAAGGTGTATTGTGAAATCAAAGTATAGATGAGGAAAATCTAATAAATACGCAGCCTCCATTGCCTGTATTAAATAGAGGTTATTACCTGAGAAGAGAATGAAATGTGCATTTCAAAGATGTTCAAATAGAGGCGTTATCACATCATACGACTCTTTAAATTTCCTTTACTCAAAACTGTATATTTATGGCAACGTTGTATTTTAATCGAGTAGTATCTATCTCGGGTAATGATAAGGCAGAGTCTAGATGGCAAATCTAACAGATATAGCATCCGTTCCCAGTATTTATAATGTATAATACTTGAGAAGAGAATGCTACGTGCATTACAAAGATGTTAAAAGAGACGTCACATCATACGGCTCTTTACATTTTGTTTTGTGTACCTACACGAAATTGCGTACATTTGGCAACGTCACATTTTAACCGAGTAGTATGTATCTTGCTTATTTATCAAATAAATGTACAAAACATTGCATCTCGGGTGAGGTAAAGCGACCAACGCATCTTCATTTGATTGATTGAACTACAGGTTCTTACATCTGGAATCGAAAGATGCATTTTTTGCATTCACTGCACCCTTGCCAAACTATACGCGACTAAAATTCGATTTGCTCCTATTCTTTCTGATGAAATGAAGCAGTTTGTCAAGAAATTTCGCAATGAAAAATAGACCTTACGATCTTTAAGCGTGGAAATTCAATAGAACATATAATTTAAAGTGCTCTCCCCCTCCCCCACCCCACCCCTCACATTTGGGGTTGTGTCCCCTACCTGATAACTTAGATTTGATCCTAACATATTTTAAGTACATTAGAAATACAACATATTTATATTTACTGCAAAATTCAACTCAAAATCTTCTTGATTTGATCTAAAATTGTATTTTTGCGCATCATAATGAAACCTCGTGTTTTCAGTTTGATGGAACCTGCCTTCGAAAAAAATTGGAAAAACATACTTGTACCTATTTGTTCCTATTGGGACCTGTTTTGGGGTGATCTTTAGGGTATAAAGAACTCAGAACAGCAATAAAACTCGTGGCATTTTGTGGCTTTTGTTTTTGCGGGTCCAAAGAAGATGAAATAATTGTGGTTGTTTTTCTTAAATAAGAGCCTTTTTTACCATGCAATTTTGTAGACACCATTTTATCCCATGATAATCAAAACTATACTAAAAAACTCGCATTTTTATGCAGATTTTGCCAACATACACAGAAATTGTGTGCAGGCAACGCTGGTGGTATAAAACAAAGCAAAACGCAAACACTTTCTTCATGCACGCGCTGCCGGCGACGCGACGGTCACAAGTAGCAACATTTCTCCCTTCAATTAGTCATCGATATCGTGATAAAACAAATAAAAAGCATTGATCTACGACATCAGTGGAAGCTGAAGAAGATTTTAACCAACCTCCCGCACCTCAAAAAAAATGTCGCCAAATTGACTTTTGGCGCGCTAAATTTTTGAACTGGCCCATAGTGACACGGGCTCTGTTTGTTTGCCTCTTACCTTTTTACTTCAAATCAAAAGTTGGGACTACTTTGAAATTGGTTTAAGATGGAAGTGAAAGTGTTTTAGAGTGACTATCTGGAGACAGAAATCGACATAATTGATTTTTTTTTTCGAAGGATTTGCACGATAAAGAATCTGACTCATGACTGAAACAAACAAAATTTTCTCGCCTGCAGGATGCGGTTGTATGTGTTTTATTAAAAACTCTGCGCAGAGCTACTATATAAAACACTCGCACTTTCATTCAAAACCAGTTTCAATAATTGATAATTGAATTGATCACAACGTTTGATTTTAAGGTTAAAAAATTAAGCGGCAAAAAAACCGTCTATATGTTGCTTCACTTTCGGAGTTGGTACTTATAATTAATATATGGCGTCGCCCCTCTAAAGTAAAGTTACAGTTCGTCATGAACTTTGTATACATAGTTGCGATCTCGCAACATTTCATAGAGTCCATCTGAACCCATGAAAAATATCGATGTATTGATTGCACAGTGAACACCTTTTACGCACATAGACGTCAAGGGGGTGGGTAGATATCTCCTCCCTAGACTTTGGAAAATACAAAATTTCAAACCAGTTTTCCCAACAACGAGTTGAAAAGTGGAAAAAAGTTAAGAAAATCGAGGGTTTAATCTCCCCCCCCCTTCTCCAGGAGAGATCGTACTTTATCAGAAAATTATCTTTTGGTACCCATGCTGACCCATAGTCTCATAGGCAGTGCCGCGTGATCTTCGATCGGGCACAATCAGGTCGAAGGATACAAAATTACTAAGTAGCTCCCACGCACTTTTATTTTTAAGTCATCGATCGGATAGTCTTGTAATGTACTTATCAAAATTTGGGAGGATCCATTCCTGTGAGTGTTGTTTTCTCTCTTTCGATTTACCTTTTAATTAGGTAGTCTGTCTTTCTATCCGTCTTCCCGCTTCCCGCACTTCTTCACTCTTTGCGGTGAAAGTCTACAGAAGCAAAACTGGATTGCACCACAACACAATGGATCGAAACCAGTGGCGGAGCGTGCTGTTTGGCAACATGGCATTTTGTCCGTTTGAACCCACAAAGAAGGTCGAATCCACTGGTCATCGGCGATTCCTTGGCAATTCGATTTTTTTTATGGGTTTTAATGATCCAAATGCAACGTGCCAGCTTGCACGCTTCGCCACTGATCAAAACGTAGAATTTCCCGGACATGACTTCACGAGTAAAAATTAGATTCATGAATGAAAAATAAATAGCAAGCTGTTTTAAAAACGTATATGAAATCATTCATATCAGAGCTTCAATTGAGTAAAATGATATGGTTTTTGCAAGTAAATATCAACACTAAAATGTTTTTAAATAAAAAAAAACAACAACTTTTCTTGTCCGGAAAAATCTATGTTCCAATCCAGTGTGCGCAAGTTCAAACTCTCATGGAGTCAGATGAAAGATACGTCTGCTCTGAAAGAGAGTTGATTCTGCACTTGTAGGTGTATCAAGATGGTATTATATAATGGGGCTCTAGCAAACTTTTGCTATAGGGAATCGAAGAATTGATCATTGCATAAAAACCCATAAAAATGACGACGAGTACACTTAAAAGTCACGAAATTCACTCTCAGAATCGGGCTTAGTGGTGAAGAGACGCAGGTATCATGGAGCTTCCTATCTAAATTGAGACATATTTCTGTGTTTTCAGAGAGAAAGTGACATAATAGACAGGAATCTCCCGCATGATACCTGCGTTGAACCGCCATTACGAACTTGCCTTTCTAGCAGTTATGTGAGTTTATCACTGAATTTTAGACTTTCTTATTGTGATTTTCGTTATTTTCGCTGGTTACTACATCAGATTGTACTATTTATTTGCTTATAGAAAAAGTTTGCAAGAGCCCCATTGAGCCAGGTATTCCTTGAGGACGCGCTTTTCAGTGGTGCCAGATTTTGATTTTCTTTTGCCTCATGCTTCTCTTTTATGCCGGTTAAATGGGAAGGATCGAAATACATTAAGAAATGTGGCAACACTGTGGTTCTTCTTCCGCGTGTAACCAACGTTCCGTCCGTCTGTCCACTGCCTGTCCGCATTAAGTAATTTTCTGTGTCTTCTTATAGTTCTTTCGACATATTTTTTTTATCATCGCGGAGTCATCGGGTGTTAATCAGGAAAAGAAGTTTGAAATGCAAGGAAATGTTCAAGTTTTTCATGTTCTGTAACCACAGGATTTCGACATCGCTCGAGCTCAGGAATGAATCGGATGCGTTCGTGGAATTCCGGTGAATTTATCGCATACTCACCACTTACCTACTCTTACTTCAGTTATCAGATTAAACCCCCCCCCCCTCCCCCCCCCCATTTTATTTATTTTTATAAGAGTTTGATCACCCGCTTTTTTTCCTGCCAGTGCACAGTGGCGCGGCGGCTCGTACAATGTTGCAGCAACGGATTCACCTCTTATACATGTACGTAAAATAATCGATATTTATCAGGCTCATCAAACTTCTAAGAAATCGATATTCTTGCATAGGTTTCAGCAGCAAAAAGCGTAAGTATTTGCCACATTGCACGAGTCACTGGCGCAACCAGGATCTCTTCCATCTCTCTCATTTCCCATTTGAATGTATAAGTAGGAAAATGACAGAAAGAGGGGGTTTTAACCCGTTGTCCATCCTTGTCAAACATATGTTTTTTAATGGAGGAAAGAGCGAGATGAAGAAACTCTCAGTGCGCTACTGGCACGAGTCGCAACAGCGCTACCAGCACTTCTTCCAAGATCCACCTTACAAAGGACCCCTTTATCGGTGTGCTTGGGAACCCCCAGATCAGTGCGAAGGGGCCCCTTTATCGGTAAGTAGGGACCCCTTCCCATTTAAAACTATATGTAAAAAATTTTCAATTTTGAGGAGGTTTCATGTGAACCACGAAGAATCGATACTTTTTCCTTCTTCGTGGTTTATATATGTCGCAGGCTAAAGGTCAAATCCGGCATTTGGGCAAATGCCTAGGCAAATGGCAAAATTTCATCGAAAACCCTGTTTGACTATTTGTTTGCCTAGGCATTTGAGTAAATGCCGAAAGTCTGTTAGGCAAAAAGGCAAATGGGGGGTTTTTTTCAGGCAAATAGTCAAACTTTTAAAAAAGCAGTCAATGTTCAATACATAGTTCAAGAAGCCACAACCGAAAAATTTGAAAGAAAAAAAAAGCTTTGTACCTTAAAAAATAAGAAGGCAGCAGTGTTGCTTATTCGAACACGAGATGGGTTGGTGGGACTTGCTGGAATATTTTCTCTGATTTTTGAAGCAAGAACTTCGTTTGGTTGCACATTGATTTTACTGGACTGGCAATTGCACTTGATGAAGCCTTGACCTTCAAATAGCGAAACGGCACCCACTGCTTAGCGGATCAACATTAACTTATCTCTCGGAATCTGTGATATTTCAAATTTTATCGGTTCTAGTTGTGTTAATTCTTCCCGCGAACACCAATTTTTAATGACTCCTGCGAGTGTGCCAATTTGATAAACGTTATTGCGAACTTCAAGACGACATTAATGATAACAACATGTCGGCCCTCGGCTCGTATCGAGATAAGAACACCAATGGCACCAGAGACAACGTAGACCATGCACTATACCTATCTCACCCAAAGTGGCAACTTTTTTTTCGGGATCACAACAAGAAACGTCCAATGGGTCCTATGGAATCTTGAGCAAAGATGTTGATGTCAGTAGCCACACAGAACGGAGCATCCGACGACAAAAATGAGACAATAATGACAAACATGTGAGGTACAAAAGACAATAATGATAACAACGATATTCCAATGAAACTGACTGTGTGTATAGGTACTAGCAACCACATTAATGATAACAACGATGTACCAATGAAACGGACTGTGCTATAGGTATTGAAGACATTAATTACAACAACGATGTACCAATGAAACTGACTGTAGGTATTAGGTACAAACGACATTAAGGATAACAACTATATTCCAATGAAAGTGACTGTGTTTTTCGGTATAAACCACATTAATGATAACAACGATGTACAAATGAAACTGACTGTATGTATAGGTACCAACGAAAGCAATGAAAACAACGATATTCCAATGAAACGGACTGTGTTAAAAAGGTATTGAAGACATTAATGATAACAACGATGTACCACTGAACACACACTCGCACACACATATTGTTGCCGCGTCGCGTTCAGCATAGATTCACTAAAAAGACTCATTTTACTATTTGCCTAATCAGCCTTCGGCATTTGGTCAAAACTTCAGGCATTTGAGCAAGTGCCTAGACGTTTGTTCAAGTGTCTATAGGCGTTTGCTCAAATGCCTAGGCAAACTACAAATTTCAACGATTTATATAGCTTTTTTTCTATTTGCCTAGGCATTTGCCCAAATGCCGGATTTGACCTTTAGCCTGCGACATATATAAGGTAGAAATCGACATTTCGTAATTCGCACGAGCTGTCGGTGGACAAAATATAACTTTCTAAAGAGACCAAGTTTTAATTTTTTTGTGTGCAAAAGACATGCCTTGGACCCTCCCTCAGCAGCGTTGGGGGGGGGACTCAACATCAAGGTAGGGGCCCGGCATATTGGTGTTTGGTAGGGGGCATGGTGACTGGTGAGCTTACTCTCCTAGAAAATTTAGAGCCAGTCCGCCCCTGATTCAATTTTTTTTGAAAATTATTTTCATTAAAAACCCTTAATAATGTAGGTAGGTAACCCCCAAACCTTAAAAAAAAAAAAAAAAAAAAAAAAAAAAAAATTGTTTGCAGTTTTAGAATGTCCAGAAAAGGCTGATGCTAAATGACATCTAATCTTTGACATCTGATTAACAATCTATAATATAAATACCCCCGAAAATGAAAACTACAAAATACCGTTATCATATCCTAACGCTAGGATGTTTTGGGTTTTAAATATCGGTTTAACATAAAAGTACCTACAGCGATCAGATCGCCGATCCTAAGGGCTGAGGATGATAATAATATTAATAATAACAATAATACGATAGTAATTGATAATATATTTATTCACATAATTCTTACTGAACATAGAACAGTGTCATAGATATGTTGTGTACTTAGATTTACAATTGAATTTACAGCTTTGGATTGAATTTAAATCGATGTATACAGATGGATTTACAAATTTAAAGATAAATTAATAAAAAGGAGAACAACACAAGTACTAAAGTCAGAATGAAATAAATTAAAGACTCATTTTCGCGAATAATTTTTTTTGTTTTGTTTTTTTGTTTTTGTTTGTTTTAAATTATAGCAAGTGAGTCTTTATTTATTCCATTCTGAATTTAAAGGTTACCAATAGAGTACAAAGATATCTGTAAGAGGTAGATTTTGCAGTCTTTCTTATATATTTGGAACGAATTTGCCTTTTTAATACTGTCTGGGAACTTATGAAAAAGATGGCCTCCCACCAAATTTTAAAATTATCAAATTTGTCGTATTATAACCCTTTCAGACCAGAAGTCCGTTCCAATGGACGTTGAAATATCATGTATAGTCTCATGGAAAACATAAAATTACAGTGCATCAATTTAGATGAGTAGTCATCGCTGAGATCAACCATGTCGGTCAAAAATCCGTTTCTGAACAAAAAGAATTTCAGGTCTGAAAGGGTTAAGAGAGTAATATTCCTGATCCTAGAGCGTTTTTACCTCTGGATGTGCGTGTGCGCTTCATTCGCAGATTGTCTGTTTTAAAAAAGAGAGACAAAGCGAGAGCTGTTCCACGGGGCATAGCCGTAGCCAGGATATCATCTTTCTCTCTCTCTTTAGCCCATTTAAACGCATGCGTTAGAAAAGGACAGAACCCAGGGCTGAGGTCCTATGAGAGTCCCTATATCCATCCCTTTCTAACGAATGCGTTCAAATGAGCTAAGAGAGAGAAAGACAATATCCTGGCTACGGATATGCCATAGGGTGTTGACCTATGCGAGAAACGATTTGTAAATACGCATGATTATGTTGCTCCTAAGGAAAAAAGGTGGTTGGCTGATTGTCTAATTAATTACCGTTGAAGGCAGCGCGCGAGAGCGGCGCGTGCTACCCACGCGTGAGCCACGAAATTCGAACGAGAGTGCCTAATTATAGCATTCTTTAGCTATGTAAGTACGCTGTGCGCGGTGCGGTGAGTACAGGTACCATTACCATTAAAGAACCTGCTGAGACACCTGTTCGCGTATTCAAGAGGCCTGGTCCCTGGTATGTTGCAATCAGAACTCCGAGAACTCAGCTTTGTACCGTTAATGAAGAGGCTTCAGCAGTGGCGTGTATAACTAGAATGTTATTCTATCTCTCTTTGTCACCCATTTGATTGTATGGGTAGAAAAAGGATAGTAGGAGAGGAGATTGGTTCACCTTGTTTATCCTTTTCTGAAATACATATTTTATTGGACATACAGAGAGAGAGAGATAGTCGAGAAACACTGATGCCACCACTGCTTAGCATGGTCTTGATCAGAAAGGCCTCTAAGAACGGGGAAAAAACTGGGAAAAACGTTAGCGTTTGGGTATAGCGTTGATAATGCTGGTAGAGAAATATTTGCCAATTTGCCAATTTCGGTTTCATACTTTTAGGAGGCTTCGATTATATTTTAACGAAAAGAAAAAGTTGCATAATTTTTGTAACGTCTGTTGACACTTTCGACATTATGAATTTTTGCGCCTCATATTTTGAAGACATATCAGTCTCAGTGGCGAATCTAGAAATCTTTCAAGGAAGGGGCTGAGATCCCAAAAAAAGCTGATGACTACACTGGTCTGCAAAAAAAAATGACGAAAATTTCCAAGCTGATGTTTTGGGTGATTCTTATGTTATTTGGGTCGCTGAACCCGAAAATGACCTCCGTTTTTCTCTATCACCCTCCAGTTTTCCGGGAAATCCATTTTTCTCCGGAAAATTCACCGTTTACCGTCAAGTACAAAATGATCACAAAAAGTGATTATTTTCTTGCATGTAGAAGCAGGAAATAGCATAAAATCTTCTCTAAAACGAATTAAGATGCTTAAAAGTGATGTTAGAGTTAGGTTGGGGTGGGTGAAAATGACAGGGGGGAGCGTGGGGGGGAGTAAAAAATGACCAATTTGCATGAAAAATCGGTGAAAATTCAGTGTTTTTTGTTCCATTTGTGGTTTTTTTTGGCCCCAGAACCTAATTTCTGGTCACCTCATACATTAATTGTGGCTCAAGAATTAGCATAAGACCCTGCGGAGTCCACCACTGTTTGTGGTGGGAGGGGGGTGTACAGTTATTGCATGAAAAGTTTCCAAAAACGGACGGAATGAAACCCTTCATTTTCTGTACGTTTTCCAATTGTATTTTCTGTATGTGTCTCCGAAGCCCCCTCTCACCCATTTTGCTGCCTTTCCCACTCCTTTTTACTTCTATACACTCCCACCAGCAACCCCCCCCCCCTCCTACCAGTTTCCTGCCAAACGGAACGCGTCAAATCGCCGGCAAACGCGATTCGCGAACTTTGCTTTGTTTCTGATGAGAATCGTGTTTTTTTGTTACTTTCGATGGATATAATATTGGGTTTTAACAATTTTGAGAAGAAAACTATAGCCACCACGTTAAAAAAGAAGAAAAATTTACCCAGAAATCAAGATTTCAGATGTACAGCAATATTCTATCATGCGAAACGGAACCCGATTCGCGAATTTCGGGTCGCTTTTGAAAATGGTGTTTCTTGCCGACTTTGAGGGATATAATATTGGGTTTTAGCAAATCTAAGAAAAAAACCATGGCCACCACGTTGGATTACAAGAAACATTGCCCTAGAAACCAAGATTTCAGACGTGTAGAGGTATTTTATCATACCAAACTGAACGCGTCAAAATGCCAGATAACGCGATTCGCGCAAATCGACGCTTCGCAGGGTGAAACATATAAACAAACATAGCATGTGTACAGTGCAAGGAGCAAAAACCGCATGAATTTATTTTTACAGCCTTTTTTATCATAATTTTAGGCTCATTTGAGCTAAAGAAATCTAAAATCAAATCCGTGCCTTTAGAGGAACACTCATCTGAAGTTAGATCGTTTTTAGGCTCAAAAATGAGTCGAGTTTCAAAATGTATTACTTTGTGGCCAGTTTTGGGGGCCGGATAGGTCTTGCAGACATTTTTTTTTCTGAATTAACACATTTAAAACACATATTATGTCCTCAAATGTTGGTGATGATTCGTGCATGGAACGAGAGTTTTGATTTTTTAATGTTAAAATGACAAAATTTTGACGTGACAAAAATAACGCTATTTCCCGAAAAATACCGAAAACTAAAAACTTCCTCAACTAAAAAACTAAGAGGATTTAGGACGAACGCTTCAATTTAGCCTCTTAAAATTGTGATGAGAAAACAAGTACCTACCAAATTTCAACCAAATCTAATGAGGTGGGACAGGTGGGTGCCAGGTGCCATTGTTCATATTTTTGGTTGACTTGGAATGAAATGACCCCGTATTAAACGAATATGATGGCTATGGGGGAGGGGGGGGGGTTGCTGGTGGGGGTGTATAAAAGTTTAAGGGGGTGGGAAAGGCATCAAAATGGGTGAGAGGGGGCTTCGGAGACACATACAGAAAATACAATTGGAAAACGTACAGAAAATGAAGGGTTTCATTCCGTCCGTTTTTGGAAACTTTTCATGCAATAACTGTACACCCCCCTCCCACCACAAACAATGGTGGACTCCGCAGGGTCTTATGCTAATTCTTGAGCCACAATTAATGTATGAGGTGACCAGAAATTAGGTTCTGGGGCCAAAAAAACCACAAATGGAACAAAAACACTGAATTTTCACCGATTTTTCATGCAAATTGGTCATTTTTTACCCCCCCCCCCCCACGCTCCCCCCTGTCATTTTCACCCACCCCAACCTAACTCTAACATCACTTTTAAGCATCTTAATTCGTTTTAGAGAAGATTTTATGCTATTTCCTGCTTCTACATGCAAGAAAATAATCACTTTTTGTGATCATTTTGTACTTGACGGTAAACGGTGAATTTTCCGGAGAAAAATGGATTTCCCGGAAAACTGGAGGGTGATAGAGAAAAACGGAGGTCATTTTCGGATTCAGCGACCGAAATAACACATGAATCACCCAAAACATCAGCTTGGAAATTTTCGTCATTTTTTTTTGCAGACCAGTGCTATTTTGCTTATCGATATAATTTTAGATCCCTACAGTCCTGCATTTCGGCCGGGGGAAGGGGGGCTAAAACCTACTTTTCCGACAAAACGCCCAAAATTTCCTCGAAAATCCCTTCGTAGACAGTGTAAAAATGTGGCTCAAGGGGGGGGACTACGGCCCCCTCAGCATCCCCACCCGGGATCCGTGCCGCCTACTGATGTGTTTTCCTAATACTGCAGTGGCGGATCGTGCAAGTTGGCAACAGTAGTAGAGTCATGAATTTTCCCTCAACTAACAGTGTTTTGCCTCCATTTGAATCTATTTTAAACAATCGATTCTTGGTGAAGCGCTGCTTCATTATCAAAGCGATTATTTTTCCTAGATTCAAACGGAGGCAAAACACTTTTACCAAATTGCACATTGAACTCATCGGTTCTCAGTACAAATAATAGGATTTGGCGGGCCTAAAAATGGGGTCAAAAGAGGGGGATTAAAAGGAATTGCAAATATAAAAAATTACTTACAAGCGCCGAATCGGTAGGGGGTTTCAAATAGGGCAGTTTCCCTCCCCCCCCCCTCCGGAAATTAGAAATCACCACTTTTTTTTGACGATTTTCCCTAATATGAACGGAAAACAAGTAATTTTTTTAAAAATTAAATTGAAGGTCCGCGTTCGCCCTACTCTGGAATTCGATTTTGAGATTTTATGCCCCACCTTGGAAAATAATTGTCTGTCGGTGCCCACGTAGCAGAATGCATGTGCTGGACCCCTTTGTATGCGGTCAATGGCTAGGTTCTGATACTGGAGTTTCGGCTACGCTCTACCAAGCCCCCCCCCCCCGGCCTTGCCACTACTCTATTCAGTGTTTCTGAAAATAATTCGTGAATTCAAGCTCTTAAATGGAACGAGAAAGCCCTTAAAAATTATGACGCTCTTTTGAAAAGTGATGATGATATATACTTGATGAGCCTGAGAAAATATCGGCAAACAAGTGATTATTCTCCTACAAATCCCCATTCTAGAGGAGTCACAGTTCTTTTTTACTAGCTTTATTATTGTTTTTTACCTGATTTGAACAAGCTCGGGTTATGTACGTAAAAAGAGAAAAAAAAAGAAGAAGAAAAACACGGAAAAAAAAGATTGGTGAAAATAACCATACGGATATCTGATTTTGGCACCTGTTAGATGTTATGGTAAACTTGACCAGAAGTACGGTACATTTACCGATACTTTAAGTAAATTCGACATGCAATCAGGTAACATCACCTAGTACCTAGTCAAAACATTGTATACTTCTGGTTGACATTACCATAACATCTAGCAGGTGCCAAAATCAGGTATGAGTATATGGTTATTTTCACCGTAGTTTTTTTTCCGTGAAAAAGGATTGGCACCTTAATTGCCGCGAGGAACGAATAGAGGCGCAAAATTACAAATTCGTACCTACATGTTTGAAATGAACAAACGTATATTCAGCTCAAAGGGCCCGAGTCTATACCAATGGAAGAGCTCTACAATACGTCAAAAAACATTCATACAGAGCGAGCTCACGTTAAATTGGCATTGGAATCTTTCAGCAGGAAACGATTGATTCGTATCCAGTGAAGCAAAGTCGTAGTTTACACATGTACCTACCTATAGCATGCGAACGTATAGATCAAAGGCGCCGAGTATAGATTTTGCGGATAGGTATTAATGAAGGAGTGGAGTTTGTTCCAGTGTTGCCTCTTACGTTGGAAACCCGTTGATTTTGTGCTCATTTTTTTTTTACAGAAAATTTATGGATTTTCACTATTGGTGCACCTAGAAGTTCAACTTCTCTCTCTTTGTGCATTAAATTGTAAGTCATAAAAGGATGTATTGCAGGAATACAATTTTGAGAGGATGAAATATGATTACTGTAAAGTAAACAATGGGGCTGTTGCACACTTTTGCTATTAGCGATCTCATAGTTGAATCTAGCGCAAAAACCTCCAAAAATAACGATGGCAGCACTAAAAATTTCCGAAATCCACTCCTAAACTCAATAAATGTTTTTTTTGCGCGAGTGTAATGGTGGATTAGGGCAGTAAAAATGGGAGATTCCCATCTAACAATACTGTAACTCCATGAAGAAGTGATCAATAAGAGACGATTTTCATTTGACACCGGTGTCACTCACGGTACCATTCATCAGATGCATGTAAATCATTACTCTGCTGATGACTAATTACTCTGTGAATCATCCTTGTCAGCATAGAGAGAGTGATGAAATTAAGATAGGAATATCCCATTATTAGTGCCGTACGCCGCCATTAAGCTATCGCATTTAAAATCATTTTGTGAGTTGAGGAGTGGGTCTCGTTAGTTTTTAGAGGTTCCATCTCTGGTAAAAATGACGACTATAACCGTTCCAAAAACGACTATAAACATAGTTGGCCAACTATGGATTATAGTTGGCCAACTATAGATTATAGTCGGCAACTATGTTTATAGTCGTTTTTGGAATAGTCGTCATTTTTACCAGAGATTGTTATTTTTCGAGGTTTTTACACCAAAATCGACTATTAAATTGCTTATAGCAAAAGTTTGCAACAGCCCCATAAAAATACAGTTGATAAAAAAGAAGAAAAAATAATCTTCGAATAAAATAAATGGGGTTTTCTATCATAAGTATATGGCAACACTGATTTGCTCACAGTTCTTGACACAGCGAGACAAGACACTGCGAGACAAGACAAGCACTTTGCATACGGTGCGCGGCGCGGTGCGGTGTGGCGGTGCGCCAGTGTTTATCGTTTATTATGATAGTAATTACTAATTATCCTCGGAGCAGTCATGACACTAATTAACCGCCCAAGTATAAAAGCTCAGCTTGGAGATCATATTATTCGCCTACTGCTACTTTGTCATAATGCATGCAAAAGCACTTCATTCATTCATTCATCCGCGAAAGAACTGTATATATTCGAATACAACTGCGACGAGTTTCATTTTTGAGATAGAGATCCTTGCTTTGAAGCGAAAACCGCTCAACTTCTTTCACTTTAATCAGCAAAAATTACGACCTTTTTCAAACTTTTACTACTCTAAATTTGTCGTTACTTATCACAGCAGTAGGACTCGTGCATTTTGACACCAATGTTTTCCCTCCATTTGAATCTATGTAAAACAATCGATCGCAGATGAAGCGATTCTTCATTGTCGAATCGATTGTTTTACATAGAATAAAATGGAGGAAAACATTGTTGCGAAATTGCACGTGCCGCCGCCGCTGCGGGCTGTATCACAGCAGTGCGTGGCTCTCAAACTTTTTCACTTACTAATCACCGAAGTATAAAAGCTCGAAATCATATTCTTTGCCTACAACACTGTTAGTTATATTACAAGCACACTTCATTCATTAATTTGTAAAAGAATAGTATATTCAAGTATAACCACAACTTGTTTCGTTTTTTAGGGACCCCTTGCTTTGAAGCGGAAATTATTGCTCTTTTTTTTTTTGTTTTGTTTTAAACTAGCAAAAAAATTACCTTTTTGAGGTTTTGGGGCTCTTTCTGAGTTAAATTTTTCGTCACTTTCAATCAGAGCAGGTTTGTCGTGGTTCTAAAACTTTTTCACTCGCCAATTAATGGCCCAAGTATCAAAGCTACAGGATGAGACTCCCTAACAACACTATTTGTTTTACAGGGTGTCTAGTAATTTTAAACTTTCAAATTCCCAGATTTTTCTCAGATTTTCTATGCGATTCGTCTCCATTTTTCCACGATGTCAAAAAATTATCTCGCAGTAAAACTGTGAACATATTTGAAGACCCAAAGTTCATTAAGTTGGGCATATGATTACTTTGAAAAAAATAAATAAATAAAAAAAAATGATGCATTGATTTTGTTTTCCGAATTTTGGGATGAAAATAAATTCCCTAAAGAAAAACAAATGATACTAATTCCCTGATAAAACTGACTAACAATCAAACTTGCCTGATGATTTCATGTTTCTCCAAACGGATTCATATTCCACGATTCCATGACGTCTTTAGGTTTTGCAGGTTTTTTCTGATGCTTGACACCCTGTACAATCACCGTGATACGTGATCACCCTGTCCAAGCAGAATCACCAAGGACCATGGGTTAAGGAGATCATGACGCGTACAATTGCTTTGAAGTCATTTGTTAAGTCTTCAAATTTTAATTTCGTTGCTTAGAGGTGTCAATGTATTAATTGCGTCTCTGCATAACAGCTCAGCTAAGAAAAAAAAAAAAAAAAAAAAAACAAAAAAAAAAACAAAAAAAAAACAGGGAAATAATTTGATTTCTGAAATTATAAATTTGATCTAATCAAACTATCAAAGCCACGCAATCTCAGTGAGACGGTTATCACGCATGCGTGCACTTTAGTAAATGCGGAATGAAAAGGAGTGATCGCCGCGGCCGCGCCGCACTGTGAAGCCGATTGTATGAAAATCGGAAATAATTCTGTAACTCCAAAACTACTCGACGGATTTCAATGAAATTTTGTATGTGAGCTTGTGTGGACTCAGGGGTCATACTTCAGCCATCAAAAATGATGGATGACGTATTTACTCAAAATTGGGGGCCCCCTCCCCCCAATGATTTTTTGGTTTTTTGAAACCCCCATCATGTGGCATACCTGTAAAAACAGCATGAAAAACTAAGCTTTTTGGTGCAAAGAAAATTTCTCTGCCTTAATTTGTTAGAGAGATATCGGCAAAAAACCACCTGAAAATAGTGAAAGTTTACTAAATTTTGAGGAAAATGCTCATAAAACTGAAGAATGGGATGGAAACTAAAACCCTGAGGACTTATTCTAGCTACCCATGGTAAGTATCCGTGAAACCAACATTTCGGAGTCATTTTTAGGGGCGGGGGGCTCCAAAGTTGTCCAATAACAAGGATGATCAGTGAGCTCCGTATTTATTAAGAACAAAAATTGAGATAACATCACGCATAACTTTCAAAGTTATCTCAATTTTTCCAGAATTGAGAGTCTAAAAGAAACATGCATGTAAGACTTCACATTTGCATTTAAGTAGATGAAATCCAGTGTAGCCAAAAATCGTGGCTTTCAATTTTTCCATTTTACTCCATGTATTTTTTTTTTTAAATTTTAATGCAACATTTGGCAACAATGGTAAATTTCTACAATTTTGCAGCAGCGGTTATGCCTACATGGGATACCTTGCTTTTGCTCACCACACTTTTTCTCATCGAAACAGGTGCGGGAACAGTTTTGCCATTTCTTATTTATCTTTCAACTGCGATGCCCGCGCGCAGAACTTGCATTTACGTGAAAAAACATGTAAAAAAATCGGACCCCTGCTTATTAAAAAATCAATATCTCCAAAAGTGCACGAAAAGAGCAGTTTAAATTTTCAGGGCTTCTTCCTAATGGTATTGACTATCAGAAAATCAATATTAGAACTTGGAGCCTCTTGGAGCTTTTTTTTGCGAATCCATTAAACTTTAAATTTGACTAATCTTTACCCTCCCACTTAGATAATTAATTTCGTCACTTTGAAATATTTTTTTCTAAACTTCCTACGTATGAATCGAAAGCTCTGAAGACGCACTTTCGAGACATGCTTACAGATATTTGTCAATATCTAAAGCAAGAGTGCAAAAATCAAAAAATCAAACATAAAAAAATGCCTGAAATTTTGCATTTTCAGATAAGCTGAGTTCAGAGCTTATTTTCTCCTTTCTGATTTTTTTTTTTTTTTTGGATAAAACTGTGTTTGGATATCAACCTACATACCCTGGACTAACGTTCTACCGAATGGTTTTATCTCCCTGCATACTTCATTTTAGGGATTTTTTCCTCAGTCGGCCCCAGTGTGCGCCGCGCCGCCGTCCGCCTTGCCGATCGGGCAGAATGACCCGAAATCGCATCACAGGAGCTCTGTGCCAAATTAAAAAAAATCAGCCCACCAATTGTTCGATGCCTACCCTCCCACCCCCTCCCATTCTGGCTCGTGCCATTTGCATAACACTTCAACGGTAAGCGGTGCTCGGTTAGGCTGCGGCTCCGCTCAGAAAAGAAATTCATTGTTATTGCCTTTTTCACAACAGTAAACATACATCACCGCATCTAGTTCAGTGTTGCCACGTCTGAGTCTGACAGAGGTAAATGCATCATCGTCAATGTAATTATCAAATTTTCTAAACACTTTGAGTGGCTCAGTTTGAAAATGTTACTTACGAAGACCGATTACACTAATCTGCAAGAAAAAAAATAAAGAAAAAAAAAAAAAAAAAAAATGAACTGGCATAGTGATGGGTGATTATTACTAATTTTGGGTCGCTGAATCCAAAAATGACCTCGGTTTATTTTGATATGCCTCCATTTTCGAGTTCAACTTCTTATATACCACAAATAGGGGCTGAAATGGGCTGATTTCATTGAAGTCCCATATTGCATTACAAAAACTCTAAAACGGAGACGTGCAAAAAAAACCGAGGTAATTTTTTGGATTCAGCGACCCAAAATTAGTAAAAATCATTCATCACCATGCCAGTTTTTTTTTTATTTATTTATTTTTGCAGACCAGTGAGATCAGCCAATTTCAAACCATATTAAATTCGTGGTACATAAGGGGTTGAACTCGAAAACGGAGACCATTTTTGGATTCAGCGACCCAAAATTATTCAAAATCACCCATTACCATACCAGTTCATTTTTGATGCAGACCAGTGTTAAAGGTGCTTCGACAAAAAGATCAAAATTACGAGTTGAATGCATCCCATTTCCGAAGTACACGCAAAAAGTGAAAACGAGCAGTCTTTAGCGCCTTTCATTTCTTAGGTTTGCAACAAGTATTGTTGATTGATGCGACTCGTTTGTTTGATTCGGGGGAGTCAGGGTTGATTCAATGTTATTGAGGCAGTTTACAGAATAAAGGCCTAAAAACAACACGTGTTCTCCTCCAAACAAAGTAGTATTGCAATCATACATACATTTCGTCGGAGGAGCACACCGGTTGTTCCATGGGCCCTTCGCCCGGCTGCCATGCCGCCTTTATCGGGCTCGTTTCAGATGCAATATTTATACTAGGCCCACCAGTGATTTGGAGGGCAGTTCTCTCTCCAATAGTTTTAAACAGAGGATGAGTATTTGCAATTCATGGGTCGTCATTATGACATTTTAGGTTTGGTTATGAATAATTACGGTGGTATAATTACCAGAATTCTAATGTTTGTACCATAGTTCTTGACAATTTTGAAGAAATTCTTGTTCTTTAACCATATTCTGATATTAGGTAACACCATAATTTTCTGGTCAAAGTACTGTACTTTCTGTGGTTCACTTATCGTTGTGCTTCTGGGAGTATTACCTACTAGAATTTAGGAATGGAGCTGTTGCAAACTTTTG
Organism: Trialeurodes vaporariorum; assembly: GCA_011764245.1. Lineage (NCBI taxonomy): Eukaryota > Metazoa > Arthropoda > Insecta > Hemiptera > Aleyrodidae > Trialeurodes > Trialeurodes vaporariorum. The sequence continues at coordinate 19,960,021 of VMOF01000369.1, read as the reverse complement.
CTACAGGCTTATTAATAGTTGATTATGGGGTAATACCCTGTAAAAATAACGATTAGCACACTAAAAAATCACGAAATCCACTCCTAAACTCACAAAATGATTTTAATTGCGAGACCGTGATGGCGGCCGAGGCCGCGGTTTTCTTATGGCAATTGTATGCTTCTTCTTCTTCTTGTGTGGTGTTGCGAGAACACCTCGTGTAGATGGCGCTGATTGAAGATAAGGAACCGCAATGAAAACCGCGGCCCCTGCCGCCATTACGGTCTCGCGTTTAAAAGCATTTTTTGAGTTTAGGAGTGGATTTCGTGATTTTTTAGTGCGCTAATCGTTATTTTTACAGGGTATTACCCCGTAATCAACTATTAATAAGCCTGTAGCAAAAGTTTGCAACAGCTCCATTATATTTTTTAGTGATGAACAGTAAAGATGTAAAATAAAATATTCCGTAAGTAATCATTTCCATTTCCGGAAAAAAGGCTCGTAAAGTAACGGGTGTGCTCAATCTGAGAAGACAGCATTTTGATTGACTACAGGATTTTGTCTGAAGAGCGCACCTCATGATTTGTGGGCCGCAATTGGTTTGCTTTCTCGCGAAATGGCAACCGCGGCGTTTATTCAATTGTTCCGGACATTCGTTGGAGACTTTTTGTCGGCGGTTCGAATTGCCTCGCAGTCTATTTTGGAACCAATTTGATCTTTAAATCCCTCACACTTACGTTCTTTTCGTATCACTCACACTCTTTTCCTCTGCGTCAAAAGCGCTTATTCCTTTTCAATGACCCTTTTCGTTATTTATCGATACAGTTAATTGCCTCAGACAAGATTGCGCGCTTCAAAGCTTAGATTCTCACCTGCGTTCAGCCAAATGGGGCAATGACAATATAAGGGTCTGAAATTTTGTGTTTTTTTATGAAGAAAATGAAAGTATTCGATGAGCTGAGAACAAATACGTGCCTGCCTATGTTTTTTCAGCTATGAGTCCCGGTTTCACTGACAAATGGTGTAACATTGCAAACAATCGTGTGTGTTCTGCCATAATGCGGAGTTCCCGTTCAAAACAATGTATTTTCAGCCGAAATCGCATATCCGGAACAATGAAACCTATTGTTAGAAACCAAAGACATCCTTATTTTCAGCTCACCGAGTACTTTCATTTGCTTACTAAAAAAACACCACAATTTTCGATCCTTGCAATTGCCCTATTTTAAATGTTCAGTCATGAGAGTAAGTAATCTTGGTGCCACGGTCAGGTTTAACCCTTTGTGTACCGAGCCCGAACATTTTCACACACTTTAGTCTGTTCCGTATGGTTTCAATTTAGGGTAAAATATGTAGGGCTGAATGAAAGTCTTTGTTAATTATGCATTACTCCTATACTGTGTTACATTTAAATTCGTACATTAAATTAATTATTCTTTTTCTCTGCTTTCCCGTCTCTTTGCGGTACCGTGTATTTGGTGAGCACATGGGCGTCATTTAGGGGGGCTGGGGGGGGGGGCAATTGCCCCCCAAGGATTCGAAGTCAGGCTCAAAAACTGGCACGAATTATATTGATGAGCAAAGAAAAAAAGTCATCCGATTTTTGCCCCCAAAAGACGGCTCTTTGGCTCTAAAATTATATTGATGAGCAAAAAAAAAAAAAAAAAGGTTATCCGATTTTTTGCTCTCTCCAAGCCGAAAATTATAATGATGAGCAAAAAAAAAATGTTGCCCCCCCCCCAAGCCGAACTTGAAATGACGCCCATGGGTGGGCACATGTACCTCTGTTCTATTACAAAAAAATTACTAAGGATCATGACCGTCTTGACTTGTTTACTAAAAAATCATGAGACCCAGCTGAGTTTTAACCTCCTGACCCTTTTCTGATGGGACCTGGTTGACATGCAGCCTCAGTCACCATCTGACCGGTGATAGGGAATAACCTGCATATTCGAACAGCGCGCAGGAAGAAAAATTTAGCCTCAAACTAACCCTTTCAGTACCAAATAAATCAGCCAACGTATCGCGCCGTCCATGGGCGCCCGCAGGGGGAGGGGGGGCAAGGGGGGACACTCCCCCCCCCCTGGAATTCAAAACAGTCAAAATTTCGGGAAGAAAAATGAAAGGACCGAAAGAAAATGAAATGTGAATCTAAGGAGTAATATAGTTTACGATTTTATTATAGTTTATGTTGTAATTTTAACTCAGTTTTTGCAAGGAATAGTAGAATCATTACCATTATTATCATCTGTTGTCCGTTTATTCATAAAATTAAACACGTCAAAATTATTATTACTATTCGGATACACCTAAATGGCTTAATAATTGTACACTATTTGTATGAGGGGGGAAAAAAAGGTCTCCCCTTTTTCCTCGGGGGGGGGGGGGGTCCCCCTTGACCTTCCATCGGGGTTCAAAAATTTTGCCCCCCTTGGAAATTTTTCTGCGGGCGCCCATGGCGGCCGTCCAATCAAACCAAGCGAGTAGAATAATAGCGCAATTGTATTCCACAGTACTCGTTTTTGCCAACATCACCGGTTGAAGGCGTTCAACAAAGTATTCGTTTGAAAGGTATACTATTCGACACTCTTTTACTCCAGGAAAATGAATTGAAACTATGCGAGGCAAACTGAAGAACACGAATATCAACGTGTACAAATTTGGTTCTACAAACAAGCCGTTTTAGTTAACAAATGTGCACAAACTCATCCAATAACAGCGCCTGTAGAGCCTCAACCCCGTTAACCAATCAGAGGTTGACTATACTCTCTTTTGTCTTTGACTCGACCGGGTCGAGAAAAGATTACATGCACAGATCAGAGTATTTTCGTGAATTACAATCACACACTGAACTGAACCTCGTAATCTTTGGGTCAACCGGCGATGAAATTATCAACGGTCCATTAAAGGGCTTTGCCGAAAAACGCCACATCTGACAAAACTGATATTTCACTTTTTTGACCTACTTAAGCAATAGAAGCGCTCGGATGCAATCCTAGATTTTATGATCCATTCATCTGTTGAAAAAAATTGCCATAGCCTCATTCAAAGTTAAAATCACTGTATAGCAATCGTTCGAAAGGGACTCTTTTTGACGAGGTTTTGCTCCTAACTTTCGAAAACCATTCAGATAGAGTTTGGTATGCAAAAATTATAATGGCGCGGTCGGAGCAAAAAAATGAATCTGCCGCAAACGCTGGAAATATTTCAATTACGCTACGTGACGGCACGATTAACATACCTCCCCCTTTGTCTCCGATGACAGAAGAAATTCGATACTGATTTTTTTCTCCCGTTCGTTCGGATACATTTTGCTATATAGTCGTGCGGGGGTGAGGAAGGGGGAGCACGAACTAATGAATAACTCGAGTAAACTTATGATGGAGCGTACTCGGTGAATAAATTTTCATAATTGAGGCGTCCGCGTCTCTGCAGGAGGACATAAAACATGTGCTCAGCTATTTCCTAGAATTTAGTATTGTGGTTACATTAAGATTCCTTCGAACGAGCACTCCTCACGTTTCGTCGGTCTTTTCACCAGAGATCGCCTCGATTTTCATCCCGAACTCTCCCTAGGAATGTTGTAGTTTTTGTCCTCGAGGTCAGATAGCTTCATCGTCAACTCGCGGTCTGGATCAGCGCAAGATCAGCGCAAGATCAGATGCAAGAGCAAATAAATACCGGCAATCAGCGATCAGACATCAGAGAGATCAAAGATGCCTTAGTTTTGAATCTTGGCGTGACTCTGACTTTCACGTCAGAGATTATAAGAGACAAAAATAAAGCAAACAATAGAATTTGAATCCGTCTCCGGAAAAAGGGCACATTTAATCTGTCAGAAAGTTGATTTGAAGAAATGGGAACTTAAGTTTCCAAAACAGAAAATGAAGCGTAAACAATTTTCATTTTCAACTAAAATTCTTTTAAAGCATGGTAATCATTCTAATTTTTAAAGTGTTGGATTGTTTTTTTTAAGTTAATGGTCGGAAAAAGAACCCTTTTAGAAGATTTTAAAAAAGGGTCGTATGGCGTATGCGTGTCCTTTCCCTCGGAGATGCATTGTATGGCTGGCCAAAATTTATGACATATTACCTGATATGACTCAGATATGCAAATTTTTCACTGGAATACTTTTAGACTCTTCAAATTCTTGCGCTAGTCTTATTACTTATTTATAGTTCCGATACACAATCTCAATAGGCGCGACAAAGGTAGCAGGGCGGTTGCCTAACCCGAGGGAAATTCCACTGCTCCTATGCAGTCAGTTTTCAAGCGTGTTATCGCTTGTTCACATTTGTAAATAACAACTTTTTCCCTGTTTGAATGAATATTGAATCATCCTCACTAGAAAGTTCATGTTTCATTGATTTTCATTGAAACTTTGATGATCTCCGCCAAAGAAAAGTGAATAAAAATGTGTGAATTCCAACAAACCTCTGTTCGGATACATAGTTAAAAAAAACCCAAGAACTATAACTATACGCAGTCCCCGCCCCTTTTAATTGATTATTAAATGGACTTATTTATAATAAGGGGACCTACTCGACTTTATACGTTGCCATTTTTACCAGACTTTAAAATTATTATAAAATTAGACCTAGTGCACAGAAGTTCTTGAAACTTCCAGGAACTTTCCTGTTCTACGTTAAGTCTTATTCCTGAAATTATCAAACACTTTCATTCATCAGATTATTTTTAAGGGAATTAAAAAGTCGAGGGCAAACGGCAACATCGAAAAACTAGTAGGTCTGTTTGGTGTAAAAATGTGTCCAAATATGACTAGAGTTTTAACAGAAACAATAGATGCGAAGGCATTTCTACAAGTCTATATCAGCGATACTTAAATTCGAACCTAATATGACTTGTAAAAGCCATTGTTTCACGCATATACTTATACATGTACTAAATTATCAGAATTTAATATTTTACTTTGTTTTTGAAACAACCTGTGTACTGTGTGTATCTAAAACTTGCAAAATACTCAAAACCTCCATCCGACTTCTCTTTTTCGCCCATTATGAAACTTCAGGTATCGTTATAACCTGTGAACCCAACGGAACGCGTTTTCTCAAATGCCGATTTTTCTTTACTGACACTCGCAGTTTCGGACAGTGGTGAGGCGTAAAATTTGGTAACAGTGTATGTTCTCCATTTAAATTAACCGAAAAAGTCGAACACTTCAGTCATCGGCGATGACCAGGCATTTTGACCTTTCTGATGTGTTTGAATGGGGAAAAGGGAAGTTTCCAAATCGCACGCTTTGCCACTGGTTTTGGACGTGGACGGTGAAAGAACTCAAATGAATTAATGAAATATTCAGCGATGAAAAAAGCACTGGAAATTATCAACCCGGCGATTAGGATAATGAAAGCTATCTGCAGATCGATCATTGTAAATTTCCGGACAAAGTCGTCAGGCTCTTCTTGATATGGCTGGTTCAAGATCGCCGATGTCTGTTGCGATATAAAATGATCAATTAATCCTGCTTCCATGAATCGGAGTAATTTCAAAGCCAGCAAATCAAAATAGAAAGAGGATCTTGGAGCAAAAAAATTACAGGGTAAGTCATCAGGCATTCTTGAACGTGATGAAATCCTCCGTCTTTTTCAAAATTTAACATTTTTTGACCAAGTGAGAGGAATTGTTTGCGACGCCGTGCTTTAAATTGAACCCCCAACAGAAAAGCATTACTCTGCATAATTGATATCGTAGCATTCCGCCGTTCGACGAATCTACGCTCCACCAAATTATAGACGTTTTCGTAATAATCTTCATCACCCTTGGTTATACTGGGATGATCATGATATTTACGGTTAGGTAATGGGGTTTCCTCCAAAATAGAGCTCCTGTAAAAGTGATAATTGTCAACTAATCTTTCTTCAAGCCAGGAGAGTCGAGAATCGGTTGAGATCAGTGATGTATCCAAGCTTACATCAGTTGACTGAATGGGATATCCAGAGTCTTTTATCTGTTCTATAGTATCAATTTCAGGATAACGCACTCTCTTACTCAGTAGAGTAAACATTCCACTCTGAAAAACTGATGCGACAATCATGGTTGAAAATGTAAACGTAGCGAATAAAATTCTACCTGAAAATAATTTTTCGAAATGTGGGTTGTGTTGACTCATGGTAATAAAATAACGAAGTACTTTAAGGATCGTTGAAGTATCTTCAACATTGCGCAATGTGCTCTCCGAGAGAACAGTTCTCAAGATTTTCACAAAAAAACGGTCATGAATTCGCTGAGTCAAAAAAAAAATCCCAAGTGTGACAAGGATGGAGGTCCAAACAGCACGACTAAAACACATGAAAACGACAAGATACTGCGGCATGAATCCACTCCGTGGCACAATGAAACACAAACTGTCCATTTCAAGAGAGGTAGTGAAAACAAAATTCGAGGTACCTTCGAAAGGGTGGCGAGCATCGTATTGTTTCACGAGGAGGTCAATGCCGAGTTGTAATCCTCGCTCACTTAAGAGCTTTCGGGTTTTTCGAATTGATCCGAGACCCTTGAATGTAACATTTCGCATAATACGAAAATCACCGTTCAAGTTTTCGATCATTGTCTGCATAACTCCAATCATAAGAAATGTCCACATTCCACTGAGAGTAAAAGTAGCATCGAAATTGGCCGAGTCGCTTGAGAGAATAGTTCCAAGGAACCCCTTTTGATTCATATTTTTCCACGAGAAGTCAAAGAATTCATCGTGATTTTTGCCATTAAATCTATTAACTTTCTCAGTAAATGCATCGTATTTGTAGCAAGTTTGCTCCGCACAAATGATAGTTCGTCTCCCTTTAAAGAAGCGCCAAATAAATTTGAAAATAAATCCAAGATGGCAGTCCGCTCCAACGTGGTTGATCTTAAAAACCAGATAGTTCTGAGAGTTCCAAATATCATTCGCGTACAGTCTCCGCGTTTGCTCGAAAATAGCGTTCGATAGAATAGAATTATCCATCAGATCCTCGTCCATTATTTTCATGATGACGTCACAATTTTCACTCTTATTTCCCAAATGAAACTCATCATCGCGGGTAAGACAAAATTTGCGGAGTCTCCCCGAAGCGAGCGGTTCAAGGTCTACTCGACTTTTAATACAGCAGGCCTTTCAAAATTGTCTGGGCCCAAGCTTCGACGATCAGATACTGAATCCAATATAAAACCGAGAATGTCGTGACAGTCGTTCAAAAAGAAAATGATGTTCTTTCCACGGTTGTTCAGCATGTTTTTCAAATTTTCCAAACTGCTTCCGTATTTTGCTAAAGACACGGGAATCAGTGCAGCGTTCAGAGCCTTTAAAAGAGGTATAAATTCAGATTTTGAATCGACAGGAACAATGAGGAGGGACCGTGGTTTTGAGAGGTTGGTTATTATGTCACAGACTTTGAAAATGAAGTCAGACTGTGCTTCGTTGTGGCTGATATTTGGCTGTATTGTACGATAGCCGTAAACAAGGTAGAAAAGGGGTAACGCAGTCAACACGTATACATAAAATTTACTCATGTTTGGTCGGGAAAAAAATGACAACTTTAAACTCGAATTCAATATAATTAACAATGTTTAATTTAGCAAACCATTTCGTGTTTTTCAAACTGCGCAGCATAATAGGGAAATATTGGCTTATTCTTTGCCGGTTTCACTGAATTCACTGTTATAAATTCTTCAAAGAGTTGAACTGTCCATCACCTTTATGCTATCATACTTATTATTCATACAAAGAAAGCGTTTCATTTGCGCTGACAGGTTTCAAGCAAGTCCTCTTAGCGATTGGTTGTCAATACGTTCGCCGGTAACCACTTAAAGAAAGAGCTATCGGCAGAATATCAAACATAAACATTTAAGAGCAGGATGTTTCAAAAACACTCTTAAAAATGTAAAGGACATAATTTTAAGGGTAAACTGGGCGACTGAATTTTCCTGTCAATGCGCAAAAAGTGGTCATGGTTTTCGAGTTAGTTTTCGTTGTAAAAACTATCTACAGGGTGTTTTTTGTAGTAGCAAAGTGAGATCAAGAGTTGTGGTTTGGACCATTCTTCATCATTCTAGATGAATTTTCTTTCTTTTTTGGGTCATAACTCCCCCACTTCCTTCCTTAGAAAGGCCCCCAGGAAGCTACCTTAAACATTTTAAGTAGCAGCCCATGTGTGCCATATTCCTGTTGCAGAAGTACGCAAGAGAAGTAGAACATTGAAAAAAACAAAGTTTAAGTACAACCGCAGCAGCTTTTTAAAATAGCTTTGCAAAGCAAAAGTTCTAGCTCAACCGGAGAAAGTTGCGGTTGTACCGAAGCACTACCTCGGTACTCGGTAGAGCAACAGCCTTTCTTCTTGCTTTTGCTCTACCGGAGTAGTCTTTCGGGACAACCGCAACTTTCTCCGATTGAGCTAGAAATTTTGATTTGCGAAGGTATTTAAAAAGCTGCTGCGGTTGTACCTAAACTTTGTTTTTTCCGCGAAAAACTCAGTATGTAGGTATAAGTATCTTATTAAAATCAATATAAATCTCACGGAATTTTTACCAACAATCATGCCTATAGTATTGCCTCGCATTGCCAAGCAGTAGGTCTATGAAGAAAAGATGCTGTATCGTCCCTTACTCATGAGAGGATGAGGATGTATCAAATGCGATTTGATTCACGATATGCGAGAGACAGTGATGCCAGATCCAGTGATGCCAGATCCAAGGGCAAATTGTGCTATTTGGCAACCATTTTTTTTTTGCTATTTTGAACTTATACGAAAGTATCGGTTTCTCAGGAATTCAGAAAATCCCCTGAAGATCGATTATTTTACAAAGGTTTAAATGGTGAGAATCCGTTTTTGCCACATTGTACAAACCGAAAATGGCATGATGTACAGTGGACGTCTTTGTTAATTTGACAGAAAAATACGAGGGTCGTCTCAAAAGTAAGAATCAGTTTTTTTTCTTCTTCTTTTTTCTAAAAATAACTTTCAATTCTATAGAAAATCTGAAAAAAGCGTTGTACGCGTCATATCTTCAGCTTCAAGACATCTTTTGTTGGATTTTCGTCATCTTTAAAATTGAACAAAAGGCGGCGATTTTACCGCGACCACCTCCCGTAACAGTGGGCCCAAAATTTTACGCAATCAAAGGTATCGATTTTCAGACAAAGGGAAACAACATTCTTTAAGAGAACAAAGTGGATGTAAAAAATTGTCAAAAATTGATGAAAGGGCATCTACTTTCATTTTTTGACGAAAACTCCCTCTTTGTTTAGACATTTTTATGCCTTTTACTAGTTTCCTCATATAATCAGAATAGAACAACTCTTTGTCCTGGTTTAGGATCCAAATGTTGATGTTCTTTTCTGATGGAATAAGGAAACTGGTGTAAAAGGCATAAAAATGTCTAAACAAAGAAGGAGTTTTTGTCAAAAAATGAAAGTAGATGCCCTTTCATCAATTTTTGAAAAATTGTTTACCTCCACTTTGTTCTTTTAAAGTATGTTGATTCCCCTTGTCTGAAAATTGATATCTTTGATTGCGTAAAATTTTGGGCCCACTGTTACGGGTGGTGGTCCCGGCCTTTTGTTCAATTTTAAAGATAACGAAAATTCAAAACAAAGTGTCTTGGAGCTGAGGATACGACGCGTACAACACTTATTTCAGATTTTCTATAGGGTTAATATTTTTTTTTAGAAAAAAAAAAAAAAAAAAAAAAAAAAACTGATACTTACTTTTGAGACGCGAGCACGCGACCCTCGTATCTAATGCTCCTACGAATGCTTATAATTGTATACTTTTTGGATGAAGAAAACAAAAAGTTTTTCCTTTTTCTGGGTGGGTGGGGGGGGGTACCCCCTTGACCTTTCATTGGGGCTCAAACAATTTTGCCCCCTCTCCCCTGGAAACTTGTCTGTGGGGGCCCATGCTGTTGGCTGGCGGTACTCCAATGAGTTATCCGACCTTTGAGCTGGAAAAAGGGGTACCTGACGCAAGTTGTAATTAGTCCGTCCTTTCATGGTGATTCTTTATTGGAAGTTTATAGACACGAAGCTCTATGCGTTTGAAAGGAGTCAGTCGACTGCGTGAACAAATCCGAAGGTAAGTTCGACGATGGACCATCGCATCGGTGGACAGGCAGATTTGCCGGCATTCCGGTCTATTCCTAATCTTCCCGTAACCTACTCCTCTATTCCCTCATCCACTCACTTGTTTGGAGCCTTCAATGTCTTCTCCTCCGTGAAAGCCAAAAATCAACGACCAATCAGAACTCGTTGAGTTCGTATCCGTACTTTCTATAAAGAATTTTCATCAAGGGACACTCTAATTTTGAGCTTGGTCTCCATTGGCAGATACAGGTAGGGGGGGCGAAGGGAGCGATCGTCTCCCCCCCCCCCTTGTTCAGCCGAAAAAGTGGTAAAGAGGGGGGGAAAGAAGGGGATAAAAAAGAAGAAGGAGGTGACCGGGGGCGAAAATCCCAAGTTCGCCCCCCCCAGTTCGCGGGGGCTGGATCCGGCAATGTGGGTCTCCATCGGTCTCTGCTTCGGGTAAACCAGACGTAAATATTGTCCTACGTGGCAGTCTCTTAAAAAGTTTATTGGTAGTGCAAAATTCCGAGTATTCGTGTAATCTTTGCATGACAAAAACCGGCAACGGAGGACCAAGAGAGCGGATGGCAGGATGAAGACCAAAAACCATCGAATATACTGCGGAGACGGCCGGCCGACGCGACCACGATCAGGTTGAGAAATTGTTTACGTGGTGGTCAATTTCCAATTTGCACGCTTCATTACCGACGCGATGACCAGCTCAAGGTCGGACGGCCTCGCTTCGCCTCGCCTGGCCGCATCCATCTCTTTCGACTTGGTCCTCTGTGGACGCGGCCGCGATGTGGCGAAGATGCAGCATCTGTGCCTGCGCGAGTTGCGATGACCAACCACGATGCGATAAGACATTAGTGATAACACGATGACGATGACGTCACCTTTCGTTACGCTGATGTCCATTCGTCCATCCTTTCATAGACAGCTGACGTTGTTAAAGGGTGGGCGTGAAAAGCTTGAAATTATGAGCGTTGATTGGTCGACGCGCTCATTAACAGGTTGCACGGTGTGTGAAGGAAGCAGATGTCTCGCTGAACGGATATATGATATCAGCGAGATAAAGAACAACTTTTTTTACCCAGCCATGTTGCTAAATATGTGGAGAAAAAGGGTGGAAATGAAAATCATCGCAATCCGAGATTGACTAGAAAATATTAAGGCGCAAAAAATGGACGGAGAAGATAAACAATCCTTCTGATGCACAGTGAGATTTCGGATCTATTGCTTCGTCACCCGAACCGATCCAAATTTGCCCCCACCTCGCAAAACGAGTACCAAGAAAGTTCCCAACGTCAAGCTCAAAAACTTACCAATGCATTTCTGGGGCCTCATTTTGATTGGCACGGACATCGGACTCGATGCCATTTTAAAGTCGGGTATTCTCGCTGTTGATTGGTGGAGACTGTGTCAAACACAACTTCCACCCGACTTTACGTCAATTAGAGGACAGTCTGTATACCACCATAAGGAGCTAGGCTTTGGTTTTTTTGTTTTTGTTTGTTTTTTTTTTTTTTACAGTCAACAGACTCCCACCCGAATTCTCACTGAAACAAGGAAAAACCCAACGCACAGTGAAATCGTATTCTATTATCAGGTTTGGGTGTAAATTGGAGGTTCGATAACGGTACAAATCGTTCAGTGATGAAATTCCGGATCCAGCCTTTTGTGACCCGAACCTTGAAATTAACCACAGAAACGGGTTAAAAACCGGCTCAAAAAGAGTTCCCAACTATGAGACGAAGGAGCCACTAATTTTAAGTAATAAAGTTTGTATGGTCAGAAATTTTTGCTGACGGCTGATGTCTGTTGTTTCCCGTAAAGCTCAAAACCTTTGCCGGTTGCTAAATCACTCCAATCAGTATAGGTATAAATACCGGGAGATTCGCCGCAGAGGGGTATAGCCAAGGGGGGGGGTCCAGGGGGCCTGGACCACCCCCCCCCTTGACACCAAAATGTGTCCTAAAAATAGGTCTTTTTGGCGTTTTCAGACAAATTTGACCAAATTAGTATCTTTGGACCCCCCCCCCCCCCGCTTCTTGACAATTTTTGGACCTCGGACCCCCCCTTGAAAAATTCCTGGCTACGCCACTGCCGGCCGCACATTTGTCATTCTTGGCGCTCACGCCGAATCAGTTAGTCAAATCACTCTGTTCTCTGCACCTCTGGACACGGACTTATCTTTACCAGGAATTAATTGCAAGTTCTTTTTAGAACTCTAAGTCAGTGCAATTAATTACCGGTATCCAATCATCTCAATCTCAAAGTTGTAGACGAAGTACTTATAATGTTCTCCCGCCAATCGAAATCTCAAGTCACTGGCGCCATCTAACAACGGATCATATGAACATATGTGAAGCGAACAGAACTTTCTCTCTCACTCGATCCATTCGAGATCTCTACTGTGGCGCTATCTACCAACAATCACCTGGACGAAATATTAAGCGAACGGAGCTTCTCTCACTCGATCCATTCGAGATTTCTGGTGCGGCGCTATCTACCAATAAATCCCTCAACAAGAAGCGAACGAAGCATCTCTTTAACTCTTCAAGGTCAACGGTATGACTAAAAGAGCCGTTTTCATGGCTCCGCGTACTGAGCGTTTGCCGCTTCTTTGAAGTCGGATCTTTTTCTTAATCAACACCTAATTCCCACCTATTTTTATTATTATTTATACTTCATTCATTTCAACCACTTACTGGTTTCCCGCAAAATCCGCGGCAACCGATGCCGATGCACCTTGGCATTGGGATTCTTTATATTTTTTTACATTGTTTTTTCCTGATCCTTCTGGTCAAACGTTACTACGCGTAAGCCAAGTCATCTCTGATACCACGTTCCCTGAACTTCTAAAAATAATTGAGTAAAATTTCGCTGTAAAACTCGCGTCTTGTCTTAGTAATTTTTTTATATTTATTTTAAAACTCTTTCCTTCCTTTCCCCCTCAGTTTGAATAGACACGAAAAATCAGGGGGATTTAAGTCAAAAGAATCATTCTGAATCTTGAACCTTGTCTCTTTCCTAACATTTTCTGATAAATCGAGTATTTCAATTAGTTAGCATACAGTCATTTTTTTTCTCCAAACTCATTCAACATCTTTGTTCTGTCATACTGTGACTGGTCTCTCGGAATTTAATCTCTTTTTTTATAATCTTCATAGTAAGCTCGCACAAAAATATCATACATGCAAAGAACTTTTTCCATCATTGAGTCAAAAACGAAATGTGATCTGAATGTACTAAAAGGACTGAACGCCTCCTAATTACTCTGGATTTAGGTTGAAGACGAGTACACTAAAAATAACCTACGCTCCCATAGAGGACTTAGAATTTAAAATTGCAAGGAGGTCCCACGAATCTATTGATTTACTAGCCAAAATGTCCTTTCAAAAATGCACTTATGGGAAAACTGCATTGCATCAGAGATCAAATAAATCGCTGTATCTTAAAACAGTTTATTCCATAAGAATCCATAAGATTCCATAAGAGATCACTCATGTGATCTCAAGGAATTTTATCAACAAAAAGATCTCGTATGATTTTTCTGAGTAGAAGCTTTGCTTTTAATAAGCATGCCTGCTCTAAGTCAGTTTCTATTTTCAACCTATAAAAATAAAATAAGCCTAGTAAAGAGCCTTATAATAACAACAATTTTAATCCAAAAACTTAAAAATTGAAATGATGATCTGCTATATCAGAGCCCTGGAACTCATGAAGTCCAAAAATTGAATGAAAAGAATAAAAAGAAACCTTGCCTGGACCGTTTTGGACCTTCATGGGAAAAATATTGTGCACTATTTCCCCAAAGTTAAGGTACCATTGTACCTTTGGTTGCCCTATGGCAACTTTGAGGAAAAACTAAAATCTGGGGATTATTGACAACTATGGCGTCCAGCTTTTTAGAAATTTTCCCAAAGTAAGTAAGTAATATTTTCCTCAGAGTTGACTATATTCTCGCAGTTATTATTGCCGGTGCAGTAGGAAGTAAACTATAAGGAAATAGTCCCAACTTTTATGCCGTACTAAACTAACAAGGGTAAACAAATTTTTTTGGTTACATGCTCTTCTTAAAATTTTTAAAGACATAACAGAACTAACAACAAATCGTTAGTTTGACGAGTTGGTTGCTGAAATATGTATTTGTATATTTAAATATATATGCATTCCATATCAAATATCATTCATAACATAGAACTGACTTTCAGCACAGAGTTCAGAAGTCGTCGATCCAATCTGTGTCAAATTTGTTAAAAAAAATGCTATCCAGATATTTCATTCACAAGCTGTGAAACTATTTATGGGATCACCACGTTGGCTTTTAGATCAACTTACTCTTTGATTTGGCAAGATCTGATGAATCACTCCTTCCCACATATAGTTTGGTTGGACTTAAGAGTCCTTCTTTTGATCACAAGTAATGACAATAACCGCTCATGGTAACTAAAGAATTTGTAACTGAGCACCAGATCAGAAAGGGAGATGGACCTGGCATTTCAGAGACCAAAAGAGACCCAGCGCAAAACTTGTGATATGGGTTCCTGCTTCCGGCTGAAACTTGATCGGAGTACAATCTGACCAACTGCGAACAGTTACCAACTGTTGAGTAATGGGCAAAGATGAGATTTTCTTCATAGTGTCAATTTACTTCTTTTTTTTTTATAGACACTTCGTGTCTGATTACTTCAAAATTTTATGAATACCGAAATACATATATAAAAGTTTTGACTCAAAAGCGATAATTCCGGTAGATTTTGATTACATTAAACGTCATCCCTCAACAGCAGCCGACTGTTGAATTCTGTTTCATTTAGTGGAGCCCCCGAATAAAAATGAGCCTATTTGGCTTGCCTCACCTTCAGTGCACAGGAGGCGAAGCATATGCTGGGTTTCTTGTTGTCTCTGCAGCGTTTACAGCGTTTAAAGGGCGGCAAAATGTAACTGAACTTAAAAAAAGAAAAAACTTTTGCTTCCTTGCAACTTTTCTTCAAAGGGTGGCAAAACCGCAAAGTACCAACGGAAAGTTTTATTCTTTTCAAATAATTCCTCGGAGGCTGTAAAAAAGTATCATTTCTCCCTCTTCTCAAATACCTAGACCTAGATCCACAGCTGCAACCTAGCAATAGCTCAAGTAAAAAAATAAAATAGCCAAAACTCAGGCCGCACACAAAACAAATGAAGCCTATGCTTAGATCAGCCATTGAGTAAGCCCTTAAATTTAAAAATTCGTCAGTGAATTCACCATACTCGCTCGAAGATTGACGCAGTACTTCCACTAATTTATCACTTGCTCTGTAAAACAGCCCACTCTCGATTAATCTGACCAGATATTCGGCGAACTTTTTCGTATACAAAGAATATTTTGAAAATAAGAAGTAAATTGGATAGTTCGCGAAGCATTCTACAGAGTGACTGCTATGGGTAATTGTATTCAAGGCCGATTCCACTCCGATTCCTTTTAACGCTCCATTTTCTCGTTTGAGGGTAGGAGTTAAAAACGCGTCTCTCCGCAATATTGTATCGACATTTTCCTGAAGTTGCTTCAAGTATATCCCTTCATCCTTGTCAAAATAACCATTTGATAGCTGTCGTGGTTTGTGAGTTACGTCCTCCACCTCTGATAAGACAGTCTTTAAGTGCTCTAAAGTGTCTGTTAACTTCTCTCTTATCGAGTGGCTGCCGATCAGTTCCAAATATTTGGCCAAATCATTCGTCTGTATCTGAAGTCCAGATTCTTCTAGTTCTTCGACCGTCTTAATGTCCCTCAGTCTTAATCCTGTACTCAAAAATGTGACCATTTGACCTTGAAAAACAGTCGACAATATCAATGCCGAAAAAACTGATGTGATAAAAAAATTTTACCTCCAAAAAATTGACCTAGGAGCAACCTTGGTTGAGCAATACACATGTAATAGCAGAAAATACTCCATAGACTCGACTGCCCCTCGGTATGCATTATTTCCCGCTCTGATAGAGAAGGTCGGAGTAAAATGAGCGCGGACACTTTGATCGAATAATGCATTAATTAACTACACAAGTACGTAAGAATCATTAAACACCACACTTTGGGAGTAAAACTGGAGAAGGGTACGAGAAATTGCGGCAGAAAGCCTCTCCGTGGTACCATGAAACAGAGAGCCCCCGTCTCGATCGGAAGTGAGACGTCGAAGTCGGAAGGCTCGGCACCCTTTGCCGCTCCGTCGAAAAGAGCCAAATCTGCACTCACCTTGAGTCCATACGAATAATCTCGAACAGAGATCGTTTCGTCCGCGGTCACGTCAACAAAATCGTAGTTTAAAGGAGTTTGCAGATCGTTTAAAATCAGATTGCTATCAATATTGAACCATGTAGTTGAGTGCCCAAAAGGATAGACAGCCCAAGACGGATATTCTTCATTGACCCTCAGCACGATATGTTTTGTTCCAGTTTTGTCGGGCCATGAAAATTCGAAATCTACGTTACTCGTATAATTAAGAACCTTGTCGTTAAATGGATCATACCTGTAGCAAACTGTATTTTCGGGACAGATGACCGTTTTAAATCCTCGAAAAATTCGCCATACAAACCTGCGGGCCGATCATTTACTTTCATCGTTATAGCAATCGATACGCTTCATATCGAGCGATGCACTGCTCATCGATTGTTAACGGGTGATCATATACTTGCTATGGCCACCATCGCTCGATAGCTCTAAACGGGGCTCTCGATCGATTCGATCGAGAGGTATAACGATGCAATCGATGCAGTTTCTCTGCTCGCTTACGAAAGTGACCAATCACAGCGCAGTTCGTGTTTTTGAATTTCACGCGGCAGAATGACGAGCAACAGCTAATCTCACCCACAGACACAGCTGTTTATTATTATTGTTCGTTATTGTTTGTGGGGGATGGGGATGTAGTGTTACTATCTGCATTTGTTCTTCAAGCGTCGAATTAGCTTTATTCTATGATTTGTAAGAAATAGTGTCCGTGTTTATGCGTTTCCGTCAGTAATTAGTTTATCCACCGGCCCCCTGCCACTTCTGTGTTGATTTATACTTTTCGTGCGAAAATGCGTAGATACGAGTAGATACTATATGACTTTTGTGTGTTCGTTTCATTTGAATCATTTTCTAGCTCAATTACTGATAATCATGCATGCTTCTCCCAACATTCGACGGAAATTGAACTATCTAGGAAGCTCACATCAGCATTCCTGCGGTTAGAAAAAGTGTCCGTAATTTAGATGGTTTCAGACGGATTCTGTGCTAGTTGTGTCAATGCTCACATCATGTAATATTTTAAAGTCTCCGCTTTTCAGTGATTTTCGTGCAATCTGTGGCTCTTCTTACAAGCATTTTTTCACACCCCTACAGTGTATAGTTGGGTCTTAAAGTATACTCTAGTCTCATTCTCATTGCATCCTTAACATGTTTACCTTTGATTTAATTGTTCTGAGACAAAGTTTGTGTAGGTAGTGTTGTTTGCAGTAATGCCAGTGAAACCTAAAATGACAGAAACATTTTCAGTTCCCATTTCAATCTGTGGCTGGTTGTGAGTCTTTTCTGACATCTCAAGTGTGTTGTCCTAATCTTTATTAGTCGCTTGAGTCTAAGAAAAGTTTTTCAGCAGTCGCAGCATCCATCGGTAACACTTCTATCTGAATTAGCAGAGCGTTTGTAACGATTGTGAAGGTAAATGAGAGGTAAGTACCTTTCTTTGGTGTCCTCATTAGATTATAACTGTGTACTTTACCTGCAAATCATCTCTCAAACCTCTTTTAACAAGCAGACCATTTTCAAAGCATCAGCGGTGGGAGTTTATCGGACCAAAATTAAATCGGTTAGGCAGGTACATTTAACGCGATGCCAGACTCAAAGCAATTTTGGTTTCCAAATACTGATTATTTCTTTGATTAATCTGTAATCTCTTCACATTCCACTCAACCTACTCTCATTTACTTGAGTGCTGACCTGCCTCCTTGAGAAAGCTGTGTAACTATGATTTTTTAGGCGGTAGGTACTACCTACCTTTGAATTTTAATAACTTAAGCTCAAATTACATTTAAAGACATGATGAAATGTTTCATCGGCAGAGGTTTTTCCTTCTCCCACTTGCAAGTATTTTTTACTGTGTTCTTTGCTGAATAAATTACACTTTATAGCTTTCTAGTAGATGTTCCTTGAAAAGTTACAAATATAGCTAAGGCTGTGGTAAACTGTATTTATTTTTCATTGATGTTTTGAGTTTTTACAATTTTAATTTTGAAGGAATAAACCAAGAGCAATAGTTTTTCATTAATACTAATGGAAGAAAACAAGAATTCAATAACGCTTTGGATAAGTGAAGAATGACTGGAAGAATTGTCATAATAATTGTAAGGCAAAAGTAGAGAGACTGTAAAAGGTGTCTTCGTCTTAATTCTTGCTCCTGCAATGATTGATTTCCTTTTTGCAGATTTTAATTTTTTCTCATCTGCAGTTACCATTTTGTCTCTAGCAAGTAAGTAGATATCTGCAGAAGACTCTTTTTCGCTCAAGACTTCCTTAGAAATTATAAGTTTGAAAAACAAGAATGGCCCCTAGGAGACTTCTTACCTTAGGAAAATTTTAAGGGATGCATTTAAATGAATGCTATGAGGCTTTCACTTACAACCAAAAAACCCAGTAAAAATAGTCGGTCAGTCTGTTAGATAATAGAACCAACCGAAAAAACATTTTGTCATTTCAAGAGATCACAAAGGAATGAATAAGAAAAGCTTAATTTACACCAACTCTGAAAGAGAAAAGGATTGAGAGGAAGAAAGTAAGGAAGCAAAAAGTATTGCTTCTTTCAGAACACTCTCTGAGAGCCATATGAGATATACCTTCATGATAAGAAAGTTCTGATGCACAGGCACCGAACGAATCACAGATCCGACTTTTATAGGAAGGCAGGAGACAACTTCAGTCACTTAGAGTAGAACAGAAATGACAAAATGTTTATTTTGGTTGGTTCTATTATCTAACAGACTGACCGGCTATCCTGACTGGGTTTTTTGGTTGTAAGTGAAAACCTCATAGCATTCCTTTATGCATCCCTTGAAATTTTCATAAGGTAAGAAGTCTCCTAGGGGCCATTCTTGTTTTTCAAACTTATAATTTCTAAGGAAGTCTAGAGCGAAAAAGAGTCTTCTGCAGATATCTACTTACTTGCTAGAGACAAAATGGTAACTGCAGATTGAGAAAAAATTAAAATCTGCAAAAGGAAATCAATCATTGCAGGAGCAAGAATTAAGACGAAGACACCTTTTACAGTCTCTCTACTTTTGCCTTACAATTATTATGACAATTCTTCCAGTCATTCTTCACTTATCCAAAGCGTTACTGAATTCTTGTTTTCTTCCATTAGTATTAATGAAAAACTATTGCTCTTGGCTTATTCCTTCAAAATTAAAATTGTAAAAACTCAAAACATCAATGAAAAATAAATACAGTTTACCACAGCCTTAGCTATATTTGTAACTTTTCAAGGAACATCTACTAGAAAGCTATAAAGTGTAATTTATTCAGCAAAGAACACAGTAAAAAATACTTGCAAGTGGGAGAAGGAAAAACCTCTGCCGATGAAACATTTCATCATGTCTTTAAATGTAATTTGAGCTTAAGTTATTAAAATTCAAAGGTAGGTAGGTACCTACCGCCTAAAAAATCATAGTTACACAGCTTTCTCAAGGAGGCAGGTCAGCACTCAAGTAAATGAGAGTAGGTTGAGTGGAATGTGAAGAGATTACAGATTAATCAAAGAAATAATCAGTATTTGGAAACCAAAATTGCTTTGAGTCTGGCATCGCGTTAAATGTACCTGCCTAACCGATTTAATTTTGGTCCGATAAACTCCCACCGCTGATGCTTTGAAAATGGTCTGCTTGTTAAAAGAGGTTTGAGAGATGATTTGCAGGTAAAGTACACAGTTATAATCTAATGAGGACACCAAAGAAAGGTACTTACCTCTCATTTACCTTCACAATCGTTACAAACGCTCTGCTAATTCAGATAGAAGTGTTACCGATGGATGCTGCGACTGCTGAAAAACTTTTCTTAGACTCAAGCGACTAATAAAGATTAGGACAACACACTTGAGATGTCAGAAAAGACTCACAACCAGCCACAGATTGAAATGGGAACTGAAAATGTTTCTGTCATTTTAGGTTTCACTGGCATTACTGCAAACACACTACCTACACAAACTTTGTCTCAGAACAATTAAATCAAGGTAAACATGTTAAGGATGCAATGAGAATGAGACTAGAGTATACTTTAAGACCCAACTATACACTGTAGGGGTGTGAAAAAATGCTTGTAAGAAGAGCCACAGATTGCACGAAAATCACTGAAAAGCGGAGACTTTAAAATATTACATGATGTGAGCATTGACACAACTAGCACAGAATCCGTCTGAAACCATCTAAATTACGGACACTTTTTCTAACCGCAGGAATGCTGATGTGAGCTTCCTAGATAGTTCAATTTCCGTCGAATGTTGTGAGTGGCATGAGAAAAAGTATTTTGGTAACGAACACGCCGAGGCACTTGGGCAAATTCGCCCGAATTAAGTATTGAAATCAACACGTAAGTTGGTGGCCGGGGATAAACTAATAGCGGAGGGACTGAAATTAAAACACGGATGTTATTCCACACATATTATAATTTGAAATGAATTACTTCTCTGAAGAACCAGAAAGAAAAGAATTATTTGTCACTTGAAGTCCGGTTGTTTACTCCGTTCGCTGTTTACGCGATCAGCTGAGAACTCTGCCGGCCCCCTTCTCCGCCGACGCGTTTAGCCGGTCCCAGCGCCATCTCTGAATAAACAACGCAAATTAATTGTGCAGTGGAAAAGCGGGAATATTAAAAAAGACTCAAATGAATTTAGCGGTGGCATCAGAAACTGACTTCTTATTCTTTATTTGCATTGCGCGAGTTCATGAGTGTATTTGGGATGTTTTTCCGATTATATTTGTCAGTTTTTTCGATCGATAACTTATAAAGGTAGCTCAAGAGCTACCTTTATAGAACGATCGATTTGAGGCGGTATAACGATGCTCGAGTAGGTAAATGATCAGTCGATAAGAAGTTAACGATCGAATCGTTTAAAACGGTATAGCGATGGGATTGCAAAGTAAATGATCGATCGATATCGTTATAATGCAATTCGCTCGATAAAAAGGGCTATAACGATGACTTTTGAAAGTAAATGATCGGCCCGCTGAACAGAGAAATTAAGTCACAGGTCGTTTTATTTTCATCGGATGGTGACGATCTCCGAGTAGTTCTCAAATCAAATTCCAAGGCTTCTGCACGCTTAATTATGAAAAATATCAAGTTGCTTTCACCATTGAATATGCGATCTGCGTATAAAGGTCGGGTTAGATTCCAAAGCTCATCGGAAAGTGTAGAACGATATTGTAGCTCACGATTCGTTATTGTCACGTTGAAATCGCAATGTTTCTTTATTCCAGACTTCGGCAAACTTGTGCTCGACTCAAACCGAACGCAATACCTTGGCGAAACGGTCGCAGTGGATGAAAGACTTGAAAAATTTCCGCGGAAGCTCTGAGACGAAACCATCTTGTTTCCTTTTACTTTCCTCTTTGCGAATTCTAGAATCAAACTGAGAATTTCCTGACAATCGTTCAAAAGAAATAAAATTTTTTTTCTCTCGATTTTGAGTAATGCAGTTTTCCATGTCAGTTTGACTGTTAATTAGTATTGTTGGGATCAAATTGTTGTGAAAAAGTATAGCCAATTTTCCGATCGGAAAGTTTTGATTCAGGTTGGCAATGTGGAAAAACGGAGGTGCAGAGCTTGTTTTAAGGGTCAAAGAGCAGACTTTCGTGATGAATTCAGATTCTGTGATTGTTGTTCTGGAGTCGTCTGGCATATTTTGAACACTGAAAGCAACCAAAAGATAATAGATAGTGAGGCTTACCTCGATTTTTCTTATTTCGAACATGATTTTAGTGTATATGAGTAAATGGGAGAATTTACGTGATTGTTACTGTTGGGGGTTTCAAACAGTTTGAAATATTCTTGAAGTTTGTAAACTATTTTTTTCTTTTTTTTTAAGGATATAAACCTCTCAAATAATTCGATATTTCCTCATATTAGAACTTGCTTAGCTGCAGTGTACTTTTGCTCCGTCAATTTGGACGAACCCGTGAAGAAAACGTGGAAAACACTTCGACTTGACAATTTTGTAAGGGCTCTCGCTCTTCTGATTTTCAGGATGGTTTTTAAATAATAACAGGTTTTGTAAATGATACTTTAACGACTCGAAATAGTTGATTGAGGTTTTAAGAACATCGTTTTTTGCAGACATGTGCTCGTAGATACATTAAGAGTAATGAGTAAGATTAGACATTCGGAGCAACAGGTTATTGAAACCAGTCGCCACAAGAGGCGCTGATTGTAATACGATTATACAGGGTGTAAAAAAAAAAGGAGCAGCTCTGAATAACTCGAGTTTGGGTTCGAATTTCAAAAAACGCTGAAACACGGGTCTCACTATTTTGAGGGGGACATCTTTTAAGGGCGTTGCCAAATTCCAGCCCCCTCCCCCACGGGGGCGGGCACGGGGGTCAACGCCCCCCCCCTAAATCACATTTCTCAAATGGCGACCCCTAATTTTTATTACACAGCTTTGAAGAACATCAAATTCTAAGCATTTTTGCGCAAACCGCAGGTCGATATCGTTTTTCGTGTTCGAGATATCGAAAGTCAAAGTTCGATTTTGACCCATTTTCAAAAATTCATAACTCCCACTAAAAAAGTCGGAATTCAAAAAACCATTAGCTTAAAATGCTCTACAAAACAAGTCCTTTTCAGAAAAAAATACAATTGTCCAGGAAATTTGAATTTTAGGCTCCGAAAAAAATATTCAAAATTTTCGAAAATTTTGAATCGGCGATATTCTTGTAAAACGGCCAAAATCGACAATTTTGGCTTAAAACCTGTTTGCTGAGTCCAAATGAGCTATGCAAAGCGCTTAAAAGCTCAAGAAAGTCTCAAAATCACCTTTAAAATTTCCCTTAGAACAAAGAGTTGCTTGTGACACCTTGGATGTTAAAATTGACCATTCACCCGTGACATTAACCATTTTTACTACCCCAGTATTAATGAAGAAAACTCCTAGTCTTACTTCTCACAAAACAGACTGGGAAAAATTTAAATCAATATTGAATGAAAAAATAAATTTAAATGTACATATTAACAGTGTCGAAGATCTCGAAAATCAAAATAATTTACTCGTTAAGCTGATCCAAGACGCTGCTAAAGCATGCACTCCAGTCACCACCCAGGGTATCAGGTTTTGTAGTCTTCCATATGATCTGGTAGACTTGATTAGAATTAAAAGGAGAGCAAGGAAAATAATGGTAAGAACGAGACTAGGAAAAGATAAAAGGGAGTATAATAGATTGAATAACGTAGTAAAAAACAGATTGAGTGAATTCAGGAACAATAAATTTGAGAGATTCATAGCCAGCCTAGGGGCTAGGGAAATTGATGACTATAGCTTATGGAAGGCTACAAAATACTTGAAGCGACCTGCCCAGCTTAGTTTTCCGATACGTAAGTCCGATGACGGGTATGCCAACAATAGTCAAGATAAAGCAGAAGTTATCGCCAATCACCTGGAAAATACGTTTCAACCGAATCCATGTGACGACGATGACCTTTTAACTCACTTGCATCAAGAAAATAAAAATATTAATTTATTGTCAAAAGTGAAAATTTCAAAATTTACCTATGATGAACTTTTCGAGGAAATTAAATATAAAACTAAAGTGAAGAAGGCCCCAGGTTTCGACTTGATTTCAGGAGCTGTAATCAAGCAGCTTCCAGCCTTAGCTTTAAGATTATTGATTAAAATGTTTAATTCAGTTTTAATTCTAGAACATGTACCCAGTCATTGGAAAAAGGCTGAGGTAATTGTACTTTTGAAACCCGGAAAGCCCCCGGCGGAACCGAGTTCATATAGGCCTATATCGCTTTTACCCATCATTGGCAAATTATTTGAAAAATTGTACATTAAACGATTAAACAGGATCATCGGTGATAGAAAACTTATCATCGATGAACAATTCGGATTCAGAGCCAAACATGGGACTCTGGAGCAGCTCCACAGAATTTCTTCCATTGTGGAAGCTGCCCTGGAGGGGGGAGGCTTCTGTAACGCTGTTTTCCTGGATGTGTCGCAGGCTTTTGATCGTGTATGGCACGAAATATTAATCTACAAGTTGTCTAAAACGCTTCCAGGAAACCATGTTAAGATACTATCATCGTATGTCTCTAACCGATTTTTTAGAGTGAGATTTGAGGACTCCTACTCTGATTTTCGTCCAATCAGAGCCGGAGTTCCTCAAGGCTCGGTTCTCTCGCCCATTTTGTACAGCCTGTACACTTCGGACCTACCGAGGCCACGTAAAGGCTGTAGAGTTGGAGTTTTTGCCGACGATACTGTTTACGTGGCTTCGGCTCAAAATTATGGACGTACTGTTCACTTGTTACAAGAGACCTTGCGGGACGTCCAGGAATGGACCTCTCATGACCGTTCAAAGGTGAATGCGACCAAATCTGAGAATGTTGTTTTTACCAACAGAACTTACGTCCACACTCCGCTAGTTTTAAACGGGGATATCATTCCCCATTCCATGAAAGCAAGGTACCTGGGCCTTATCGAGCATAGATAGTACAAGCTCTGACAATGATTTAAACAATATATCTGCAATTAACCTTCAATTGACCCAACCTTCAGATTTTAGTAATCGCAACTCCAAATTTATAAATAGGCCTCTTGTACTGAACCTCAATTTGCCTGAGTGTAAAAATAAAAATAAAAATAATTCTCCTAATACTTGCACACTTGATGTATTAAATTTAAATATCAGAAGCATTGTTAATAAAGCTCTTTTGCTCCATGTTGAGCTCTCGAAGTTGAAAAATTTACCAGATGTCATTAACTTAACTGAGCCATGGCTACATAGTGGTAATCCCACAGTTATAGAAGACTATAAATGTCACTCATCCTATGCAAGGCCTGATAGGTCAGGGGGTGGTGCAGCAACTTATATGGTACATAGCGCCCAAGCTCTTGGTAATAATCAGGTCACTAAGTGTCAGAACATAGTCGGCAACTTAGAAATGAGTTGTATGTCCATTAACAAGATTAACAGCTTTGTTCTCTCTAGTATACTGTACTTTGTATAAATTTACCGTCCTGAAGGAAACTTCAATATATTTCTTGAATCTTTCGAGAAATTGTTAATTTTTCTTACAAATAAAAAATGCTGCTTCTTTATCTCAGGGGATCTTAACATAAATTTCTTAGATTTGAAATGTCCTAAGGTCTGTAAATTTCTGAATCTTCTTACAAGCTTCAACCTTGCTCCTCTCTTCACCAAAACGCCTTCAAGAGTAACGAAAAAAACATCTACTCTCATAGACAATTGCATTACTAATTTACCAGTCGTATCGACTCTAACTCATGACTTGGGTCTCTCAGACCACCGAGGCCAATTTGTAAAGATAGACATAAGTGGACTACTAGAAAAGGCCAAAAAAGCACAGCCATTAAAGCGCTTATGGACCTCTGAAAATAAGCTTACATTCTGTACCCAACTTGCCTACTCTCTTTCCAACTTTACTTCTAGCGTAAGTGATTTGTCTAAAAATTTTGAAAGTTTCAAAAATATAATCTACTGCACTATGGATACCTGTTTTCCATTGAAGGTTTTGGGGCAAAGGGGAACCAGAAATAATGATAAATATAGTAAAGCAATCTTGGACCTGAGTGAAGATAAGAAGAATTATTATATGCTGTATAAGGCAACGGGTGTAAAAAAGTACAAATGTGCAAGTAATAAGACAAACAAAAAACTTAAAAAACTTCTCTATAGGAGAAAAATTGAACAGAATGACTGTTTGATTGCTAACTCGAAAAATAGGAGCAAAACAGTGTGGGATATTATTAAAAATGAATCAAATGCCATTAGGGATTCACCCATTGAGTCAATACAATTTGACGAGAAGACCTATAATGACCCTCTGGAAATTGCTAATGTTTTCAACTTGCATTTTGCCAATATTACAGCAAATCTATCCATTAACATTGATGAACATGAATCCCTCACTATCCTTGCATCTAGTATCTGTCGTACTCAAAGGGAACTAAACTTTTCTTTCAATCCAGTTGACCTAATTCAGCTACACTCTGTGGTTAAAAAACTAAAAAATAACAACTCAAACAGGTGTGGTGACATACCAACTTTTATTGTGAAGGATTATTTTCATATAGTTGGCCCTTCCCTCTTAGACTTGATAAATTGCTGCCTTACCACTGGCGTTTTTCCTGACTTTCTCAAGCAGGCAAAAGTCACCCCTGTTTTCAAAAAAGGTAAAAGAACTTCAGGCCCATCTCTGTTTTAAGTACGCTCTCTAAAATACTTGAAAGAATCATGTATAATCAGCTTAGTTGTTATTTTGAGCAAAATTGTTTGTTAAATCCTATGCAGTTTGGTTTCCGTCGTGGCAAGTCCACAATTCAGGCTGTTCAACGCCTTCTTGATAATGTATACAACGCATTTGAAGAGCGCGTCCCAGCAATTAGTATCCATTTTGACCTGTCTAAGGCATTTGATATCATAAACCATAGCCTCCTCATTAAAAAACTAAAGTGTTATGGACTTGACAGTGTCGCTATTAAGCTGCTGAAATCGTATCTCTGTGGTCGCAAACAAGTAGTAAAAATCGACAGTATAAATGGTCCAGTGTTTTCGGACCCAGCTGAACTCCTTGTAGGCGTGCCCCAGGGCTCGGTCCTGGGGCCCTTGCTATTCCTTATTTTTATAAATGACCTCCCAAATTTTGTTAAATTTCCCACTTATTTATTCGCCGATGACACATCGTCCATTTACTGTGGTAGAGATGCAATTCCTCAGCTTAGAGAAATCTACAAAAAAATATGCCACTGGTTCAAAGTGAATGGACTATTCTTAAATGAATCAAAAACCCAGGCTATAAGTTATGCTCTAAAAGACCCTAGTATCCCCTCAGGAACTGTGTTAAATCTAAATGATGTATTGAGCTTAAAAACTGTCTCATCTGCAAAATTCTTAGGCCTATTAATTGATAGCAAACTCAGTTGGTCAGAACATATTGATTGCATTACAGGAGCTATCCAAAAACAGATATGGGCCCTTAGAAACCTTGTAAAAATTGTCTCTCCTAGCATAGCGCTGATTTTCTACCATGCTAGTATTGAATCTCACTTTAGGTACGGGATTGCCCTCTGGGGCAGAAGTTCACAAGCTGAGTCCCTTTTCATCCAACAAAAAAAAATTATTCGTGTTCTTTTCTGTAAACCTTACTATTACCACTGCAAAGATCTTTTCATTAAACATGAGCTGCTTACCATCCCTTCACTGTACATCTTAGAGTGCATCAGCTATGCAGTTGGTAATGGCATGTTAACGCCGGATGACCTGGTCCCAAAGCATTCTTATAATAGTCGGCATAATAACATAAAAAATCACAAAATCACTCTAGTAACTTCTGAATCCAACATCAAATTCTCTTCTATTCAACTTTTCAATGCCCTGCCACCCTCAGTCAAAGAACACTTTAGAAATGGGGATTTCTCAACTTTTTTCCGACTACTTCATTCTCTCCTAATTAAACAAGCTTTCTATGATCTAAAAGAATTTATAAATGCTAGCTACAAAAGAACAACTGCAAAAATTTAACTGTAACAACTGTGATTTGTTGATTTGTACCACAGTACGTAATTTCTAATGCACCGTATAATGTAACCATGTAATTTGACTTGTACCACAGCTATTAATTAATGGCATCATTGTACAAAAATTGTAAAATAAAATAAAAAATAAAATAAAATATCATGGATTCAAAGTTAAAGTGGAAAGATCACATTATAACGAAGAAGGAACAAATTAATCTGAAAAATAGAAAAATGTTATGGCTAATTGGACGCCGCTCGAAATTAAGGCTGAGTAACAAAATACTCTTATACAAATCCATGATAAGGCCCATTTGGGCTTATGGATGCCAGTTGTGGGCGTGTTCTGCCAAGAGCAACGTTCATAGGATAGAAGTCGTACAGAACCTTTTGTTGAGACAAATTGCGAATGCGAGATGGTATGAGAGGAACAGCGATATCAGGGCTGAACTCGGGATTGAAAGCTTAGAGTTGTTCGTATCCAGAATGTACAACCGGTATGAAGAGCGCTTGCACCTCCATCCAAACCCATTGGCCGTTAGGCTTTTGGACTGGGTGGGAGATGTAAGACGACTAAAAAGGAGGAAGACTCATGAGCTTTCGACCCCCCACTTTCTCAAAATTTAATTGAAGCCCTGGCCAACTCTAACCGCCGGGGACTTTCCATTTCAATAAATTAAAAGTAAAAAATACTAACCTTTTTTACTTTCATTAGATATACATGTTAGGTATTTTTGCCCATTTTTGTACCTTTTTCTTTTACCCATATTTGTACCATTTTCTAATTTTCCGTTTTCAGCTTTCACCATTTTTCTATTCTAGTTTACCACCATCACTTTTCTTTTTTAAATCCTGCTTATATTTCTATTATTCTATTTTTTTTTCTTTTTTAATTCTGATTCTCAGTTCTTTAAATTTGTTATCTGTAATATGCGAATGACGAAATCTCTCTCTCTCTCTCTTAAAATGGATGTATATATGTGTCATACTTATATTTTAGTTAGTATAAGTTGAACTAAATGTAAAATTTTAGAGACTATATAGTCTGAAATTGTAATACAAATACTTTAATTTGTGTATTGTAATAAATAAATAAAAAAAAAAAAAAAAAAAAAAAAAAAACCTTTAAAATGATCAAACTCAGTATTGAGAACACTGCTAAATTTAGAGTCAGGAAACACCCCTCTCTCGGGCTTTGATGGGGTTTTGGGGACTTTTGAGAGCTTTGCATCGCTCACTTGGACTCAGCCAACAGGTTTTAAGCCAAAATTGTCGATTCTGGCCGTTTCACAAGAATATCGCCGATTCAAAATTTTCGAAAATTTTGAATATTTTTTTCGGAGCCTAAAATTCAAATTTCCTGGACAATTGTATTTTTTTCTGAAAAGGACTTGTTTTGAAGAGCATTTTAAGCTAATGGTTTTTTGAATTCCGACTTTTTTAGTGGGAGTTATGAATTTTTGAAAATGGGTCAAAATCGAACTTTGACTTTCGATATCTCGAACACGAAAAACGATATCGACCTGCGGTTTGCGCAAAAATGCTTAGAATTTGATGTTCTTCAAAGTTGTGTAATAAAAATTAGGGGTCGCTATTTGAGAAATGTGATTTAGGGGGGGGGGCGTTGACCCCCGTGCCCGCCCCCGTGGGGGGGCCTGGAGTTTGGCAACCCCCTAAAAGATGCCCCCCTCAAAATAATGGAACCCGTGTTTCAGCGTTTTTTGAAATTCGAACCCAAACTCGAGTTATTCGGAGCTGCTCCTTTTTTTTTTTACACCCTGTATTTTACAACAACAGGAAGTATACATATCGCAGAAAATTGGATTATATTCAAATTAATCTGGTAATTTTTGCTACCAATAAGATTAGGCGCAATAAAATATGCTCGCCATCGTTGGAAGAAAAATGTTGCTAAATAGCATGTTGCTCTTCCATAGCTATACAGGGTGTTGAAAAACTGTTCCCGAATATTTCAGGAGCGGATTTTACAGGTCAAAATAAGACTTTTGTTTCCTATAAACATGTGACCGAAAATGCCCCCTTTTGAGCTACAACCACCCAAAGTTTTAGAAAATTTCCGGTTTTTTCTTGGAATAGCGACCACTATTATGCACCAAACGTCCTAAAAATTGGTGCCTCCATCTAGGTAATTTTACGTGCTGGATCCGCATTAATGACCTCGAGAAATTCAGAAATTGAGTCTGACTGTACTTTTCACGCAATCTTGTACCTTTAACGGCACGAATTTTATGTTACGGATTAAAAATGTGAAGAATCATTACCGAAATCAGATGCGACAAACTCTTAGAAAGATTTTTGGTCCGCCTTGTTCCTTTCGATACGACACGTTTTAAGCGAGATAATCGCTGCACAGTGTGGAAAAGTTAGCGATTTTACCATGAAAAGAAAGTGGCAGTGAGTATGCAACCCGCCTCTCCAATGCCTTTTTCGGGCCGGCCGCTATGGTAAAAGCGCTAAATTTTCCACACTGTGCAACGATTATTTCGCTTAAAACGCGTTGTATCGAAAGGAACAAAGAGGACCAAAATTTTTTCTAAGGATCAGGGGCGGACTGGGCCGGGGTGCCGGGATGCTGCATCACCCCGGGCTCCTCCATGTCCGCTCCCCTCCTCTCTGGAACAGTACATAGTTCGGGCCCCTTTCCCCCCAAATCCCGGGTCCCAGCACCCCGGGCCTTTTTGCCCCAGTCCGCCACTGCTAAGGGTTTGTCGCATCTGATATCGGTAATGATTCTTCACATTTTTAATCCGTAGGCAAAAGATTGCGTGGAAAGTACAGTCAGACTCAATTTCTGAATTTCGCGAGGTTTTTAATGAATTCTACACGTAAAATTACGTAAAGTAACCAATTTTTAGGACATTTGGTTCATAACAGTGGTCGCTATTCCAAAAAAACCGTCAATTTTTTAAAACTTAGGGGGGTTGTAGCTCAAAAGGGGGGCATTTTCGGACACATGTTTATAAGGGGAAAAAAGTCTTATTCTGACCTAAAGCATCTGCCCCTGAAATATTCGGGAACAGTTTTTCAACACCGTGTATAAACGAGCGAAATGTATGTTAAACTAGAACTTTTTCTTTCAGCGAAGAATTACCGCAGTCTGACTTAAAGTTCTGTCTCTGGCTGAAATGAAGATGGTGACTATGCCATTGAAAGAAGTAAGTATAAAAGTCTACACTCCATCTTTATACGAGGGTCGTTCAGAAAGTAAGAATCCCTATTTTTTTTCTCGACTTGTAATTAAGCTACAAAAAATTTAAACCCAGCATTAAAACCGTCATAAACTGCGCTTTTTAAAAAATTAAAATCGGACCAACAGTTTCGTCACAATCTTAGTTTTTGTGAACCCACCTTTTTGAATTTCCGTCCACCTCCGATGCGATGCGTGCGCTTCAATTGTACACTAGATTACCTTAGTTCAAAATCAATCGTTGTGATCAAAATCGAAACATGTGATAAAATTGAGAAAAAAATTATGTAACCCTTACCTTTCTTAACTTTTTTCCACGTAACCACCCTGCACACCGATACATTCGTCGCATCGCGGAATAAGCTTCTGATGCCCCTCTTCAAAGAAACTTTTTGGTTGAGCGCTGAAAAATCCCATAACCGCAGCCTTCAGCCCAGGATCCGTTGCGGATCCCAAATCTGAGGTTCATGATCCGTTATCTTGATAACGTTAGTCCGTCAAAACTGTTTATCTCAAATGCCGAAAGTTTTTACTCACACAGTGGGCATGAGTGAGCTCGTTACGCAGCGATAATTTTGCTGGAAAAATCATCGCTGGAGGTGGACGGAAATTCAAAAAGTTGGGTTCACAAAAACTAAGACTGTGACGAAACTATTGGTCCGATTTTAATTTTTAAAAAAGCGTTGGAATCGTCAGTTTATGACGGTTTTGATGCTGGGTTTAAATTTTTTGTAGCTTAATTACAAGTCGAGAAAAAAAATAGGGATTCTTACTTTCTGAACGACCCTCGTATATAAATCACAAAAAAAACTAACTGACTGATTCACCCATGATCGGCGTACCTCGGTAACGGTTGGGGTTACGGGTCTGATACTTTCCATATCGAAGGATGTTTATCTGAATAAGTGCAATAAGAAGCGGTTTTTTTCTGCGCGCCATATCCGCGGAGATATCGCGGTCTAAAGGGGTCGTTTTTTCCATAAGGACAATGGGTGCGAGAGAGAGTGCGGGTGGGACAGACGATCTCCGTTGCCGGAGCTGCAAGTGACTATAGGATTCGTCCGTATGCGGCTTTCTCTGTTTGAATTTAGAATAACAGCGCCGCAATGGTGCAACGCGCATAACAACCATTGGGTTGCTAACGCCGTTTTTCGGTTTGAACTGTCAGCTGTTGAAGCGTTACATAGTTATTAATATAGCTATATTTGCGTGGAGAGCTGGAATCTATATAATAAAGTTGTCGTTCGGTCCCCCGGCGCTCCCGTTCTTCGGCCCCGTTCCCGCTATCCGTTGGGTTCCGTGGTCCTTCGCCCCGACCCACGTGTCCGCCGCTCCGTCGCGCTCCCTCTGCCCCCGAGACCGACCCTCTTGCGGCCCCCCCGTTCTCGGGAGGGGCGGTTTTCCGGAAACCGTTTTTCCGCGCTGGTCGCCGCCCCGTTCGGCCTGTCGGTTCCGCTCTCGGTCCCTTCGATCCGCCCCGTCGTCCCGCGTTTTCTGAGTGGTCTCTCGGTCCGTTCTGGCGCCCGGGAAGGGAGGGGCGACCGGAAAAGTGGCTTCGGACCTAAAATTTTGTGGACAGGGTCAGGGGCGAGGCCTAGCGTCCTAGGACCTCGCCGCCCCTTCCGCGTGATCGCCGAGGATCTGAAATGGGTGGGTCATCTTTCCGTTTTCGAGGAATCGCCCTGGGGAACCCGGGAGGGGCGTTTTTCGGTTTGCGGTTTTTCCAATTTTCTGACCGCAGGGTTGGGCCCGCGGGCCCGGGATTGCGCGTGTGATCGCGCGGCGGGTAGGCCCACACTTAGGGTGGGGGTCTCTATCGGGAGGATGGACCCTCCGGTCGGGAGGGGCGCGAAACGGTCCCGGTGAGGACCCCGGAATGACTGTGGAGAGCTCGAGTCTCGGGGTAACGTTAATCGTCGCCCGTGGCAACGCTACGACGAGTTCGCCTCGGATGAAACCGTGTTGCCGGGTCGTGTCGGATCTGCCTCCTGTGTCGATGAACATTGTTTGTTCGGTGAGGTTACCGGAGAAGAATGGCAACCGTCGCCGTGTTGTCTGATCCTCTGGTATTTCTACGTTGACTATGTGAGAGACGATTTGATTTTCGGGCACTATTTGTCTACGCTCCGAATCTTCGTTATGTTGGATATTGTATCGCGGGCCACAAACGAAAGTCGACCAAAGACATTATACAGGGTGAACAAAAGAGAATCCAGGCTGAATAACTCAAGTAAGCATCTAAAACGACATAATGTGTCCGCGACATTCACCATCCATCAGTGTTAATTTACTCATTTTTAGTGTTTTAGAATAATTCTACGCCTACCATTTCACCTCACCATTGCTATCTCATGTATTTTAAGATGCTGATTTCAAAAATGCTATCAGTTTTCATGAAACTATCCTATATTTTATGTAAATTCGAAATTACGCCTTCTTAGCAAAAAATTCGATGTTCTGGAAAAAGTATGAGTTTTGAGTAGAAACCAAGGCCGAATTTGAAATCAGCGGGTCAAAATACATGGAAGATCTAGCGGGAGGGGTGAGAAAGAGGTATCTTATGATGAGAAAACCTGGCTCTACGTTCATAACAGCCGTACACAATATGTCGTTAAGGCGTAAAAGTCGAACAACTCGCGAACGTCTTCGTATTTTGAAAAAAGCTCAACCACGTGTTTGCTTATTTAAAGAGGGACATTTTTAGGAGGGTTTTTATATTCGGCGTCTTCCCGGGGGGGGGCAACGGGGGCGCCAACCCCATAAATTGGGCTGTAATATATTTTTTTATTGCAGATTTGGGAAGAGCGCAAAATTCCGTAAGTTATTATCGATTTTTGTCTCCGAAATATCGAACCTCAAAAACGCTTACGGCCAATTTTCAAAAAATCACAACTCCTCCAAAACAGGTCCGAGTAAAAAAAACTACGAATTTAAAATACTCCACAAAGCAAGTAGTTTCCAAATAAAAATACACAATTCAACTAAAATGTGCACGGTTGCCAATTTTCAGCCCCTAATTTTTTTCCTGATATTTCTGACGTATGCAGCCTGGCTCCTTTTTTTGTACACACCCTGTAGAAGAAGACTGGCCCCTAGCGGCGAGAATTGAAGCCGCTTACTTTCATGGGCTGGGCTTCCCCGCTCGGGGGTATGAACCTAAATAATATTGCGACTTATGGAGCCGAGACGTAAAACTGGTTCAAAAGAATGCTAATCACTTTAAGTTTTAAAAGTACTAAGATATGATATTCAGTTCATGTCAAAGTTAAAATTGCGACGAACGTAAACGAAAGTTTCGGTGAATGTATCCGCGAGATATTACGATAGAAAGTACGGCAAAGAGGTTATGGACGCTAAAGTAAACAATAACCGACCGATCGTTAACTTCGATTTTTCAAGAACCGACGCTCCTTAAATTGGTCCCAATTTTCGATTAAAATGTATATTCCATACTGTGCAACATACGTGATTTGCAACTAACCGGGGAAGTGTCGTGCCCATCAGCCCGTGCCATGACCGCTGACCGGCTTCACTTTTCTCCCATGATATGAGATAGCAGAGAGGTTAGTTTCCTCTGTAATGTCTTTGGATACAACTGACACTAACAACCGATATGGTCCAACTCAGTCCAAGCAATTCGATACGCGGCTCTATTAATTGACGCCCCTCCCTTCTTTCATGTGTTTTAGGAGCTCATTTTTTCGGAGGTGAGGGTCGTTCGCTTCTCTGATATAGTTTACCTAACTATTCCAAAGAGATGCTGAATCTCATTGTTGTCCTCTCAATGGACTCCTTCAAAGTTCTCATGATTAATCCCCCATGATGCATTCAGATGCTTAGAGTAGAGCATTAGAGATACATTCAGCCCAGAAGAAAACCCAAAAGTCCGTGGTTAGCATAAACAAAAATTAGACTTGGGTGCAATTTTAATTGGTACAATCAAAATTTAAGACTACAAATTGGAATAGGCCCTTCTCTTTTCCTCTTTAACCCTCCCTCTACCCTCAACTCTCCCACCACCCTCAACTCTCCCACCACCCTCAACCCTTCTTTCACCCTCCGTGATCATCGGTTTTCAAATTTCGCCCACGCGTTGGCAAAACTCCTCTGTACCCCCCCCCCCCCCCTTACCATCTTTATATCTCTTCAACTACTCTCAATCCATGACCTTCTTCTATTTTTCTATCACTTTAACTTTTTCTCTATCTTCTCTCTCACTCCTGTCGGCTTGAACTCTCTCTCTCATTTTCCTCCCCCTCCTCATGGGCACACCCAGAGGGGCCGGAGCCCCCCCTTTCCCCATAAAGCAAGAACAAAATGAGGAAAGGCAAGGAAAAAATGAGGAAGAGAGGAAGAGAGAAAAAAATAAAGGAAAGGAAATGAGTTTAAAAAAAGTTTATCAATGTCATGATTTTTCATAATATCGTTTTCCTTGGAGGAACAGATCTTTCCCGACAGAAATATCCGCAATTGTTAATTTCGCTCTATCTTTCTCTGATATCCAGATTTCCTGAAGACTCCGTCTTTCTATCAGCATGATTGGAGATTAAGATATTTCTGTAATTTTTTCAGCACAGTCGCGGAAAATCTCATTTTTCTCGAAGTCTAAATTTTCAAAATTTTCTGGAGGAGGACTCCTGGACCCCCCATCAGCCGGGGGTGCCCCCCAGACCCTCCATATGAAATGACAGCATGCCCCCCATACTGAAATCCTGGGTGCGCTCATACCCCTCCTTCAACTAAAATCACATGCAGCAAAATTTGAGCTGTTGCCCAGCGAGACGCTAAGCGGGACACAGAAGAATAAATGCAGTTTTTGTGCAGCGTGACTGAAAAAGCTTTTTGTGCGACTGATTGTGAGTGTGGTAGTCAGTTGTGTTGCTTTTGAGTTCTAATGCGCGCGCGCATCGCTCGACAGGATGACCCGTACTCGGTGTCCACAGAGAACTTAAAATGTCTGTTTCGAACGCCTCTGCTATCTCTTTGCACGGGGGAAAAGTGGAGCCAGTCATAGCATGGGCTGATGGGACTTCCCCGCGCGGGGGTATGAACCAATGTCACATTAGCTCTTATGGAGACTGTAACCTAACGACCAATCACAATGAAATATTCACGCCTACGCCTTAAGATGATACTGCGATTCCTACAAAAATAAAGCGTTTAAATGTCTCGGAAGTTATAGATCGCTAACTTGGTTGGTGTTGATTCTCTAAACAGATTCTTCTTTAAAGTTGCGGAAAACATTCGACTCTTAACGTTCAGGGACCACATAATGTTCGGTCCCGAGCATTGAATTGCGTGCATCTTGCGTGCGGTTTTGACCAATCAGAGAGCTTACGCAAGTTACGCTCGGGACCGAACATTATTTGGTCCCTGAAAATTGTATTGATTGTCATTGTTAAAAAAAAATGATACCTTCTTCAACAAAATAAAGGGCTGTGGCATAAGGTTGACAGATCCACCTCTATGCGGTTGGAGCCGAGCGAAGCCGGGCAGCCTGCTAGTTATTAATATACAAAGCCCGCAAGAGGTGAAAGATTTTTTTTTAAAAAAAAAAAAAATGGTGGACAAAAAAATAAAAGAAAACAAGCGGTTATTTCAAACCCATTCGAGTTAGAATACATTGTTAAATCCCCCCCCCCCGTCTACCTTGCAGCGCAATGTCTTTGATAGACGTACCCATACGAATTATATGATACAGAGGGGGCACCACGATTTTTGGGTAGGGGGGAAGGGGGTCTCATCCAAAGGAATGAAGATTAATTCAAACAGCACAGCAGCTTTTTATCTAAACTCGTTCAATAGTTAGCCGGGGGGCACCCCGATATTTGGGTAGGGGGGAAGGGGGACAACAAACAAACGAAAAATAATTCAAAATAATGAATATTGGCCAAAACTGTAACTTTTATCTCAACTTGTTCAAAAGTTAGACTAATATGAGGCACAGGGGTGGCGGGTGGGGGTTGAACTCCCCCAAAAAGTTGTCATCCAAAAAATGAAGATTATTAATCCGAACAGCAAATTTTTATCTCAACTCGGTCAAAAGTTAGACGGGGTGGGGACACGGTGGGGGGGGGGGGGGGTAGAACTATAAAATAAAACCTCCGGAATAATGAATATTGGTCAAAACTGCAACTTTTTATCTCAACGCGTTCAAAAGTAAGACGGGGGTGGGGCACGGGGGAATGGGGGGGGAGGGTGTTGGACTCCCCCAAAACAATTGTCATCGAAAATTATGAAGATTAATCCAAATAGCAACTTTACATCTCATCTCGTTCAAAAGTTAGGCGGGGGGGGGGGCGGGCGGGCTTTCAATCCTTGGTTGACACACGCGTTTCAATGGAGACAGATGTAAGAGAATTTCTCTGGGTTGCGCTACATGCCTACACGTATAGGCAAGTACAGGACTTTTTCTTTCTCTCTTTCTCTCTCTGGAGTAGCCCCTGTTTGAAGATATGAGTCAGAAAATGATAGCGTAGGAAGTTCGCTATAGACTTTAGGTCCTATCATATCTCAAGTCATTCAAAACGCGCGCGGTTTAATGGATGAAGAGAGAATGTGAGTGAGAGAGAGAAAGAATGAGTGAGTGAGAGAGAGAGAGAGAGAGAGAGAGAGAGAGAGAGAGAGAGAGAGAGAGAGAGAGAGAGAGAGAGAAACAGAGAAAGAAAGAGGCGAAGGCTATTAAATAGTTTTCTGTCGAGCTACCTCACACACACACTGCCGCTCAGAAACGACGCACACTTGCGCACGTTCACGCACACAACTCCCCAAATTACATACGTACGCTATGGGTGATGTCGTGTTAGAGCTCAGGCATAACGTATAGATGGTTCAGGATTTGACACCATAAGATTGTACGGGCGTCTTAGTGATTGTAAAACATTGTCTTTAACAATGTAAAAGAAGAAAAAGAATGAAGGTTATTTTAATTTTCGGAAGGCATAATACGGTATACATATAAAGAGGTCGAGGAGTGACCCACGAAAAGATAATCAGTTTTTTGTATGGATCCTCCCTACCTTTCCTCCCCTAAAGAAAATATGAAATGGTGCAACTGATATTTTCCATGGGAGGCTCGGAATTTTTCCGGTATGCTACCTCCAATATACTCCTCATTTCCCTCTCCGAGTTAAATGATGAAACCAAAACAGCGTAACTTAAATTTAAACATATTCACGGGAAACGGCTGATTCAATTTGTCATTAGTTATAAAAGTCAGCGCAGGGGGAGGGAGGATTTGGGGTACTCACCAAGGTTTGTCCTCATCCTGTTCTCTTGGCTGTTGAGCACATATTTTATTCCTGCTCATTCTGCAGTAGGTTTTTTTTCTAAATTTTAAATTTTT
Source organism: Trialeurodes vaporariorum (assembly GCA_011764245.1). NCBI lineage: Eukaryota > Metazoa > Arthropoda > Insecta > Hemiptera > Aleyrodidae > Trialeurodes > Trialeurodes vaporariorum. Next base: position 19,921,670 of record VMOF01000369.1, on the reverse strand, counting down.
ACGTAGCATTAAATTGTAATTTTAAACAGTTTTTTTACATCATTGTTTCAAAATTATTGGTCCAAAAACTTCAATAATATTCTGTCAAGAATAATATTCATAAGGAAAAATCGCTAAATCTGTAAATCCCAGGGTGCGGGATGTGGATGGTGGGAGGGGAGGAATGGTTGGGAGAAGCTGATGAACAAATGTTATAAGTGTCAAAACCAATTTTCGACAAAAAGAGCCAAAACTTACGACCAGATTGCAGAAAAATTAACTTTAAACCTGTAAAACCCATACATTTTGAGCTCCTACACTTTTGCAATAAGCAAATCAAAATTTTGAACTCGGAAGTGGTCATTTTACCCTTTGAAAGGGGAAGACTTGCCGTGCGAAACACGGGTGTACAGCTAGTATTCTATAAGTACTAAAAAAAAAATCTTCAAAACCACGTTTATTTGTTTTTAATTGCATCAATCACCAGCTCAGACAAAGAGATCCGCAAAGAGATCAATGTCAGCATGCGAAATAACGATGCTTATTGGTAGTAGATAATCACAGCGATCGTTCCGCGTGATTATTTGAACTCGAGAATCAGATAAGATAATCATAAATTGGACCATACCAGCATACTCTGCGCAATATGCAGATTCCAAAACACGACCAACAAAATCATCGAACTGTTTAAATTAGTGACACTTATTTTCCCCGATTTTGTCGAATCACTAGGTTTTGGCCTTTGTGCCAATACACGACTGCCTTTATCTCAAGTACCTATTGATGTTTGAAACATTGAGAATTTGGTTTATCGGCGGTTAGGTTTAGTCAGTTGGCATTATGCCTAAGACTTGGCATGTTCAGAGGATCGTGCTTTCAGTTGCTTTCATTTGTTTCACTTAGTTACTATCATAAGTTAAAGTATCTGATGGGAAGATCCACTTAACATGCCACGTCTAGAGATTAGGCAAAATCGGGGAGAAAAAGTGTCACTAAAGTAAACAGTTTAATGATTATATTTGTGGCGTTTTGGGATCTGCATTTTGAGCAGAGTATGCTGATATAGTCTTCTTTAACATGATGTACCTATCTGATTCACGAGTTTGTGTCGAATTTAGCGATGCGGAACCAAAGACATTATATCATAAAGACGGCGTGAATCCTATACCATAACATTGAGCTGGGCGAGGCAAACTTACCGTACACTACAATAAGCAGACGGGCGAGTCCATTGTTCTAAATTGGGGGAGGAACCTCCAACTGGTGACAAACAAACGAACATAACCTCTTAATCCAAACTTACTACTTTATAAAAATCGAGATCGAAGGTGGATGAAACACTATTTAAATACCTTTTTTTCGACAACAGTATGATATAAGATCAAAAAAAGCTTCAAATAACTCAAAAAATTGGAAATAGTGTGCAACTTTCATTCACTCTCAAAATGGCGTCGGTTTGTTTGTCACCAGTTTTGCCAAAGATTATATCTAAAAAAGATTACCAATTTAAGTTTTGATGCAACCGTTGAGCAGGCTGATGACTGGTGATCATTTTTGGTGGACATGCAAAGTACCGCAAGTTTGCCTCAAGGATCTTGTTATGCACTCCGTCTATATGATATAATGTCTTTGTGCGGAACGATCGCTTTGATTATCTATTAAGCATCGTTCTCGGAATCTCAGATCAGCAACTGAACCTTATGATAGAATATGGTTCTCGTGAAAAAGGCAAATGTTCGGTTGAAATGTGGCAACTCAAGTGAAATAGCGAGAGCTGTTGCGATGTTTCGACAAAGCTATTGCCAATTCATTTTTATGCATCCGCACGGATTCAAAACTCCCAAGCGAAAAAATGAGTGCCGGTGTGCCCAGGTACGCGGTTTCCTCTTACCTCATCCTCTTCGATTCCGCCTCCGATTAATTCAAAACCGCGAACGTTGTCAAACGGAACAGATCTATATCCAAAAGAATGTCAGACGACTTCTTAAATTTTGGCTCCACAGGCGCAAAGGGATATACCCTGAATCAAAATCCACCAACATTGTATTTTCACGAAAATCGTCGCTAAATAACCATGGGTCTCCTGCTAACTTTTGATGTGTGAGATTGAATAGTAAATTCTTATGTGAAAACGAGCGAATGTCTCCATGAGCGTAGTAAAAACTTACGAAATCAACTCATAGACTCACAAAATGAATTTAAAAAGTAAGGCCCAATGGCGGAGCTACGCAGGTACCATGCGAGTTTTCTATCTAATTTGAGACTTTTTCCACTATATGTGTTTCTAGAGAGAATGAAGGAGAGAGAGAGAGAGAGAGAGAGAGAGAGAGAGAGAGAGAGAGAGAGAGAGAGAGAGAGAGAGAGAGAGAGAGAGAGAGAGAGAGAGAGAGAGAGAGAGAGAGAGAGATAGCGAGAGAGAGGGGGGAGCGAGAGAGAAAGAGAGAGAGAGAGAGAGAGAGAGAGGGAGAGAGAGAGAGAGAGATGGAGATGGAGATGGAGCAAGATTTTATTTATTTTATTTTATTTTATATTTTATTTTATTAGACTGAAGGCAGTGGGGCCTAGACGTTCCTATCTTCCCTGCCTTCAGCTTAAAGATTGATACTAAGAAAAATATGAAAACCAATGACGTGAATTAAAACAAAAAAAAGGGTAAATTTTGAAGATAAATTAAGAATTAGTATCTGAGAGGAAAACAAAATTAAATAGAACAAAATTAAATAGAACAAAATAAAATAAAAATAAAAATAATTAGATAAATGAACATACAAATGGATAAAAAATGGATAATGGATTTTAAAAAATGAAAAATGCAACAACGACGTAAAAAAGCATACGATACACGTAGCACCGTGTCATCTAAATTAATACCATTCGATACTTTGCACGGAGTTAAATGGAGCAAACCGATCAAAATAAACTATGCAGTTACACTGCATGTTCAAAAAAGAAATTAGCTTCTCGATAAGGATGCTGTTTAATAATCATAATTTGCAATCGTTTGCGTGAAAAACCTAGTTAGTATAGTCGTCTCTGAAAGATTGTCTCATAGCGCCATTTCTTATCCCGGATTCACACAGTGTTGCCAGGTTTGGACGGGGTAGAATAGCCACGCGTGGACAGTTTTCGAGTTGGTTACTAGCCACGCTGTGGATAGGGATGGAGGATCCACGGCGACGGAGGCGGAAGCGTGGCTAAATGCTCATCAAAATAGTCCACGTGTGGTCGAATCTAGCCACTATTGGCAACTCTGGATTCACAACTCGACCCGACTCGGTATGGATTTACTTACTTTGGTACGTTTTAATCAGAGATGAGCATATCATATTTTCCTATTACATAATCTATTACTTTTGAAAAGTAATTTTGAGCTGAATCTAATTGTAAGCAGTGATCATGTCTGCTGATTTGAATGAAACTGCGTACTGTTATTTGATAATCAACAATTTATTTTATCGTATTCTGAAAAAAAAAAGATTACCAGAAACAAAATGATATATGACGTAAACCGAGGTGCGAATGTTTCAGGAAAAAATTCTGGTACTGATGTGACCAACTGACCATATTCTGATAGTAACAAGAGTATTTTTTGGGACTCTCCGCGGCTTACATATTGCTGGTAATATCATACTAGAATTTAGAAATTACATTTTCAGTGTATGTTTTATTGAACTCGGTTCGCCCGATTGATCATACTGATTAAATCCATACCATCTCGATTACTTTTAAAAAAGCAATCTTTCACATTTTCCCATCCCTAGTTTTATTGACTCCTTTAGATTTGATGTTGAGAATCAAAATAACTTGAATCCAGTTTATTTCCGTTCGCCCGTCTAATTTGAAAAGGGAAGCTTGAATGCTGAGCGTTGTTCTACAAGCGCTTCAATTCTTCGGGCGTCTACTAAAAGGGAGAGGTTATCACATCCAGAAAATTCATCCAGCAGCATTATCGAACTGACGCACACTGAATCGAACGATGGATTTTTCCGGACAAAAAAAGTTTTTTTTTTTCTTTCAAATAACATGTCAGTGATAATATTTTCTTGCAACAGCTATATTATTGACCGCATTTGAAGCTTTGAAATGAATGAATTTACACATTTTCAAGTTGTCTTGCTCTTTATTGCTCACATAGTCTTGATTTTTATTCGTAAAATTATGTCCGAGAAAATCCATGCTTTGATCCATTGTGTGCCTTGCCGTGACGGCGACGCCGGACAACCATCTGACTGTTGACCGCAGGCTATCCGGTGGGCGTCGGTGTAGAAGTACGCGTTTGCGAGTCTCGCCGCACAGACGGAGGAATCGTGTTTTTTTTTCTTTCTGGGAAACTAAAATAATTTCACCGCTATTCCAGGAAAAGTAAAACACAGAAGGATTAGAAGTGGGGTTTTTTTTTTTTTACTTTTGGAAAAAAACGCGAAAAATTGTTGAATTACTTAGGGCCAATTTGAGAACGAATAATTTCGTGTTTGACTCGGGGATGGAAGTCGGTAGCCAATGAGGGTGCAGTCAACCTCTTGTCAGGTAGCTGACACGCGGTGTCGTAACCGACTTTTCTTGGCGTTGACACCGAGTGATGGTAAGTACCTGAAACGAGGTTAACCGTGAATGCTAAAATCGGCCCTTAATGCTTAGAATTTGATGTTCTTTGAAGTTATGGGGGGAAAAAAAAATTAGAGGTCGCCATTTGAAATAGGTGATTTACGGGGGCGACGACTCCCGTATCTGCTCCCCTGGTAGGTCCGGGAATTCGACAACCCTCCTAAAGATGCCCCCCTCAAACTGATGGAACCTGTGGTTTAGCGTTTTTAGAAATTCCAACCCAAACTTGAGTTATTTGGAGCCTCTGATGTCTTATTTGAACACCCTGCATAATACAATAAAAGATTAACATTTTTCTATTTACAAATTATTGTGACCTGGTCACGAATTCGTAACCTACCTCGCTATAGGTAGGTTTTGAAACCCGTAACCTGGTCAAGTAATTGGAAACCAAAAATGATTGACATGCGTTTGACTGTACTTTCGACGAATTAAAGATTGTCGCGAGATTTCCACGAGATAAGTTTCGTCTTAAAAATTGAGAAAATTGTTTGAATATAAAAATCAACATGATACCTTAATTTATGACATCGTATACTGAAGAAATTATAACACTGTGGGGTCGGCATGATCTATGAAGGTATGAGTATGATATCCTAAACGATCGTTTTGACCAGGGCTAACTTTGAAACTAGATTCGAAGCTAGCTCTACTCGTTCAAAACATAATCTGGCGAGATGATAGGGTCGAGCCAAATTATTCGGTGACAAGTTGCTCGTTTCAAATCGATACGTTTTCATTCTTTCCCCCATTCTTTTTCAGTTTTCAAATATTCAAATTTGAAAACAAGAAAAGTTTACATTGTTACTCGAAAATTCAATATTATTTACAATAGACTTTACATATTCTGCCAATGAAGCTGTTGCAGACTTTTGCTACAGGCTTATTAATAGTTGATTATGGGGTAAACCCTGTAAAAATAACGATTAGGTCACTAAAAAATCACGAGATCCACTCTTAAACTCACAAGATGCTTTTAAACGCGAAACTGTAATGGTGGCCGAGGCCGCCCAAATCTAATGGCAATTGTATGCTTCTTCTTCTTCTTGTGTGGTGTTGTGAGAGCACCTCGTGTAGATAGCGCTGCTTGAAGATAGGGAAACCCAATGGAAACCGCGGCCCCGGCCGCCATTATTATGGTCTCGCGTTTAAAAGCATTTTGTGAGATTAGGAGTGGAATTCGTGATTTTTTAGTGCGCTAATCGTTATTTTTTACAGGGTCTTACCCCTCAATCAACTCTTAATAAACCTGTAGCAAAAGTATGCAACTGACCCATTCATTGAATTTATCGTTCATTCATAAATACGAGACGTTTCATACCACTGTACGCAGCCAATGAACTAGCGCCACTTCAACGCCGAGTCTATTACAACCAATTTTCATTCAAACGAAATTATGAACATAAATAAACGAGTGAGAGCGTAAGTTAATGGAGTGTTTCTCGGGGTTCATTGCCTATCAATCTCAAAAAATATGAATGGAAAAAAAATACTAATCCAATAATGACATGGCCGCTCGCCAATCAAATTTCAGCTGAATTGAATGGTTTGAACAACAGCTCGTCTGTTTTGATTCCACCAAAGATGCCAATAGGGCTCCGCTCAGACCCACGGGTTAGTTGCCCGGTTAATTGGTTGAATTTTGAGTAAACTGCGCCGAGAATACATGTCTAGCGAAGAAAATAAAATTTGCGAGCTATCAAAAAGAAGAAAGAAAAAATTGGTCTTTAGGCATGAAATTTTATATGAGGAATGCTGTTATGATATTCCAGGGCCGTGTTCCACCAAAATTACAAACTTTTAGAGCGTGCCGCAAGGCAGGCTCTATTGAAATCGTTTGCTTTAACTATGGACCATTGGTTATAGCGTTTCCCATCTTCCCCATGTATTTGTATGAAAATAAGCTCCGCCCACCTCGTCCTCCGATTTTTTTTGTTTGTTTTATGAAGTAATATTTTACCGGTTACTTTTTGATATTTATTTTGGAAGAATGTCAATTCCATTTTTATCTAGATTATTTTTCTTGAAATGGGTTTTCGATTTTCAAATTCGGTTGTAGTGATAATTTCGTCCAAACTTTTCGCGCTATTTTTGAGAATTCAAATATTTTTTCAAAAGAAGTGCCAACATTGTCCAATCAGTGAATGAGAATTGTTTAAACGTTGCTTTATTGGGAACCAATCGACAGGGAAAGATTTTTTTCGACCCATCAGTTGATGGTGAAAATATGAATGTTGTGACTGATCACCGTTATGTACCATGATGATGTAACATATGCTTCATCGTGCGTTTGGCTGCATGATTATTTCGAGTATTCTGACGTCAGGTACGATATATTGCTTCGATCCAGGGCCGGATTTCCCATAAGACGAACTAGGCCCGGGCCTAGGGGTGCCGCAGTCCGAGGGGCGCCGCGAAAGAGAAGTCGGGGTGTTTTGAATATAAATATGACATGACACAGAAAAGAAGGCGAATTTTGGCAGCCGGCGAGAGTCCATAGAGACAGAAGTTTCTTTCACTGGAAGGGAAAATTTTCGTGTAAACACCTTCATTATTATTATTGATTCTCTAAGTACTGAACTGAGGGAACACGCATCCAAATACGAGCATCTGCATTCTCTTTTCGGATTTTTAGAGGAGATCGTCGTTTGTGATTCTGCGTATATTTCAGATAAAGCTCTAAGTCTAGTTAGTTCGTACCATGAAGATCTTGAAGCGTCGTTAGTCAACGAGTGCTTACATTTGAAGATATTTCTGGTAGGACAACGAACACCGAGACCGAAAACCAGTGAAACTTTAAGTTTTTACGAAATGAGTGAGTTCCTTCACCAGAATGATCTGCTGAAAATTTACCCGAATGTGGAAAAAGCCATCTGAATGGTCTTATCTGCCGCGTCTTCAAACTGCATCGGCGAACGTTCCTTTTATACATTAAGACGCGTTTTAAATTACCTTCAGGCAACAATGGGTCAAGAACGATTGGTTGCTTTAGCTCTTAACTATCGAGCAGCGCCTCACGAGGAACATTGACTACGATGAAGTGATTAACGACTACTCACGCAAAAAATCTAGAAAGAAAATGCTGTAAATGAATGCAGCGTTGCCAAATTGGGGTGGAAAAGCCGCACGCTTTACATTGATTTAAATGGGGACGATACGGCTTTTTACCCTCGATCTGGCAACACTGAACGAATGTGAGGAAATGTCTTTCAAAATTTACTGTTTTCGTTCCATTTTTGGTTCTCTTGTGTAGTTGTGTAGAGCGGCGACCCGATGCGATGGGCTATAAGGGTCGCGACAGAACAAAACAATGCAGTAGAAGGGGGGGGGGGGTAGGAAGTCCGGCCAAGCGGGAATTCGGGGAGCCCGAAGGGGCGCCGAAAAAACTTTTGGCCTAGAGCGCTGAGAGGGGTAAATCCGGCCCTGCTTCGATCAATCGTTTTGTGACCGTATAGAAGCCATTTCGTCCACTCATCGTTCCTGCTTACTCTACGGAGCAAAATGTCCAATCGACAGGGAAACAACTCACCTCTTGAAAAAACAAAACAGCTGACTATCAATGTATCGACCGTTGCAATCTAGACGAGCCAACCTCCGTTCGAAATATTGTGTCCGTTTTACGCTTCTCACTTATTGTTGATCGATGAAGTGGGACTTCAGCCGAAGTTCACAAGTTGGAAATTGGAATCAACGCAAGGATCATTTTGAATGATCCTTGTTATTCTCAATGGTTCAAACAAGCGATGAGAGTTTACTTTTGGATCGTTGAAACATTTAATTTCTTTTATTCATTATTTACCTAATCAAATATCGTATAATTTCGTAACTTTTTCACGAAACTTTTGTTTTAATTTCTTCTTTTTTCGTTTTTTGATAGTTTCCATCAGATCCCAACTGAAACTTTTAATGGAGCAGCAAAGGTCTGAAATGTTGTGTTTCTTATAACAAAAATGATAGTACTTAATAAGCTGAGAACAATAGTGCCTATGGTTTTTTCCTAAGTGTCCCGGTTTCGGAGATACATACGTGTAAAGTTGTAAAAAATCGTGTATGTAGTGACGTCACAACGCGGAATTCCCAATTGTTCCCAAAAAAAAGTGTATTTTGAGCCAAAATTCCATCTCCGGGACAGTGGGACTTAATTAGAAACCAAAGGCATCTTTTTTTCTCAGCTCATCAAGTACTTCCATTTTCTTCATAAAAACCACAACATTTCAAATCCTTGCAACTGCCCGATTTAACTTACTGTTGTCTTTCAGAACATTATTTTGTAAATTGTCAATGGCGCCCTCTTATCTAAATAATATGACCTCTCATCAATACATATTGCAACTTATTAATTATTCCTAGCTCACTGAATGTTTTACAAACTAGTTTTAAGTGACATTTTTTTAGTAAGTTGTATATAGACTTGTTCTTTTTGTCATGTTTTGATTCACTAGTTTAATCTCTCCCTACCATGTCTAAGTTTCGCTACCAAATTTTTAGCCTACAACATATTGATTTTTGCAATATCTTTACTGCTCATTTGACACTTGTTAATTATTCTCATTAGTTGTATTAAAATTCAATATCTTACTTTTCTTAATTGCAATTTTACCAAAAAGTTTCTTTATATCCTTCTCCCAACAATTTTTACTCAATGACAGAAACTTTTACTTGTTGCGACGTACTCCGGAATTACAGGGCACATCGTGCACTTCTATCAATGCCACCCAAAAATGTTCGTTTTCAGTTATACATTACTCAGATGTTGGGCACGCTCTTCCAACACATCCGTGTTGGGTGCTCCAGCTTGTTACCTTTTACTTTACCAGGATTGCGTTCTACCGAAGTACAAGAGGAGAGGTACAGTTACAAAAGTAGGATCTCATGTATAAGCATAGGAAGTGTAAGTCGGTACGAGTAAAATTTGGAGGTTTTGGCTCACAAAAATACAAATTTGGAAATTTTTACCGATTAATTCTATCAAGCTAAAATCTCAGTATTATACAATTATTAGTCAGAAAAAATAAATAACCTGATTATTTGTTTATTTACATTTTTACTGTCTGATTTTATGTGTGAATTTATTCTGTTTTATCATTTATATATTTGTGTTTTGAATGGTTCTTATGATCACTGAAAAGTAAAAAAAGTTCCTTTAAAACAACCTACGCCAACATCAACCACCAGGAAAAATACTTTTAATACATAAACTGTAAATATTGACTCCCTTCCTGCAAAATTTATTTCCTCAGATCTTATCATGATAATGTCTTGTCTTCAAATATCGATCATAGAAAGAGACGCAGAAGCGCATACGACCACCGTCCATACCATCTGGAAGTCTTTACCCATACTGTGGATTTGTTTTACGAACTCTTTGAACCACCCTGTATTCATCCAGAACATACAGAATGTACTCTAAAATTCTACGAAATTTTTCAGACGTATTATTTTTGCACGATTTGAAACCCCAAGTCGTCATAACCTCTGAGAAAAACATTTTCTCCAATGGCAGGGTTTCCTAATTGACACTCGAAGTTTTGACATGCGATGGCGTGGAATGTGAAGTGACTTGAATGCATAAATTAAATGCTCAGCGATGAAAGAAGCGCTCGAAAATATCGACCCAGTGATAAGGATAACGAAAGCTATCTGCAGATCGATTATTGTAAATGTCCTCACGAAGTCGTCAGGCTCTTCTTTATACGGCGCAGTAATGATCAACGTCGCATACTTCGAAATAATATGATCAATTATTCCTGACTCCATCAATTGAGTTACTTTCAAATTCAGCAAATCAAAATAGAAAGACGATCTTGGGACAGAAAATAATACAGGATATGCCCCTATGCATTCTTGAACGTGATGGAATCCGCCTGCTGTTTCTAAATCTAACACACGATGAGCTTCAGATAGGAAATTTTTTTGAAGCCTTAATTTATGTTGAACTCCCATCAAAAATGCATCATTTTTCATGATCGATGCTAGAGAACGCCTCTCTCCATCGAATCTGTGATCCAGAAAATGCAGACCTTTTTCGGAATGATCCTGAAAATATCTTATTGTACTACGTGGATTAAAATTTTGTGGAACGTAAGAGGAAAATTCATCCATGATGCTTTTGTGAAATTGATAACTGTCAACTAATCTTCCTTCAAGCCAGGACAGTTGAGAATCGTTTGAGATAAGTAATGTGTCTAAACTTATATTTTTTGACTGAATCAGATATTCAGAGGCTCTCAGATCTTCTATGGTATCAGCGTCAGGATAACGGACCCTTTCTTGGAGTAAAGTAAACATTCCGCTCTGGAAAACTGATGCTATAATCATTGTTGAAAATGTAAACGTTGCGAATAAAATTTTACCTGAAAACAGTTTTTCGAAATATAAGTTGTGTTGAGTCATGGTAACAAAATAACGAAACACTGTTAAAATGGTTGACGTATCTTCAACTATGCGTAATTTACTCTCCGAGAGATCAATTCTCAGGATTTTCTTCAAAAAATGGTCATGAATGCGCTGAGTCAAATAGAAAATCCCAACTGTGACCAGAATGTAAGTCCAAACAGTACGGGTGAAACACTTAAAAACCACCATGTACTGAGGCATGAATCCGTTTCGTGGGGCGATGAAACACAAACTGTCCGTTTCAAAAGAGGAGGTCAAAACAATATTTGAGATATCCTCAAAAGTGTGGTGAACGTCGTATTGTTTCACAACGAGGTCATAGCCCAGTTGTAATGCTTGTCCATTATAGAGTTTTTCATGAAGCGATATCGGGTCCGTGTATGAAATGTTTTGAGGATTAGTACGGTACTCGCCGTTCACGTCTATAATCATCGTCTCCATAATGAAATCCAAAACAAAAATCCAAATGTCACTGAGTGTATAGGATGTATCGTAAACGAGTGGTTTGGCTTCGAGAACCATTCCAAGTAACTCTTTTTTATTCATATTTTTCCACGAGAAGTCAAAAAATTCCTCTGGATTTTTGCCTTTGAACCTACTAATTTTTTCAGTGAAAGCATCGTATTTCCAGCAAATTTTATCAGAACAAATGATAGTTCGTCTGCCCTTAAAGAAGCGCCAGATAAATTTGAAAACAAACCTAAGATTGCAGTCCGGCCCAAAGCGGTTTATCTTAAAAACCAGGTAGTCCTGAGAGTTCCAAATATTGTTCGCGTACAGTTTGTGCGTGCGCTCAAAAATAGCGTCCGACAAAAGAGAATGGTCCATCAGATCCTCGTCAGTTATTTTCATGATGAAGTCACAATTTTCTCTCTTATTTCCCAAACGACACTCATCATCGCGGGTAATATTAAAGTTTTGGAGTCTCCCTGAAACGAGCGGTTCAAGTTTACTTCGATTGTCGTCTGATACAGACAACTTTTCAACATTGTCTGGGCCCAAACTTCGACGATCAGATACAGAATCCAATATAAATTCAAGAATATCACAGGAGTCGTTCAATAAGAATATCTTGTTTTTTGGACGACTGTTTAGCATATCTTCTAAATTCTCCAAACTGCTTTGGTATTTTGCTAAAGACACAGGGATTGATACTGCGTTTAGAGCCTTGACGAGAGGTACAATGTCAGATTTCGGATCGACAATGACGATGAAGAGCGATCGTTGTTTTGAGCGGTTGGCTATTATGTCACAGACTTTGAACAGAAAGTCAGACTGTACTTTGTTGTGGCCAGTGGCGTGGCGTGACCAAATTACCAGTGACACCTGAGATAGAATCACTCTGAGGATCATCAAGGGGGGGGGGGGGTCGGTAGTGTCGAATTTTCTTTGGAAAGCTTACATAATAATAAAACAAGCGCTTGGAAAACGAGAGAAATGCGAGTCAAGAGCGAAGACCTGAGCCAAGACACGGGAAAAAGCTGACCGATAGGCTTCGATTCGGTCCGCTCAGAGTCTGCCGCGTGAATGGCGATGGAAAACAGAAAACTCCGCGATGTTGCGAAGCACCGGACTAGCAAGAAAGAGTGGTGGGGGAAGGTGAGCGCATGCGCAGAGCCGTGTTACCTTTATTTTTTTAGGTTTCACGGCTCCCGTACGGCCGCACTGAATATGCTGAGAGACTGGGCCTGCGCTGCGGCTGGTGATATTTGTGTGTGGAGCCGCATAGCCACTATGCATGTGGTGGGGCTTGACACCTAAGAAAATAAAGGTAACACGCTGTATTTCCGGAACGCTCCACGATTTCTCGCTGCATTTACGCGCTCATCTAGCACTTCTCTTTCTATTTCGGATATTCTTCACGCTTTTTCGGTTGGAGGACGATAATTTTTGCACATCTCGATAAGCTTATTACGAAATTATGAAAGCGAAAAATGAGGGAAAATCGTACTGTTACCTTAGGTGTCAAAGGTAACATGGACGACTCGCCACTGGTTGTGGCTGGCATCTTGCTGCACTGCGTGATAACCACACAGGAAATGGAAAAGTGGTAACAGAGTCAACACATGTACGTGAAATTTACTCATATTTGGTCAGAAAGAAACAATCTTTAACTATAAACCAAAATCCAACTATCACTTTTTCTTTCATAGCAAAACTCTTCTTCGTATATCCAAACTGCGGAACATCGTCACGTGAAAATATAACCTTACTAGAGGCCGGTAGCCGCTTCGCGGCCAAAGCGTTCCGTTTCGCGTGATTTTTGTTTATTCGTTACTCGATATCGCTACGTTACGCTGTTACTCTTTAGTGTTTTCCTCGATGGGTTGTATTATTCATAACTTCCTTAGTTATTTATAATATCGATTATACTTTCTGCAGTTAACCTACTGATTTTTATGCAAAGCTGGCGCTTCACATTCCAACAGGTTTCAAGTGATTCCTCTACTTTTTGTCAATGTGCCCGTCAGAAAACCAATGCTTTAGAAAGAAAAGAAAGTGAAAAACACAAATGAGAAAAGATTTTGGCAAAATTGTCTGCATAAACACGTAAGAGCAGCGTGTTGCAAAAAGTATTTTAAATATTTGAAGGATGTTTTTTAGAGCTCTAAATGAGACTGCGTTTCTCTGTAAGCACGCAATGTTTCAGACCCCGCGACCACTATTTTTTTAAGGATAATTAAGCAAAAATTAGCAAAATCTGTACCAGTTCTTATTACATAAATCGGTCGCAAGAAATTCAATGAAAAAGTCAAATTTTTATGTGTTCGAAGACATTTTTATAAGCAATTTTTTACAAAGATTATAGAAAATAGTTTGACTCAACGTTGAAATCAAAATTCTCAACCGGGGGGGGGGGGGTATTGGAAAGAAAACCCGACACTCGACAGCCTTTTTTTGCTCTCCTCTGTCCTTAACGTTGCCACTGGTGTTCAGCAAGCTGAACGTAGACTCGTAAATTCGCTGTCACAGTCCCGGGAGCTTTTGAAAATAGTTTTCCTGATGTCCGAGAGTGACCTTTGAAATTATTCAATAATAATTGTAATGTTCCTAACTTTTCCAAGAATACATCCTCAGGGATCCTTTCCAATGACATTAATCATAGCAAACTTGGAAGTACAAGCACACAAGTAAGTACAAGGGCACAAAAACAAGTGTACAAGTACAAGTGCACACTTGCAAGGTTACGAGCAGAAATGTTTACACGTACATCAAGGGTAATGGAATTTGTATCATAAAATACAGCTAAAAATTGGGTTTCGGAGAGGGACTATTGACAAAAAATTTCCGGAGAGAGGGGAGCTCCAACCCCCTCTCCTGGACGTTGTCAAGACCCACCAGAATCCTAGACCTCCCTCAAGTGTTAAAAGTTGGGGTACGTCGTTAGTACTAAAGTATATTTTCCTGACACTCTCGATTTCGTTTAAGTGCTGTATATATTTCAATAAGTACTTGTATCGTGATGAAAATCGAAATAAAACATTCAATCCATTTGATAGAGATTATGGCACAATACAATAATATTTTTTTGTTTCTGTTTTTAGTGAAATGTATGTACCCGCTGAAGGATTTTTTCACAAACGGCAATCCTGATGCCGTCCGCCAGATGGGAATTTAAGACATTCCCGCAAGAATTAAGAGCCCATGAAACAAAGGGTGTGCTCTTTAGCTGAAAACCTCCATTTGCTCATAATGCACAATTTTCAGGAAGAGCACGCCCATTGTTATATGGGTCCTTCTTCTGGAAATGTTCTCAATTAATGGTTTCACAGAGGACCCACGTGCTGAGCAACGTTCATAATTTTCATTGTTACAGGTTCAAATGCCGCGATTACGATCCGATCCAACAATCAACGCCAGGGCAAAGCCATCGAGCGCATCGCCCATCGGCACCAACCGATGCTATACACCATACACCGCGACGCTAGTGAATCGATGGATGGTACATATACATTGTGGGCAGATGTATCCATCCGTTGGAGCATCGACCTTTGAAATATGCGCGCGCGCATTCTCTTATTTCCGATGTAAATTCACTTGAATGGTGCCCGAGCACTCCGCCTAAGTACTCCCGCGCCCGCGATTGGAGGCTCGATCCATCGTTTTAAAATGCGGATTGAAAATCCGCCTATTATACATTGAAATGAATGGAAAGTAGGCGAGGTTTTTTTTCATCATCATTTTTATTATTATTTTTTGGACGTAAGGCAACCTGAGGAATCAACCGCAGATTGAAATCAACGAGGGCGAAAATAGCGGAAAAGCGAAAAGTGAATTTATGAATGGGCAGAAAACTATAAATAAATAGGTGCGCGAATAATTTACTGTCCGGCTCGCGCAAATGTAATCTCGATCCTTTGATTCCTCGATTCATCAATGAAAAATACGATTCGGTCTCGATCGTTTCTCGAACGAAAACTCCGCCCCTCAAAGGCGACACGCGACGCCGCGCGCCGACCGCTCTTGATGCTTCGATTTGCGGAAGAAAGGAGATACTTGTACCAAAGATACTATAACTTTTTATACGTGTTTTAGTCGAAAGTGTGACGGTAAAATGTCGTCACTTTTCAGGGGGAAATTCAGTCAGGCTTATTGAATATATTTTGGTATCAAAGCTCAGATACCCATCCAAGGTTCGGAAATTTCGGGAAATAACAGTCAACAGATAACACAAACCATTTCTGACCAATCGAAATGCATTCACAAGTCTTCAATCTCACCGCTATCTAAATATCTACACATTCTATTTCGTAAAATCAGGTGTCAACATGTTTTGGGTAAAAGTAAAAAACATTTCGTTAGAGAATCTAAATACAAAGAATAGGTTTGTCGCTTTATGCGAAAAGACCGCAGCAAAATTAAAAAGTTCAGTTAAGCTCTGAGGAAAAATCAAACGGAAATAATCTAAAATGCAATCCGTTCGTTCACCGATAGAATCTCCGTTGACTCAACAGAAATTTGAATAACTGCACCCAAAAAGGGGGCCTTGCTTAGAAGAATGTTCTTCCGAGTATTTCAAAAGCCCACGTGAAACCATTTCATCAAATAGTTGACTTTAAAAAGTTTCAAAGCAGAGAAATTATAGGTTCGAATCACATTCGCAATTTTTAACGACTTTGGGTGCCATTATTCAAAGACCTTATTTACTTGACTAATGACTTGACTCCAACCTTACCACAGTTTGTTGTATTTCTTGGTGAAAGGTGCACGGTTCAGAAAATTGGTGGCTCGGAGCGGTCCGATGCCCTGAGATAAATTAAATACTAAAAACAGGGCGAATTACGATTTCGTCAGAAGCGCATGTGATTTGTCATTTGTAAGCTAAGGTGGTTGTGCTCACGTGTGACCGTGTGACTGTTGGCAGGTCTAAAAATAACTGCCCTATTTAGTTCTGAGGAAACATCCAAAAATGACTTCAATTATACCTCGGAAAGGGGAGTGGGAGAGAAAAAGGGAGGAGAGGAGAGGACAATGTATCTTCGCGTTGCATCCGATGACTCATAATTTACTTTAATCCCGACTGCCTTTTTTCATAACTCAAATTCTTTATGAATGGGTTGCATTAGAATATTTATGAATGGTCAAAATTAGACCTATCTAGATGCGAGCCTTCGATCCACTCGCGCGTAAATTTCACACCCTCCAGTGCAGTGCCTATACGGACACGCGTGCCGTACGGTCGCGGGCGTGGTGATTGATATGAGTTTCTTACACCCCCTCAGTCCTCACCTCGGCATGCCTCCTAGAAGTTTATCATCAGAGTCCGCTTTTGCCAACTAGGGCCCAACAGACGCACGTAAAGGAAAAGAGATGAAGAAGGTCAAGATGAAAGAGAGAAAACATGTGCGCCCGCAAAAAAAAATTTTCGGATCGGGGCAAAATTGTCGAACCCCAATTGAAGGTTTAAGTCCCCCCCCCCCCGAATAAAAAGGGGAAAACCTCAATTTATCTTTCAAATGGTATACAATTTTAAGCTGTTGGAGGTGTATCAAACAACAACAATAATAATAATGATTTAAACGTGTTCGATATTATAAATCAATGGCGGCAGACAGTGGCGTCGCGTGCCATCTGGCAACGATGCAACTCCTCCATTTAAACTCATTAAATATATCGAATTTTCTTTGTGCGCTGTGCACCCCCTGAGTTTGATATTTTACATGAGTTTAAATGGATAAAATACATTGTTGCCAAATTGCACGCGACGCCACTGGCGGCAGATGATAATAGTCAGAAAAATACGTAAACTCCTACTATTCCTTGCAAAAAAAAAAAAAAAAAAAAAATAAACAAATATATAGCTATAAATTACAAAGTATACAGTAATAATAAATTTCGTCGACTATTACTCCGTATTTGATTAAAATGTTATCTTCTCTTATTCCTTTCATTTTTTATCATGAAGTTTTGACTATTCTAAATTTTAGGGGGGTGGGGGGCGGCGCTTGCCCCCTTTGCCCCCTGCTGCGGGCGGGTGGAGCGAATCGAGAAAAGCTATATCCATGGCTTTCCGAGATGCTTATAGCTAGAACCTGACAAGCTGACACCGTCAAATCTTGTCACCTCAAACCTACATGTTTTCAACAAAACGTCCAACATTTCCTCGAAAATCTCCTCGTAGACAGAATAAAAATTTGGTTCGAGGGGGGTGGGCTGCTGTAAACTCCTCAGCCCCCCCCCCCCACCTGAATCCACGCCTGTTGGCGGCCTTTGCGATTTGGCAACTGTCATGCAAATTTTCCATTTAAGGTGATTCTATGGCCAACTCCCGGAAATTTTAATCCGATAGACGGCGTTACTTGTCGCTGGTTCCGAAAATAGCCGTTTTTTAACGGTTTTCGGCTGTTCTCTCTGAACAGACGATTAATAGACGAAAAATCGGATTGTCAGCACTTGCGTAATTTTTTGCTTGATTTTTTAAGCCATAAACGGGCCTAATTGGTTCGGAAATAAAAGCGTATTTATGCAAGGAAAAAATCATATGTAATTTGGAGTTGTATCAATAAAGATTACAGGTTTCAGTTTCACCTTGTAATCTTTACTGATACAACTCCAAATTACATATGATTTTTTCCTTGCATAAATAAGCTTTTATTACTGAACCAATTTGGCCCGTTTATCGGCCAAAAAATCAAGCAAAAAATTACGCAGGTGCTGACAGTCCGATTTTTAGTCTTTTAATCGTCTGTTCAGAAAAAAACAGCCGAAAACCGTAAAAAAACGGCTATTTTCAGAGCCAGCGACAAGTAACGCCGTCTATCGGATTAAAATTTCCAGGAGTTTGCCATAGAATCACCGTAAACTTGGGTAAAACAATCGATTTTTGAGGAGGCTGCGACAACCTACTGGCGAATCGATCGTTTTACGTAAGTTTAAATGGGAAAACCCACTGTTGCCAAATCGTTGGCGCCACCACTGATCGATATGTCTCACGTGTTTAAATGGGAAAGCATCCAACGTCGCCGGACTAAACGCTTAGGCGCTGAGCACATATATGCTAAAATAGCTGGACCGCGGATTCTTCTCGATGAGAAACAGGTGCTAATATAATGAAGAGGTAGGGCAGAGGAGGGGGGGCTAACTTTCCATTGCAGGATTCGGGTGCGTGTTAAATTAATTCCTTTGTTGTCTTCTCCTCTCGCGCACTCCTCTCCAAAGATAGCGGGATCGAGGATTTGAACTTTTGAGACGCGATATAGAAAAATGGTATCATTATTCACGATACGGAACGGAACTCCTACAAGAACCGCGACTCGCGACAAGCCTCACTACACTTCGCCCTCGCTTTGGTGATCGATCGGAATTAATTGTTCCGTATCATTTCTCATAGGCCTCTACCTCAGCAGCAGCTCAACGGAGCCTACTCAAATTCATATCCAAGTCGGAATTTTCTTCTCTAACCCCCTCCCCCCAGCCATCCCCCAACCACTCCCTTCGCATCCACAACTACACACGCCTGAGCAATGCGGCTCGCCAAACCACGAGTCAAGGGTGTGCTTGATATTTCGCGATCTTTCAGTTAGTTTGCGCTCGGTTTGATTCGTGGACAGTAAAAAGTTATGCTTGCAACAACATTCAGTCGAATGGCCAGATATCCCCCCCCCCCCTAAGTTGAAAAGAAATTTGAAAAATAATAGGTACGAAAATCGAGATGCGGTAATACAATTTAAAAAGATCTGTTGAATACGTCCACTTAGTACCAGAATGTCCTTAAAAATACACGTTGCTCTTGTAGTAAAAAGTATCGGAAAGTAAATAATCAGACAATATTACAGACATATTCTAAAAACTAGCGAATTATGATAATTTCACTTGAGCAGTTTGTTCTGTATGCATAGATATCTTCCCTATTTTGCTGCACGTCCATATGAAAAAGGTCGATTCACACGGCGTGCAAAAAAAAAGGAGCTCTTCTGAATATTTCGAGAGTGGCTTTGAAATGTTGGAAAACGCTGAAAACATCGCTCTATAACTAAATGAGAGGGGAACATCTTATCTCAGAGGAGATTAGAATTCGAGAAATACCTCTTCCTGTTTCAGTGTTTTTCAAAATTTGGAGCGGTTCTCGAAATGCCCCCCCCCCTCCCGGTACACAGAACTCCATGAGTCGCACCTCTGCAGTCTCCTCTCACTTGTGACAGCTTTTCAAATTCAAAATCAGTCCTCTACAATGACATGAGGTTATAAATAGATTTATTAATTTATTTTTAATTTTTAAAAAAGAGGAAATGAACTATCAAGCTCACAATCATAAAATAATCAGTTAACTATCAGCCTTCCTCATCTGTCCACCTACACTCGCGATGAACCCAATCTGTGCATTACGTAAAGGAGACTTATCCTTGCTGAATCTTTCGTGTTTGCAATAATCTGTCTGCACCCGTTCTTGCGAATTAAGTTACGATACAGCAAAGTGTTTTACCCACGATATTATGAGCGGATCCGCACCGCGGCTTCCGTGAGGCAAGCAATATGCAAGCATGATGTCATGTCATTACAAGAGTTCGTGGGTGACTGCGACCCGACCGACGGCGATGTATACATATAGGACTATAGAAGCAGCCGGCAGCATGGCCTCAGCGAGTCAGCAATCAGCACGTATAGCATAAAATGACCAGTTAATTAATCAAGATGTTCATACACAATTCAGAATATTTCCTAGCTCCCCCGTTGTTTTGACGACACCAGCATTTTTTGTCTCCGAAGAGAGTAATTGTGAAGCTCTGAAATAGTTTGCTGGCTAATAAACTGGTTACCAATAAAGATCACCTAAAATTCAGTTGCGGCTCATCGTGCAATTTGGCAACAGCAAAATCCCCCATTTGATTCATTGTAAAACAATCGATTTGACAATGAAACAGTCCTTCACCATCAACAATCGATTGTTCAGCATATGTTCAAATGGAGTGAAACGATTGTTGTCAAATTGCACGAGCCGTCACTGATGCTAAAATTGTTTCGAAAGTCACCTAAATAATTGTGTGATTCACGGAAAAAAAGACAGGTAGAAATTACCATCTGCATTGCTGATTTTGGAGTGTGTCAGTGACTATGGTAAATTTCACTAGACTATGGTAAAATGTACCATCAGGTTAACTTGATTTACCACAAGATACGTTGCATTAGTAGACAGCAATATCGATCAGCTATGCAGATTGCAGATGGTTTATTCTACCAGCTTTTTTTTTCGTGTATCATCAAAAATGTTTGGTGACAATGTGGTTTTTTTTATTTTTCGGAACAATTTTAGAGGATCTTTAGTGACCAGTTTTGCAAGGGTTTATTTAAGTATGAACGGCGACAAATAAAGGAAAACGGGAAACTTTTTTGCCCTTGAAGAAGACTGGACAAATCGGTAAATTTGCAGCGGGTATGTACAAAATAATTCCTGAAAATGCACATACATATGTTATACTTTCTATATTAGGTCGTTGTTTCAAGCCGTTTGAGACAAGGAGATTTTTTTTTTTTTTTATTTTCCTATACAAAATCCTTGAAATCAGAGGTTTTCCTACCCATCAAGCTTGAAACATTTAAATCATTTCAAGAGGTGAACCTCTGCAAGTTTCATAGTTTTTCAGAAAAAAGAAACACCCTACAGCCCCTATAGGTTTAGCTTTTAACTTCATTAATATAGTTATTCCAGCGGTGTAGATCCACCGTCAAATTTTCGGAGATACAGTGATTATTGAAGACGTTTGACTGGCGCCACACCGTTGTGTTAGTAATATGAAAAGCAAATTGTTTTAGAAGAAGCAAAAGCCTACTGCCTCAGAATTTCCCCATCGCGAATATTTAAATTATAAAAACTATCATCAATTTTTAAATTCGTCGGATGAATGATGCCGGCACTATGGATCGCCAAAATTTGAATAATTTGTAAATGATAGCGGTGATGTGCACCCACTTTCCAAACCGCCGCACCGCACCGCGGTACACTAGACCAAAACAAGGATCTTCCGGACTCGTAAAAGTTATTGCTTTTTTGTCTTAAAAACATTTGAATGCTGACATTTTCTTGTAAAAACCTTGTTATTTTACTCATCTCAAGCTCAAATATGAATGATTTCACTCATTTTTAAGTTCTATACTTTGCTGTTTATTGTTAATAGTCCTGATTTTTATTTTAAAAAAAAAAAAATTATGTCCGGAAAATGCCATATTTTTTTATTTACTGTGCGCCACGCCGCACCTGAACCATGTAAAGGAGAAGAAGTGAAGCTGTCGGCACCATCCGCGTCCGTCAGTCCAATCCATAACTCACCGGAATTTGATTTTTGAAAGTGACTTCATCACCTATGTAATTGAGCGCTTGAACGCTGTTTTTCGAGCCCACTCGCTCGCTGTTTTTAAGCCGTGACAAAGCGAATTTGACGCATTTCCACCAACCCACCTGGAATATTTGTTTCCAGCCTGGTCTTATACGGATCCAAATATAGTTCCCTAATCAACACAATACGATCAAACGGCTTTTAGAGATTTTTTATTCGCAGAATAGCTCTCCTCTGATCAGTGGCGGCTCGTGCAATTTGGCAACGGGGGATCCTCTCCATTTAAACCAAGATGAAATAATCGATATTTAGGAGGTGCATTGCATCCCCAAGGAATCGATACTCTCACATTTAGGTTTAAACGGAAGTTTTTGGTTGCAGAAACCAAAATGTTCGACGAAAGGGATAGTGGGAAATCTCAGGGATAAACTCACCGCAGCTTCCAGGGGCGTAGCGTGCATTTCGGCAAAGTTGTATTGTGCTCAAATAAACCTATGTAAAAGGTCGAATGCGAAAGGTGTTCACTGAATACCCGATGGTTCTATCTTTTTCATGGGTTTGAATGGACGAACTTCAACGTTACCAAATTGCACGCTACAGTCTACACTATTGGCAGCCTCTTAAAGAATATTTTTCTCACACTTCATATTTTTCACTTGAACTCTTGAGACAATGAACTTTGGGAAATTGATCAAACGTTTCAGGAGCCGCGCGCGGCTTGAAAAGTGTCAACGGGATTCAATCCGAGGTTGCTAGATCTTCCGAGGTATCAATTAATTTCCCATAAACTTTAATGTTAAACGTATACAATTTGGCAAGCCTGATTCAATCTGACGGAGCGCCAAGGCGCGACGTGGTGGTTAAAACAAAAGTCGCATTACGAAACGGTTACGCGGCGAAGCGAAGCTAGGTAAGGCGGCAAAACACTGAGGGGTCGGGGCGGTTGAAGGGGGAAAGAGGGGTTGTTGGGAAGGGGGGAGGGGGAGAGGGTTAATGAGGAGTGACGGAACGTCCTATCTAGTCTCTAATGCTGATTTAATGATTGAAGGATGACACCACTTTCCATCTCCCGCGCTGTGCTGCGCGGCTGCGAGCAGCGTCTGAACAGTTGCACGAACAGCTGTTTTTTCTCTACTGCTCCTCTCTCTCTCTCTCTCTCTCTCTCTCTCTCTCTCTCTCTCTCTCCCCTCTCTCTCTCTCTCTCTCTCTCTCTCTCTCTCTCTCTCTCTCTCTCTCTCTCTCTCTCTCTCTCTCTCTCTCTCTCTCTCTCTCTCTCTCTCTCTCTCTCTCTCTCTCTCTCTCTCTCTCTCTCTCTCTCTCTCCCTCCCTCTCCCTCCCCCCTCCCTCCCTCCCTCCCTCCCTCCCTCCTCTCCCTCCCTCCCTCCCTCCCTCCCTCCCTTCCTTCCTTAGTCTATCCCTCTCTCCATCTATTTGTCTCTCTTTGCCTCGAAAAAATGGTCATGCTGCTGGTGGTCAGCGCAGCGCAAACGCATCCCAGCACTCAGCACTTCGCTGACCCGCTTCATCACTCCGATGACTGGTGAAACCGATTGACAGGGTTGTCGAATTTAGAGTATAATCTATAGTATAACAAGCATTGCAGAAATGAAAAGTGGCGGCTTGTGAATAATAATCGACTATCATTTTTTCTTTTGAACTAATACAAAAGTATCGAATTTTTGGGAGGCTTCTGGGACTATACATTCCCCGAATGATCGATGATTTACTATCGGTTCAGTATGCAGGATGATACATCGATGAGTCGCATTTCACAAGCCGCTATTGATTGCGGTCGCTCTAAAGGTGAAAATTCATGCTTCAATTGAAATGTATCTGAAATTTCGCTTTGGAGACAAAATTTCAATTATAATTGAGGGACATAAATCTGAAATCCCTGGTAAAACTGAGCACCTAAGAGCACCTAAAATTGTTCAAAATGTCACCTAAATTATATGCGATATCACCTAATTTAGATGACATTAAAATTGGAAGACTATTAGGTGCTCTTTGGTGCTCAGTTTTACCAGGGATAATTAATCAAAAACCGTTGCTCTGTCAGAAAAACGTAAAAACCATGAAGAAAACCTAACCCGTGTAATCAGTCCATCACTCTACAGTAGGCAAGTTACCTAAGGCAACTATTGGTTGTTGTATCGATGAGCTCTGACCTTTGAGCTTGAAAAAGGGACCAAAGACCATACTGTCGTATTCTTTGCACTATGGGTCTCTATGTGTCTCTATTTGGAACTTGGAAGCTGTACTTTAAAGATCTGATTTGATCGTCTGGAGAGGCCTTAAGGCTATCAGTATCATTGTTCTACACAGAAAAAAAAACCCAAAAAATTGCTTTGGTTGCTTTGAGGAAACCAAGGGTAGAAAAATGATCCGTCGAAATACTTTGGCAGAGCTAACCGAAGGTTTTGAACGATTAACTTAAGAGATTTTTCAGGATGAACCAAAGATTTGTTTGCTCAAAACTAGTCTCAAAAAGTCTTTTGCTGCGTCATTTTCTAGTTTCTACCACAGGTCTTGTCAGCGCTGTGAGGGTTCACGGAAAAAAGACTGGTAGAATTTACCATCTGCATACCTGATTTTGTAGTCTGCTATCAAGTATGGTAAATTTTACCATCATATGGTAAATGCAACGTACCTTGTGGTGCAATGAACCAACCGGTTATCTTCATTTACCACAATATGCGTTGGCGTTTACCATATTATGGTAAAATTTACCAAACTTGATATAAGAGACTCCAAATCAGCTAGGGAGATGGTATAAATTCTACCAGTCTGTTTTTCCGTGTTCTTTCCGTTTTTTTTTTCTGTTTGTTTTTCCGTTTTTCTTTTTTTTTTTTGCTGATCGGCACATCACCATTCACCATTCCACCAATAGCTCACGGCACAATTCGGCAACCTTGCTCATGCGGGCGGGTAGAATCTAGCGGCATAATTTGGTACATAACCGTCGCATCGTCATCACGCCACCATGACGGCCAAAACAAGCGAAAATGAAGATGTTTGTATAATGTTTGCTCTTGAATTACGTAACAACTCTCATGCTTGCTTGCTGATGCTGCCTGCGCCCAGATCGTGATAAAATAATGTTTGATAGGTTCGAATTAACCAGACGCTTGATTTAATGACCTCACTACTTTTTCGTACACTCTCTCAAAGTGTTCTCGAGTCCCTTTATATTAATGCGAGAGGTTATTAATTGAATTGTGTGCTCGAGAGTGTTACACCTAATGATTTCATCAGCATCCGCTAGAGTCGTTCGTCTGTCTGAGCACGTCGCGTCGCCGGGAGAGTTAATCAAGAAAAGCTGAACTTGTAAATCATTGCAGCAAAAGCCCAAACTAGACAGCTGTAATTTATGCAGTTCCGTGGGAGTTCCTTTTGAGATTTTTAAGACGTTATCGCATTAGCGCGAGATATGATACAGACGATCGGTTTGATTCTATGAATTCTCATGAATGCATCATTCGATCTAGGCAGATCCTGATATACCACATCTCGGCTCGAAAATATTTTCGAATCTTTTTGAAAATTTTTACACGTCCCACAGTTGTTTCCAAAATGGTTCGTTTGTTCCAATCTTTGTTTCCG
Source organism: Trialeurodes vaporariorum (assembly GCA_011764245.1). Taxonomy (NCBI): domain Eukaryota; kingdom Metazoa; phylum Arthropoda; class Insecta; order Hemiptera; family Aleyrodidae; genus Trialeurodes; species Trialeurodes vaporariorum. Next base: position 19,896,315 of record VMOF01000369.1, on the reverse strand, counting down.
GTGACCCGCACATTTTGAAAACATTGTACCTACTATCAGTGGCGGCTCGTGCAATTTGGCAACCATGCTTATTTGCCATTTAGACCTATGCAAAAGTATCGATATATTGGGGGTGCAATTGCACCTCCTCTAGATCGATTGTACATAGGTTTAAATGGAGGGATTGCGATGTTGCCACGTTGCACGAGCCGCCACTGCCTACTATAGCTGCAAGACAAATATACCTAGCCAAAGTATATGCAATCTAGAGCTGCCGTTTTGCGTATAATTAATGACATTTTTCAATTCACCGATGATTCCACCGGTTGAAAAAAGATTACGCAGTTTAGTTGAGTGTATGACTGAGATGAACGAAAATATTCAGATGTGTAATCTTTTCTCAATCGGTGGAAACTCCGTAAATTTATTAAAATATCCGTAAGTTTTTTTAAAGTCATCGACGACTCCACCGGTTGAGAAAAAATTGCAGTTTAGCGTATTTTCGTGCATTACAGTCATACACTGAACTGAACTATGTGTAATCTTTGCTCAACCGGTGGCATCAGCGGTGGAATTGAAAAATGCGATTAATTATACGCAAAACGGCAGCTCTGATGCAATCAGCAACCCACAAGTTGCCATTCAGGACACGTGTTTGATGCTTTGCGTATTGCATACTCCTGGTCGTATATCTTTGTACCCACTAGCACTATCATCCCTAAAGTTTTGAAAGTTAAGAATTCGAGTTATACGTGTAATTAATTTTCGTGTAATCTGAAGCAAATGTCTGAGCTACGTGTGTGCATTATTTCAGACTATCAAAACTTTTGGTGTTACTATAGTACATGAAAAGCGACGGGTATCTGAGACGTTTACTTAAATGTTTATTGATAAAGATCTTTTTTTGTTTTTTGTTTTGTTTTGTTTTTATGAGGCAGAGAGTAAGTTTTGCATTGCGGTATTGTCATTTTGCATGCATCGTCTTCAATCTTATTTAAGTCCGCCTCAGCATCGAAAGAGTTTGATCAGACTCTGACTCAAGAAACAAAGAGTTGAGTCGTCTCCAGCAGTGGCGAAGCGTGCAATCTGGCAACGTTGCATTTAGCTCATTAAAACTCACGAAAAATATCGAACTACCTAGGAATCGCCGATGACCATCGGATTCGACCTTTTCTATGAGTTCAAATGGACAAAATGCACGCTTTGTCATTGCGTCTCACAATCAGATGATATAAGAGAGACCCTACCTAAGTCCCAAGGGTTTTCTAGGCTCACGCCTAGAGTCTGGAGTCGACTTTTTTGCCTCGGTTCAAATGGCAAAAAAATGCGGTTGCCAGATCCCACGGGTCGCCACCGCTTTCAACCAGTTCTCTCCAAGTCCCCCCCCCCCCTTCATACTAAACTCTGGAAGCCTAAGTCGCCAGTATCTCGATCGCCGAAAATTACTATCAGTTAGGCCAGTTTGGAGGCACTTAGCCTTCAAATTGCCGAGATGCAGTATTACATACGTGCATTAGACATTATTGCATTACACATATACTCATGCACGTAATATACGTATTAACTCATGCGGTGTGATTTCAGGGCGGCAAGAATGAGCGAATAAAAATAGATCAGGCGTCTGACGGGTATAGGTGTACTCAAAGAGCAAAAAAAGAAAATGTTTCGCGCGTATAGATACGTATACACCACCAGTGCACAGATAGGTAAATACACTTGCATGCATAGGACTATTATGCAACGTAAATTAGAAATTAAGTGAGTGCGCGTTTGGCAATCGCTTATAGAGAGAACACTCTGTATACTTACATGCATCGACACGGATAGACTGCGTCTGCGCAACGCAACAACCAGCGTTGCCATTTAAGGCAATAATTATCAAAATTCCCTACAGTCAGCGAATTAAATAATGTCAGTTAACTCCTTAGATTTTGGCTTAGGTTAGGCAACCTGCAATAATCATCACAATAAATTGAAGCATTGCCGGTGGTATACTTTTTCAAAATTTAAGGAGTCTTCTACTGACATTATTTAATCCGCCGACTGTATAACTATAGATGTGAAAGTCGGACGAATCCTGCAATACTTGACAACAATGGCAACAGTGCGACGCCGCAATGAAGGGAGGGCAACCAAACCACGATTCTTATTCATTGATATTTTTCGAAAAGTCTTTGAGCTATTGCACTCTTGCAAACCGAGTATCTTAAAGTGTATTTATATTCAATATACATATAGTATGTTCCAGAAGTCCCGACCAGGTTCAAGTTAAAAAAAAAAAAAAAAAAAAAAAAAAAAAAAAAAACGAGTATCCAATTTCGATACAAAACGGGTCTGGCAGTTATTTTAAGGTTCGAAGAATTTCTCATTTAAATCAATAGACGGCCGATCTACAACTAACGACTTTAGAATGAGACCTGTTATTTATTAAAATAAGGTAAGTGTTTCCCGATGACATCCTGTAGATGATGAGCGGATCAAGCTCGATCTTCCTTTTGTTGCTGTCTCTAAAGGATTGACAGCGAGTCGTGAGGTCGCAACGTACAGTAGTTGAACGTATACATAATAACGTCAATTCAGGTTTACTTAAATGACAGGGCTGGCTAGGGCTAGGCAACACCAGCTACACTTACATCATACTTGAAGTTAATGCCGTACGTAGGCTTTTTTTGGTAGGGGCATGCACTCATGAGCGTTTGTCTGAAAATTATTCCCCTCTTTCCCTCTACCCCTAGAAGTCGGGGGGGGGGGTGTTTAACCCCTCTTAGCTCCCTACCTGCGCATGCCACTCTGAATCGAGCCAAACAACGTGAGTCCAAAATCATCGATATCAGTTGACAGTGACAGTACAGATACTCACAATCTGCTAACGTCGCATGATATCCATTTAAACTATTTGGAAAGATCAAACTGTTGAATGCATGGCAGAGAAGCTCAAATTTGGCATTTTTCACTGGACCTGAATGGACACGGGGAAGAAAATTTGGGTACTATTTCCCAAAAGTTTTCGTCCTCTTGCACCGGCAATAGTTGAGGGATATGTCGTTAACTTTGGGGAAGTTTCTAGCTACCAAATGTTGGGGAATATTCGTTAACTTTGGAGTCTTCCTCGGCGCTCAGTCTGAAGGTCCCCAAAAGTTGACAATATGTCCACAATCATTGCCGGTGAAAAAGGACGTAACTTTAGAAGAAATTGTCCCAAATTAATTTTTCCTTGGACAAACTACAACGCTGCTTGATTGAACGCCTCGATATACTGGTATCACTGATAGCACAGAATACTGCAATCAGAACGGTAACAAAAAATAATGTTGACGCATTATTTACTGCGGGTTCACCAATCGCCATGTTGAAAAGCCAGCATTTCTGGCAGTCTTCGGCAACCAGCTGGGTTGTGAATGTAAACTCGAAAAGCAAGTTCGCCATCTTGAAAAGAGTGCATAGACACAGGTATAGAGGCCGCAGCTCTTGCTGGTCAATTCCAAATTGTGTTTCCATTGGCTTTTATGAGAGTTTCCGTTCTGATTGTAGTACATTCTGTGCTCGTGTATACACAGTTGATTTTTTTTTTTTTTTTTTTTTTTTTTTTTTTTTTTTACGCTTTCAGCCAACCTGAATAATCGCACCCAATTTTAAAAATGTGCTGCAAGAAACTGAAGAAGAAGGGAAAAACAAATTCAACGTGAGTGACCTCTCCTTTACGCCGGAATACGGGATTCTGCCCTCATGTGGTGTGCCGCAGCGCAGCTGGGGGGGGGGGGGTGTTTAAAGCCGAAACCGCAAACCGTAGCGTGGGTGTCAAAAAACGATGCGCTCGCCTGCCGCGGTAGGCTGCTGCCTGCTGTCTGATTGGTCGGATCATCGACAAAGATGATGATGATGATGATGATGAATGATGATGATGATGATGATGATGATGATAGCAGCGCGTTGTGGTGTGCAATGATGACGATGATCAAGTGGTTTCTGCGTTAAGTTAAGTGGAAGGTTTAATCACCCCCTGCTCGCTCTCTCGCTCAACCTGTGGTCGTGTTTATACGAGATCGCTTCTCCATTAACGAAACCTGCCAGTGCGTCGCGTCGCGTCGTGCGAGTGTTTAGAGTCCGCTCACCTGCAGATGCGCCGGTGCAAGTGAGCATGCGCCGATCTGATGACCGACCTCGAAGGACGGCAAACTCATCTTATGTCAATTTTTTTTTTTTTTGAGGCTCATCATTCATTCAAGCGCAGCACGCTTCGTTGTTTCGTTGTCAATGAGAATAGAGCAAGAGTAAGATCCGAAGGACCTTAAGAGCGTTCGGATCCAAGTGCCGTGCACGGAGAAAAAATTATATTTGGGGCTACCATCAGAAACCAGAATTACATTTGACTATTGCGTAGAAGTAATTCTGACGCACTTGTGAAGATCATGGGCGGCACGTGGCGTGGGGTCGAAAAGTGGGGGGGGGGGGGGGGCTAGAAAAATCGATGACCTTCTTTTTTTTACTTTTTAGTTACAGTTTCAGTTTTTTTGATTTTCAAAAAAAATTAGCCCCATACACGCGCCGCCCATCAAAAAAAATCTTTGCTAAAGATGTTTTTTGGTTTTAACGAAATAATGTTTTAAGGTAGGTGACCCAAAGGTGGCCCACCCCAGCTTATTTCAGTTAATTACACGAATTGGCGATAGATGGCGTTGGTGCTGAGTAGCAGGATGCTATCGCTTCTTCCACTCCAAAAATGAAGAGCATCGGGAGATTCAGTCGGCGCAGAACAGCGCAACGTCTATTTTCGCAGGTTTTCAGCTAATTTCCACGCAAGTAAACAATCTTAAAAGCCAAGCCCTTAAATTGATTCCACCTTTGACTTTCAATTCATCATAATCATTATAATTTCTGGTGTAACAAGGGTCTAAATTTCGTTTTCGAATGATAAAATAGCATTTGAATACTTATTAATGAAATTTAAAAGGGGGTGTACACACCTTTATAGGGGCATCAAAAATATGAGGGATGGCCACCCAGGTACATGTTTTGCGCAATGTCAAAACTATTTTTTTTTCAAACGCTAAAAAAACCTCAAAAAGAAGCAAATTTAAAAAAAATTAAATTAACGTAAGCTAGCTAACTGTCTGAATAGTTAATTGACATATTTAGTTTTTTTTATCTCTTATGACTTATACGTGCATATTGGCCCCAAGCATAGGTATGGCCACCTTTGGGTCACTTACCTTATGAATATCACCAGGATTCTAGATAAGGATACAGTAAAACCATTTTACTACTTAGTAGAAAGTATTTCTGGTAGCCCTAAGTAGAATTTTTTCTCCGTGTGTAAGGATATAAGGACTAGTGGCGGATCGACTGGGATCGATTGGGATGAGATTTGGCATCATTCTAGATATTTTATCCTTTAAACCTGTTACAAAGAGTGAGTTTTTTAGAGTGCAGAGTGTACTACCTTTAATCTATATTTCACACGATCTAAATGGACAAAAGTCAGCGTTTTTAGATTGCACGATACACTACTGAATGCTCATAAACCTATATGGAAAAGTATCGATCCTGAGCGGCTCCAATTAAGCCTCAAAATAACCGATACTTTTCCTTATATTCAAATTGCGACGAAAATAACCATCGATTGCTCACAACTCTCAACCCTTCACTACCAAGGAATAGTCTGGAATAAAAGTATACCAGACGACTCCATGGCGTTTTTCGTTGGTATAGAATACCCGCTATACAATATCTACTTAAGCTTGGAACTTGCCGGTCCCATCGAAACCGACCTGAAATTAAGTTAAAATGTCAACAAATGAAGGTGTTTAAAAAACGTGAAATAATTAATTAGTCAGAAAGTTACTCTATATTATAAAAAAAAAAAAAAAAAAAAAAAAAAAAAAAAAAAAAAAAAAAAAAAAACCGTCAGATCAAACCACGAAGGAAACCTAACCTATGTCCATCTCCATCACTCAACAGTAGACGCTTGTCGACTTTTGTTTTGATGAGTCCCACCCAAAGATCTAGTTTGAGAGACACACCTGTGACCTGTCGCAAGCTTTATAAGCTGGATCTCTATTTGTCTCAGAGGTGAGTATAAGATTTCAATAGAACTACTATTTACAGAAAAGCGAGCTTAATACACAGGGGATCAATAGCAGTTGATTAATTTCTGCAAAAAAAAACAATAAAAAATGAAAAAAAAAAATCGTCCCATTATGAATCTACATATGATAAAGCCGCTCACGCAACTTTGCGGCCTGGGAACTAAAGTATTTTTAATCCGTGGTTAGAATTTTCAAAAGAGAGAAAAAAATTAGAAATATCACATTTTACGGTCAGAAACATTTAAATAGTCCAATCTTCCTCTTCTACTTTCGCTTTTAAAGTAAAAAGACCACCCAAGACGAGAGGTGTATCTGTGTGACGTCTCCACTGCGTCTTTTGACCAGTTTTGTTTGAATAATGAAGAAGAAGAAAATCACCGATTCTTCAGGCTTGCTTCTTTCACAAGGCAGCGGTTTTATTCACATCGAGACATGGAAAGAGATTGATCTTTCATCGATAGTGGCATTCATCTTTACTTTGAAACACCGTATTCTTCTTAATCTTCCTTCCACCCTCTCTTCTCCTACCTTTCTGACTTTTTTTTTTACTTTCTTGTCCTCTGCCTTCTTTTTCTTCTTCGTTTTCGATTGTGACCTCAACTGGTATCTGTGTGACCTAAACTCAAAACTTACACGATGAATGCATCACGGTGTTTTTTTCGCTCTTTATGGTTCGTCTTTGATACTTCGCCTTTCTTAGCCTTTGGAGAGGCAAATGTCCAAACAACCTCATAGGCAATAAATTAAAATAATGTGGACATTTTAAGATGCACACCCGTGACCTTCTTGGCAGTGGCGGCTCGTGCAATCTGACAACCGTGCACTTTTGCCATTTAAACGTATGCAAAAAGATCGATACAAGATGAGGCGCTGCGCCTCACCAAGTAATCGATTATTTTACACAGTTTTAAATGGAGGAAATCCGTTGTTGCCAGATTGCACGAGCCGCCGCTGCTTCTTGGAAACATGGTAACACGGGGAGATTTGAGCAATGGTGGGCATCAAAGGGTTTTAATTATCTCATCTCTGGAGAATATAGATCTATCTGCTATTGTCAGACTGATGATCACATAGTTAGCAAAAGTGGACAATTTTAGGTTGAATAGATTTACCTACGTAATACGTATTATAGTTTCGGATCCAGACATTTTTTTGTGGGGAGCACAAAATTATAAATTTGAAGTAAGGGGGAGGAGGGGTCGAACGTTCCCTCGTTCTACCGGCCGCCCCTCGAATCCGCCACTGATATGAGATAAATGCCACGAGGTAGGAGGACCTTTCTTTGACGTCAGTAGCTGTCTCAGAAATTGCATAGTTGAAACGCTTGAAGCTACCTAACAGGTAGTTAAAATACCTGTGAACTATGATTATTTCCGTCAAAAGTGTTTTCTATACTGGCAAAACAAAAAATCATATTTATATGATGATGAAATGAGAAGGAGAAATGGGAACTAAGCCAAAAGGATAGGCTTTTTGCTTAGTTCATATTTCTTCTTCTCATTTTATTGTTATTCGGCCAATTTAGTTTTAAGGTGATTCCAGGGTCGATTAGTTCCAACTGTGGACACCACGTCGCGCTGCTCAAAAAGTCAACAGTTTTTGGCTAAAATTGACGAATTTACGCTAAAAACACAAATTTCAGGAACGTCAGCACCTGCGAGCATACTTCAGGAAGATACCCTGAAAGTTTCAGGCTGAAACACTCATAAATAAAGCCGGAAATTATGAAATACGAAACTTCCCGTAAGCCGCAATGAGTGCGAGTGAGGCAGATAGACGAATCATCACTCGCGCTCACTCTCACTCACTAAGCTTATGGCGAAACAAATTTCATAATTTACGGCTTTAATTTTAAACCAATTTTGCTCATTTTGGGCTCAAATAATCTATAAAAAAATTTTGCAGGTGCTGACGTTATTGGATTTTGCGTTTTATCTATGGTATCAGTTTAAAACGCCAAAAACACGATTTTTCCAAAAAGCGACTAGTGGCGCTATCCATCGGATTGAAATCTGGAAAAGTTTCGCCTGGAATCACCTTAATATTCTCGTATGATGATGAATTGATATCACACTGTTTATGAGATTTGAGGAGTCACAAAGTCATTCTATCATTAAAATATCGATGATCGTTCTGCCAGGTAATTTTGCCTGATTTGAATCTTATAAAATTGTTCGTAATTCAACTATTAATTAAATGTATATACGGTCAGTTTCTGTCGAACTTGGTGAAATAAACCCATTTAACGGAAATATTACTTCGTTTGGTATATCTGAAGACGTCTTTATGATGTGAATTCTTACTTATAGAGTCAGAAAAACGTACTGTTATCGTGGCATCACCCAGGCCGATGACTTATACAGGGTGTTGATTAAAATATGTACCATCTCGAATTTCTCTCGAACGGCTTCGAATTTCATAAAACGCCGAAACACGTCTAAAATATTTTCGAGGGGGACATCTTTTTTGGGGGTCGCCTATTTTGTGGGCCCCCCTGGGGGGCCCCCAGGGGGGGCCCCACGACCCTAAATCCCATACTTCAAATGGGGACTCCCAATTTTTATTTAATATTTGGAAAGGAAATAAAATTCTAAGACTTTTGGTGCAAACCGGAAGTCGATATAGTTTTTTGTTTTCGATATATCGAAGGTCAAAGTTCGATATGGACCCATCTTCAAAAATCCGTAACTCCCCTTTGAATGGTCCAAATTGAAAAAACTTTGGGTCTAAATTGCTCTACAGAGCAAGGTCTTTTCAAATAAAACCACGCATTTTCCAAAAAAATTATTTTAAAGGGGGTTTTGGGCCCCTAAATTTTTTTGAAAATTTGAAAATTTGAAGAGGCTGCAAAAAAGAAAGGACTTCAATTTTCAAAAAAAACGCTGAAACACGGGTCCCATTATTTCAAAGGATACCTCTTTTCTTGGGGTCGGCGATTTTCAGACCCTACAGGGGGGGCGGGGGTGGGGGTCACATTCCTCAAAATTTGAAAATTTTAAATGATAACGACCCAGACCCTGCTTTGTGATATATCGTTAAAAAGATCGTTACAAGCCAAACATTTTGGTGCAAACCGCAGTTCGATATCTTTTTTCGTTCTCGATTAATCGAAGGTCAAAGTTTCATATCGTTCATATCATACATTGGTCGATATGAAACTTTGACCTTCGATTAATCGAGAACGAAAAAAGATATCGAACTGCGGTTTGCACCAAAATGTTTGGCTTGTAACGATCTTTTTAACGATATATCACAAAGCAGGGGTCTGGGTCGTTATCATTTAAAATTTTCAAATTTTGAGGAATGTGACCCCACCCCCCCCCCCCCCCTGTAGGGTCTGAAAATCGCCGACCCCAAGAAAAGAGGTATCCTTTGAAATAATGGGACCCGTGTTTCAGCGTTTTTTGAAAATTGAAGTCCTTTCTTTTTTACAGCCTCTTCAAATTTTCAAATTTTCAAAAAAATTAAGGGGCCCAAAACCCCCTTAAAATAATTTTTTTGGAAAATGCGTGGTTTTATTTGAAAAGACCTTGCTCTGTAGAGCAATTTAGACCCAAAGTTTTTTCAATTTGGACCATTCAAAGGGGAGTTACGGATTTTTGAAGATGGGTCCATATCGAACTTTGACCTTCGATATATCGAAAACAAAAAACGATATCGACTTCCGGTTTGCACCAAAAGTCTTAGAATTTTATTTCCTTTCCAAATATTAAATAAAAATTGGGGGTCCCCATTTGAAGTATGGGATTTAGGGTCGTGGGGCCCCCCCTGGGGGCCCCCCAGGGGGGCCCACAAAATAGGCGACCCCCAAAAAAGATGTCCCCCTCGAAAATATTTTAGACGTGTTTCGGCGTTTTATGAAATTCGAAGCCGTTCGAGAGAAATTCGAGATGGTACATATTTTAATCAACACCCTGTATATAATTATAATAGTACCATATTCCATTAAGAATCAGTCAAAATCAGTTCTAGCCCAAGGTACTATGACTTTCAAAGAAAGTACTCTAGTCGAAACTCTTACAGTTAAATTTGTCCTTTATTTTCAATGAAACAATCAATTTTTCATGACGTACTTAAAAAGAGGCGTTCTGGTTCGTCCTGAAACACTTGAAACCGCAAAATTGTTTAAAGATTGCCAAGATTTAAAAGAGTAAACATTTCTACTAGGGTACTTTCTTTTGAAGGTCATAGTACTTTACTCATTTCTCGCTTTGGTGGAAAAAGTACCTATTTTAACTTTGATAGGCCGAACTTTTTCCGCATCCAAAGCGCTATTCGATTAGAAACGTCATATACTATCCATATCCAGAATCGTAATTTGCTATCTTAGATGAGGTGGCAAATTACGCTGCGGCTGGAGAGAATGCAATTTGAAATATAATTACACAGAAAAATTGAAACTTTTGAATGCGTTTCACTAAAAAACGTGATTCTTTGAGACTTTGCGCCCTTCTTCCATCAAAGGATTCAATTATGCAAGAGTTGAAAGCGTTGCGCAATTTTCACACTTGAATGGGCGTCAAACGAAATCGTGAGAGAATTTCCCACGGATAGCCAAAGAAAATACCTGCGCGTAGTTCCCCTTGAGTGTAACCGGCAAGGCACTCAGTGGATCGCGTTATGGAATTTTCTAGACATCGTACCTATACATATACCTTACATACACTGAAAAAACAGCTATCGTAAGATTTACCATAACATGGTTTAAATTTTCGACAATCCGAGAAAATTGTAAATTTTACGTTTTCCATGGTTTGAGTTCAATATGTCTTGGTTTTTAACCATATTACATGGTTCAAATTTAACCAAGACGTCTTGAATTCAAACCACGGAAAACTTAAAATTTACAATATTCTTGGAGTGTCGAAAATTTAAATCAAGTTATGGTAAATCTTACGATAGCCGTTTTTTCTGTGCATCATGCGACGAAAGAACTTTATTCAAAATGAGCCAAAATTAGACTCGAGAAATTTGTTCTCAATAATCTCAAACAAGCGAAAAGATCGCAAAGGTCGCAAATATAAAATTTTGGCAAAGCTTTTCAATTCTTGTATTCAATTTGCTTTAAGCGTCGGTTTTCATTAAAAGTTTCCTGTATCAATAATGCGTTTTGTTTTATTTATACCGGATATTTTCATCAACACTCAATAGTCACTATTATCATTAATGCACCCATCCCGCTGAAAGTGTCCGTTTTCATCCGAAGTCGCCAGTTTCAATAATGCACCCTGAAATTCGCTTAACCCTTTCACACCGGTGTACATTTTAATGTACATCTGAATAACATATAATCTTATGGAAAAATGGAAACATGACAAACATCGATCCTATCGATTTATAAGAAAAAATTGTTCCCAGATCAGCTTTGGCCAAAAAAATTTTCAGGTTCGAAAGGGTTAATGAATCCTGCCCGCGTCACTGCTTACAAAATATACAATGAGGTAAAAAAAAAAAAAAAAAAAAAAAAATATGCCTCCTCTCTAGTCGCTATAATTGCTATCCCTTGATGCTCCAAAGGTGTGCTAGATCAGTGCCTCGAGGATACACGGAAAAGAAGAGTGGTAGAATCTACCATGCATCTTCGCTAATTTTGGAGTCAGCTATCAAGTAGATGGTTAATGCAACGTAAGTAAATTATGGTAAATTAAGTTAACTTGTTGGTACATTTCACCATCGTACAGTAAAATTTACCATACTTGATAGCTGACTCCAAAATCAGCTTGCAGATGGTAAATGGGGCTCTTGCAAACTTTTGCTATAGGGGGTTGAAGAGTCGATTCTTGCATAAAAACCTGTAAAAATGACGATGAATACACTAAAAAATCACAAAATTCAATCCCAGCATCGGGTTTAATGGCGGAGAGACGCAGGTATCATGGGAGATTCTCACCTAAATTGAGACAAATCTATGTGTTTCCCTAGAGAAAGTGACATAATAGACATGAATCTCCCATGAAACCTGCGTTGAACCGCCGCCGTCACAAACTTGCCATTATATCAGTTATGTAAGTTTATTACCAACTGAATTTTAGACTTTCTTAGTGTGATTTTCGTGATTTATGCTGGTCTTTACAGCAGATTGCGGACTATTTATTTGCTTATAGCAAAAGTTTGCAAGAGCCCCATTCCACCAGTTATTTTTTCCGTGTACTACTTAAGTGGGAAAATAAAATAGTTCTGTCCTGAAAAATGTAGAAATCGAGCCATTGTGTGGCATAGAAATAGAACTGAATGCCACGGATTCCTGAGCGCGATGTTGCAGATGAGGTGTGAAACATCAATCAATCCGCTGAGTATCAACTGTTGGTTCGAACGATTTCTCGGCTGCTTTTCGATGAAACTTGGCGGCGTTGCACCGCGGTGCGCCCGCCGAGATCGCGGTCTTCATACACTTCGGACCGCGAGCGGCGAGCGAGGAGGCGAGACCGCGATCAGTAGTGATCATCTGATAAACGTATCACCGGTGTCACCTCGGATTGATGCTCGGTGTCTTTTAAACGAGCATCAGGATTCAGGAAGGCGAAGGAGAATGAAATCCGGCGGTTCTCCTGTGCCGCGTGTGGTTTCCGTGAGAACATTGTTGAGTGTTGACCGCGCGAATGGACTAGGATTCCAATGGATGGACGCGGACATCAATCGTGTATATTAAAACGCGCTCAGATTTTCCATACTGATTACCGATATCTAGCTATAGGAGAGTTGGAAGGCGAAAAACTGTTGAGATCATTGCCTCCTTTGACCTTTCGAAGTTTTCGGAGAAGGAATCCATAATGGGTGTATGCGGGAGGAGAGAGGTAGAGCATCTTGACTTGGACAAGGGGTGGCTCCTTTATAAACTCCGTATCAATGTCACAACAGGGGGAAAAATGTGTAAACTGTGTTCAAATGAGATGATTTGGAGACACCCCCACCCCCACCTCCCACCCCGATGATGCATTTTTTTTTCAACTCTTTCAAAACAACGTCCGAGTATACATATTCACTTCCTTAACTAGATCTGCCTCACAACATTCATATTTTTTTATCGGCGGAAAAAACACCCCAAATGGTCGACATTCGCAAAACAGCTAGTGTTTCGTCCAGAGTGCCTTCAATTAGATGAATATGCAAAAGCAACACAACAAAGTAGGAATAATTAACTACCCATTTAATATTAGAGAACAAGCGGAAATTTGTCTGCGCCTATCCCGGCAGTCAGAGGGTTGAAGTTGGTTCTTTATTGGGAAAACCGCGTATAAAACAGAGGAAGTGGTCGTCCAATAAAAAATCATCAATTTCAAAACGTAATTGTGTGTGTTTCTGATGAGTTAAACATCAGCCGGTTATTCTTCACATACGATACAAATTTTGTCCTTCTCCGCGTACAGATCGAGGTGTATCTTCATTTTTGCGATTTTTTAGAAGAGCAAGAATGGGATATTTCATCTCATGTCTTCGTGTAGTTGTACATGAATGTTTCCACCGAATATCGCGGTTATTTTTAAGATTTTAAGTCTCGAAACTTAACTAAAGCGAGAGGAGCGCCTTCAATATATATGAAAGTTAACATGTCGAATTATGGAAACATGTTGAAGAGGAACGAAGTAGACTAAGCTCCAATTTTATTGCGTCAACAGGTGGAAAAGAACAATCCGCTTAACTCATCTAAAACAAAATTAGAAATAGGAATTTTTGAGAGTGAAGATACTATTTATTTAAGCGTGGTAAGTAGTCTTAGTACATCCAAAGAACTCATCAGCCGCAAACTTCATATAGAGGCCACCAGTTAAAAATTTCCACTTTCATTTAAAAAACTAATTTTCATTCAATTAATTATAATTTTTTATTAAAGGTTATAAGATAAGTGGCAAAAAAAAACCTTCCGTCAGCCGTCCATACTACAGGCTGTCCCAAGAATGATTGAACTTGACAACTGTAGCTTGGTTGGAATGAAAACATCAACTTCCTATCTATACTGCTCCCAACCAATCAGGTTGCTATATCTAAGGTTTGAAGCTGATGTTTTCACGTATGCCGTAGAACTGTCAAATCCAATCTTTTCTATAGGACAAGCTATACCTCACTTCGACGGGATTGAACTTATACAGCAATATAGCATGCCATTGCCTTTCTATAGTTAGATATAACTCGAATTGATTCCGAGATATATAAGTATGTGTGAGGAAGGAATTCCACGTAAGATACAATTTGCGTTCAATAATATGGATACCTACTCATATTTCTTGTTCTTTTTTTTATCAATTCAAATCCTCCGAGAGATCATTCTCGATAAAAATCAAAGCGTAGGATGAAATGCGCATTACTGACCTTACTAATGTCTCTATAGTCTATTTGCCCCTCGATCAATAAACGCAGAAGCTCTATCCGTCTTAAGAAGACAAGAGTAGAGAAGCGAGGAGCCCTGCCTAGCAGTGTTGCCATTTATCGATTAATCATCCGATTTCCCCCCATTTGACTGAATGTAAAGGTTGATACTTTTTAGGAAAATTTGGCAACATGGCTGCCTAGATAGATGCATTTCACACTCATTTATGTGAGGTAAACTTCGCCGACCCGAGCTTGAGCGAGGTCCCGAGGCTTGCCCACTAGCCTACGCTGAAAATTAAAATAAAATCGCCGCGCGGCTTCATGCCTGACAAACAAAGTCGATTTACTTAACGTTTAAGCTCAATAATTTCCTGTTGTCGTAAAGCCAGCGTCATTAATCCAGGGATGTGTGGGACTCGGGCGGGTGCGAATGGAACCTTGGGAAAAGCTTGATGGATGTTGGACGGGATCGTGGGTTTTCAAGATTTCATAACTCACAGTGATTTTCTTGGATCACGTAAATTAGATTCAAAAATCGACAGGGGCGTGCCGTGGTTTCCAGAGAGGAGGGGCAAGAATGCAATCTTGCCGCCCTCCGTGAACAAAATTATAAATTTGATGACCTTTTTTTTTTTTTTTTGGGGCTTGTTACGCATGCTGATTGCCGCCTCTGAAATTATTTGAAATTTGGTAACTGTTTTTTAGTGTTCACTATTTGCCGCCCCCAGAGAGTGCCCCCGGGGCAAGGTAAATGCTCCCCACGGCATCCCCTAAAATCGAATTGTAAGTCAACGTAACAACTATTTAAGTCTTCAATGGATGATTTCCATTCATCAAAAACACGATTTTTTCCATTAATTTTGACTCGAAATGAAAGGGTAGATAACGGTAAAACAAAGTCCTAGCATTGTTTGCCGCCTGTTAGATCATGCCTCCAATCATGTAACGTAAGTCCAAATATTTAAAGCATGAAACCTAACCCTTTACTGCATGGTTTCTATCTTTCTTTTTTTTAAGCAGCTGTAATTCAACCGCTGGAATCTTCGTTGAGTTATGAAAGTCATAATCAGATCCCCATAGAGGGTTTTAGTAATGGCGACTGCCGGTGATGAGCGTTCCAAACAAAGCCAGTTCGTCTCTCTCGCTCTCACGTGACCCCTATGTACTGCCATCTCACTCTCATTTCAAAAATCGTATATAGGGACTTATTTTGAGAAATTTTATGGCAGAAATGAATTTCTCGAAGCAATTTAATGCGATTTTGATAATAATATGTCGTAAAACAAGGCCCTGTATACGAATTTCGATACTAGAAAGAGATGGATATACATGGGGGTCACGGGAGATTGAGTGAGATAGTTTGGAACGCTACGCGAGTTTTATCACAACCGATTGCGACCGATGAGTTCATTGTTGTGGTTGTTGGCTAACCGTTGACTTCGCACTAAAACCGTCTATTACGGCAGCTCTGTGATGAAGGATGCGATAAGATCCCTGTCAAACGCCACGCCACGCTAAGCCCGCACCGCGCGACGGCTGAGGTATCAATACTATTAGTAGGGATCAAACAGTGTACCATCACGCATTCGCAACTAACTCTAAAGGGTTCGGATCGAACTTGAATCGCATTGAGTCCAAGTCCGATCACTTATACGGTTACCGTGATCGTCCTTATGTGGACAAACAGGCTGAAGCCTAGCGGACGCATGGTACAGGCAGATCCCGAATAGTGCGGTACATCAACTGCCGATGGCATTTGACCAAATCAAAATCACTCACAAGATTTTTATGCACCGCATCACTTATTCCAATTAGTTTGGGTTTCATAAAGACTTAAATCTAAAGACGAATAGATGCGTAACCCTCCCGGTTATGAGAGAAAAAAGAACACGGACAAAATACCGTAGGCCTATGTGGACTTAATCTCGAGCATATTATCATACCATGTGTAAGCGCTGCGCTCTAGCGGATTTTTCAAGAGACAACTAGCACACACCACACTCGTAAGTGGAATAGCTCACTCCTCATGAAAACAGAATTGATCGAAATCACATCGGTTGGGGGGGGGGGGACCATGTATCCGATCAGCCGTAATTTTGTAAACACCCAAACTAACATTCTTTTGGCATTTCCTTTTTTTTTTTTTTTTTTTTTTTTTTTTTTTAAATCAAAAAATATTACTAAAAAAAAAAAAAAAAAAAAAAAAAAAAAAAAAAAAAAATTAATATACATTCATAAATTGAAGTTTTTTTTCTCCTTTCCACCCCTTCCTCTGGTCCTCCCGTTCTTCCTAGTGATATATTAAGACCTGCAGTTTTGACTGGTGGAGTTTTCGTGTTTTTCCTTCTTCTTCCTCTGCTTCGTAATTTTCTTACTTAACTTTGAGCATCCCAACTCGTAAAACACTTTTACTGACGCTTTCCCGAATTTGTAACCTGCTCTATCGTGATAATATACAAGATAGATTCATCAACGTTCGGACAGCTTGTCACTATAGCGTACTATGCGGTGCGACTCTTATGAAATAGTGCCCGGGTTTATCAAGTGGGCAGGAGAGCTTTTTCAGGTCGCCAAAGTTAATCAGGAGCTTTGATTTGATTAAGTGACTCGCTCTGCATTACATTACGAGGAAATTCAGTTATAATGTCCCTCATTTAAAGCATAATGGGATATATTTTAGATGGTTATGTGCGAGGCGATATGACGGAGGGGGCAACTCTTAAAGGTGGTCCTCTGAGGCCGGATCATTGGAAGTCGGAATTGGAACTGCGGCCGTCGGGCTGCCGCAAAGTGGGAAACAAGTCTTGGAGTCATCAGACAAACTTAATTTCAGAAAATGTTTGAGTACGTGAAGGCGTATTTTTTTATGAATGTAATCGTTTACACGGAGTCTTATGGAGCAATGTGAATAATGTGAGCCACTGTGGGCGTTTGTTAGTGACTTTCACTCATATGCATACCCAAACGACAGTGGTGTCTCGTGCCGCAGTCTGGCAACACTGAATTTTGTGCATTTAAATGCATGAAAAGGTCTAAATGCTAGAGGTGAATTGTGCCCTCCCCCAAATCGATAGTTTTCCTGGGTTTAAATGATCGAAGTGCAGCGTTGTCAAATTACACGAGGCACCACTGCATCATAAAGGAACAGACAATTACATGGTATCACCAGTGTGACTCACTATACGACAGCCATCTTGGAATTTTGTTTAAACGTATTTATTGAGTTTGTGAGAAAATTTTGAAATCTTCTAATGTTATTTCCGAGTGGTTCTACTTTTACCGCAGAACTATCCCTCCTTCCTAATGCAGAAAGATTTTGTTACAAACCTGATACATCTCTTCCTCAGTCCTGCACTGAGAAAACTATTCTTGTTAATCCAACCGTAACCTCGTTTAGGAAAGTATGAAACAGAATTTTTTGTCTAAATAACCGGACGTCCGGTTACTGACCAGAATTCCAGTTACAGTTATCGGAATTCCGGCGGGGGAATTATTTATCAGAATTCTTGTTACGGCAACAGGAAATTTTTCTCAGTGCAGCATTTTTTTGTCCTCGATGGTGGGCCCGGTCCAATTTTTCAGTTCCTCTGTGCGACGGAGGCGCGGTGCGTGAATATTCACCGGCTCTATGAGGGCGGAATACATTAATGACGGGACTGTGAACCGTCGGAACAGAAGAAGGAACGCGTGAGGTCGGACCAAAACTGAAATGGAATGGGGGTCTGAGTCCGCGCAAGGCAAATTACTACGAGATTTTTTTTTTTTTTTTTTTGGTGTCACTTGAATCGTAAAGATAGCTGTAAATGAGCGAGAAATTAGGAAGGCTAGAACTCTTCAAAAAATCCGGAGTACTTTTATACATCGTAATTGGAAGAAGCGCCTTTTATCTTTCCGGACTGCTCCGAGAACTTCGAAGCCAGTGTTGCCATATATGACAGAAATTGTCCGAATTCACCATTAAACTCAATGCAAAATTAAGCTAATTTCTGCCATAAATGGCAACACTGTTCGAAGGTTTCCGAGCTCTGCGCAGCTTACGAGCCTACGCAAAACGTTAATAACTAATATATATATGGCACCGGGATGATGAAGATCTCAAGATCTCAAAGAGTCAAAAGGAGCAACTCTCTGTCACTCCACTCTCTTCCTTAAGTTCCTCAGCTCTGTTCTCAAGCCTTGAACTTCGACTTCGCTCACATCCGTGGTTGATTTATTTGTGCAGTAGGCCACGCGCATCTCGCACATGATGGGCACACGATGTCTTGATGGTCGAATGGCCGATACTTCCAGTTTTCTTTTATTTTTTCTTTTTATCATTCGACGAGGCAGTTGACTTTTTTTTATGGAACTAGTTGTCTTTTTATAGATTTAATGCGGAGAGTCGATGCATGCAATGCAGGATGCAACAAACGAAGTGAAAGCGATCTTAGCGATCTGAGCGGTACAAGTACGCACTGGGTAATTTCACGGTATACACAAGGCATACTCGTGGCAGTGACATGATTACGGAGGGACAGATCCCCCCTTCCCCTATCAAATTTCTGAGAGTGAAGAGAGAATGAGAAAATGGAGGAAGAAAGGCAGTGGAGTCGCGTGCCATCTGGCAACAATGCAACTGCTCCATTTAAACTCATTAAATAAATCGAATTTTCCTTGTGCACTGTGCACCCCCTGAATTCTATCTTTTACATGAGTTTAAATGGATGGAATACATTGTTGCCAAATTGCACGCGACGCCATTGAAGAAAGGTATAAGGTATATGAGGTGAAAGAGAAAAATGGGAGGAAAAGATCAGAGCTACCGTTTGGTGTATATTTTTGATGGCATTTTTTCAACTCTTCGATGGACCAGGGGGGTGATCACGGAGGATCGTTTCGTTTCGTTTTCGTTATCGTTATCGTTTACGTGTAACCTTATGGGTGGCTCAACTGATCGAATCGTTTTGAGCCTCTCGTAACGATTGAAACGGTCGAAAGGAAGCGATGAGTTGGTGGCTGTCGTTTACTCGATCGTTTGAAGTAAGAAGAGGTGAGGAGGGGATCACCTGCGCGATCGAGTTGCGCAGAAGCAAGCCCATTTGATTTAATGCAAACGATAACGATAACGATACCGAAACGAAACGATCCTCCGTGATCACCCCCCAGAGAATTACTAGAGTTCAGTTTATTTTGTACGACTGAAATGTGTGAAATGGCGCTGTTTTGTAATATTTTTTTTTCAATCGGAGGAATATATCCAACATGAAACCATCCATTGGCGGATACAGGGGGGGGCGAAGGGGGCGATCGCCCCCCCCCCGTTCGGCCCTAAAAGTGGGAGAAGAGGGGAGAAGAAGGGGGAAAACACGAGCGAAAAGAAGAAAAGGGGGTCATTTAGGGGCGAAAATCCCAAGTTCGCCCCCCCCCGTTCGCGAGGGCTGGATCCGCCACTGAAACCAGCCGACACACAGTGGCGGCGTAGCGTGCAAGTTGGCAACTTTGCAGTTCGTCTATTTAAACCCGCGATAAAGAACGAACTATTGGATGTTCGGTGAACACCTTCGCATTTGACCTTTTGCATGCGTTTGAATGAGCAAAATACAACGTTGCCAAATTGCACGCTATGCGCCACTACCAGCCGGCTGGTCAAAGGCACCGACATGACACTCCCATCCGTCGGAAAGCCGCGAATTCCGCGACACTGCGGGCATATTCCTCGTGGGTTTAATAACTGCTTGCACAGATCAAAAACTCAAAACGCACTTACTCGATTTAGAATAGACTTAAAATTGTTAAATTGACGAATAAAACTCAGGTCGGGGGCACTCATCTGAACACATTAATTTATCAAAATATCCCCAATTTTTTAAATGTCAGTGATCGCTTCACCACTTGAGAAAATATTACAGATCAGATCATATTTTAAAGATTTTTAAACTTGGGAATGTAGAACCAATAATTATATTTGATGAGCGCGTCCTTTCATCAGCTGAGATGCGTCTGAGGTGGATCTAAGGTTTTCCCTTCCTCTTTTTCCGTCTTTTTAAAAGAATGTGTCAGAAGAGGATGAGAAGAGAAGCTATCACGTGACTATATAGTACCTATCTCTATCCTTTTCTAGCAGATGCATGCGTTCAAATGGACAGTGAAGGAAAGAGGCAAATTCCTGAGCCCGCCCGGGCGCGCTAAATGGAATTCAGCAGCTGAATGACCAGTGGTCAGAAGTGAAGCTTTATTTTCATTTTATGATCTCTCATAAATCGGTGATCTAGCTGAGGATTTAAGAAGTTTGCTTTTAATCTTCCAGTCTAGAAGCCTAAGCAAATAATTCTGTTAGTCAGCCGCTTTTGACATTATTGCGTGTATTTCAGCTCTAAAATCATCATAAAATAGATTTTAGTGGTCAGGTTTGTCCTCCGATTGTAACACTTTTGTTTGCAGGTCGTTTCGGGTGACATCAAAGAGAAAGGGACCACTGGCGGATCCAAGAAATTGTCCTTCTCTCTCTCTTTCCATTCATACACGCTTGTGTTCATAAAGGATAGAAGAAGGAGCGAAAATCACGTGATCTGCCCCTGTTCTGTCCTTTTCCAACACTCTAGTGGAAAAAGAGAGAGGAGAATAAATTTCTGGATCCGCCAGTGAAAGAGACTAAGCAAATCTGATACCATTAATAAGACTGCGTTCAAGGATTTGGGCATACCAAACGCATACCACTTCGTATGACGTTAGCCGCGGTTTTAGGAATTAAGTGAGGATCAAGTTCGATTTTTACCAAATTCCGCGTTCTCCCGTCAAATGATCAGATCTGCATTTTAGTCTTCACTTCTTGGATATGACGGAAACTGAGTTCAAGAGGCTGTAGGTGATTTTTTGATGGCGCAATGGTGGGTTCGTGCTATGCTTCTTGTGCCTTGAAAGTAATAAGGCAAGTGACATATGGATTCATTTTTATTAAAAATTAAAATTTATTAAAATTAACAAATTGTCTTTGGTACGAGAGAAATATTACTCCTACGTGTTAAACAGGTGTCACATTTGCCATGGTATGACCTCGATGTCATCAGACAACTGGAAAAGATTAGCTAGACGTCTGGTAGCGTTAATCATAACTTTGTGGTAGGGTCAAAAATCGTACTGGCAGTATGGTACATTTCACAAGTTTCCAGCACTGAATTAACAATCACTGGTTCGATGTCAGCAATTATGAGATCTGCGTCTTTTTGGTATTATTATTTAAAAAAAAAAACAAAACAAAACAAAAAAAAAACAAAAAAAAAAAAACAAAAAAAAAAAGAGGTGAAGAAAAAATCGCACCTTCAATGTATCTCAATTGCAGATCACCTCACGATCAGATAAGTTATGGCCGCGATGTCAGTTTGCAATTTATATGTGCAATCAACGAATTTGCAACTTCTGCGCATCGGGATCAGCAGACCCGTTTCTTCCTCATCAGTTGATCTATCGGAGATTGTCTTAGATTTAAATCCAACTGTTACCGTGTAGATTCCGATGGCTCTTATAAGGATTCTATTTGATGCCTATCGATCCTGCGGCCTTTGGAGGCCGATTGGAGAGGCTTCTTTGTTTACATCTGTGTTTACATCAAATGGCGAATTTTCTAACCTCACCAATCTAAATCGAACAACCAGGAATTTCCGGAAACGCTTCGATGGATCGCTTGATAATGTGTGGGCACAACCTATCGGAATTTCCCGATCGATTGGTGCCGTTGGAACAGACTGAAAAAGAAACTAATTTAATAGTAGATGGGCGACCTTGTTATTAGTCCTATCCGAAAGTGAAGCAGCAAGTTGGTACGGTTTGCTTGCCTCTTGGTTTTTAACCAAAATCAAATAACTCGATTAGTTCCATTGAAACTGGTTTTAAACGAAAGTGCAAGTGTTTTACAGAACACAAACTTTTATTACAACTATCCATGAAAAACTGACATATGCATGTGTCAGTTTTTCATCGTCTAAAATCCTTAAAAAAAAAAAAACAACAACAACAACAGCAGTGAAGCACATCAATTACTGTGTCCATGGTAGCCGCCCTCTAAAACACTTACACCCGCTTCATTTCAAACCAGTTTCAAATTGAGCGGTCCCAACTTTTGATTTGTGGTTAAAAACTTTAGAGTCAAACAAACTGAGCACGCGTGTAAATTATCTTATGACGTTGTGTGTGTGCTAATTTCTTTTTTTCTATATGTGCGCAGTCATTCACTCAGTATCTTGGGAAGTTTCGCAAACAGTGCAAACCGCTGCCAGCGTCCCAGCGATTATGAGCGAATATCGTACACATGCGCTTTTGTCTTTGCGGCCGATTTTTACCGAGTTTTCCTCTCTCTCTCTCTCTCTCTCTCTCTCTCTCTCTCTCTCTCTCTCTCTCTCTCTCTCTCTCTCTCTCTCTCTCCCTCTCCCTCTCTCTCCCTCTCTCTCTCCTCCCATTTGAACGTCTCTCTCTCTCCTTCTCTCCCTCTATCTCTCTCTTCTCTCTCTCTCTCTCTCTCTCTCTCTCTCTCTCTCTCTCTCTCTCTCTCTCCATCTCGAATGGAGCCCAAAGAGAGAGAGAGAGATATGAGCAGAATATACATTTGGAGTTACTACCGTACTTACAGCCCCCTTTCAATCTCTCTCTCACTCTCTCTCTCTCTCCCTCTCCCTCACTCTTTCTCTCTCTTCCTCTCTTTCTCTTTCTCTTTCTCTCTCTCTCTCTCTCTCGCTCTCGCTCTCTCCCTCTCCCTCTCTCTCCCCCTCTCTCTCTCCTCCCATTTGAACGTCTCTCTCTCTCCCTCTCTCCCTCACTCTCTCTCTCACTCCCCCTCTCTCTCTTTTCAAACTGTGCTTGAAATAAATTTTCTCGACCAATTCTGCAAATTGTGCTCGAAAAACCCAAAAAGCTCAAAATAAAAAAATTCTTCGTCCACAACCGTCCATAAGATTCTTTGTAAAATTCTGAGAAGCGCGAACGGATAAAAAAATTGTAAAAACACTGACGATGTGATGTGAGAGTTTTTCATCTTGGCTGCCTCTTCCACCCGTGTTCTTCTCAAAATTACGTCCCAAATATAAAGCCTCTCTATGGTTAGTTGTAGCTATTTGTAGTTGCATCGAAAGCCTCTACTCACCACCGGTGTGAACCGTGTTTTAGCACAGATCACGTGACGAAACTAATGTCATCGGTGAACTCATCTGAAAGGAACGATCTGCGTAGGTTTGATGACACCGGATGCACGCCTCTGGGCAACCCCGATGAGCGACCCGTCTACCCACAGCCAAAAACACGACTCGAGCAGGCATTCAGGCAATCTCAAAATCTGCCGATCCATCCTATCTCAAAACTTATAAAAACCTGTGTTTAAATGCACCTTTTTACATGCAACTTCATACGAGTGAGAGTATGAATGCGAGTTCGAGTGTGACCGAATAAGTGACACTCATTACCGCATGATAAGACTGGCAATGGTGACGTGAAAGAGTCGTGAACCACACGGCCGGCCGACCGCGCACAACCACGCCGAACATTGGATCAAAGGATCGATTATTCCGGCTACATAGCAAAAACAGATGATGAAAAACAGACGGTGCACCAAATCAACACCAAAGCATTGCTCCATGGAGCTTACTTTAGCAAATGACGAGGCAGTTTACGCCGCAAAATTTTGGAATTCCTTGATTTAAATTCCTATTCAGTTCAATTATTTAATAAGCTTTCTACTATTTACTATTTATAATATTTGATAAGGTGCTCGGACACGAAAGTAGTAGCAAAAACAGAGAAAATACATTAGTAGCGCTGACAAATACTTTGGTAGAAAACTGATCCCCCGTAAAAACTCTTATGAGAGGTAACCAAAGGTTGTGTGCGCCTGCCTAAAGAGATTTTGCTGGGTGAACCGAAGATTTGGTTGGCTCAACTGAAGTCTTTGCTGGGTCATTTTTCTACCAAAGTGTTCGGTCAGCGCTACCAAAGTGTTTTTTTTCTGTTTTTATGAGTAGATAAAAGTTTTAATTGCTAACTGATTGGAAAGCTATGGAATCAATGTTCATCTTTTACGGAGGAAAACAAGTCGTAAGTTGCACGCCAATCCGTCCATTTGTATTTTTACTAAATTAAGCTCTAAATCACTTGGTTACTGCGCACAGGAAAAGCAGTAAAAAACACGTAGGTAGCGATGACGAAACCTTTGGTGGAAAATTAACCCAGCAAAAGACTTGAGTTGAGCCAATCAAATCTCTGGTTCACCCAGCAAAATATCTTTCGTTAGACGTACAAAACCTTTGGTTACCTTCTCCCATAAAGTCTTTTGCTGGGCCATTTTTCTAACAAATCAGCGTTACCAAAGTTTTTTTCTTTATTTTTTTCTGAGAGTAAGTGTGTCCAGGCGATATTTATTCCTGTCTACTGTGCGCTACAAGTGTCACATAGTAGAAGCTCTCCGCAGTTCGTGACTTCTCATTCTCACTCTTGTGGCTTCTCTTTTCTTATCCGCTCTATACTTATCTTCCTCTCTTTCTATTTCACAGCCTCTTGAATCTCCCTTTCACTCTCTCTCCTTTTTTTACGGGGTAAAATCGCGTGATGCCAAATGCGTCTGGTGCCTACGTTTTGCCACCCCGCACCGCACCGCACGGCATCGCCCCGCCCAGTCCAGTGCCCAGTCCAAAGCGGTGCGTATTGTAAAGAGCGGAAAACCAAGATGCTCCTTGGATGAGATGAGAGTTCTAGAGTGTAGATCGTGGACCTAGAACTCTCGAACATCGAGTCCTGATGACATGGTGTGTGATGAACAATCTCGATTTGACTCTCCGTAACCGTATCATAATAGTCAGACTCCGAATTGACTTCCAACGACCATAGTTTTTAGAGTGGAGTGTATAATATCGCAGGGAGCATGTATCTTATGAGTCACTTGCTTCGCCGTCACAGACAGAGATGAAGAAATAGATGTGTTTGTCAGCACGCTACACGGAGAAAAAAAACTTCGGTTCATATGGAACACGTTTGGTTCCAGTAACCGAAGTTTTCAGTTGTGAGTACCGAACTTCAGTTAGGAGTACCTAAATGGTTCAGTAGGAACGAAATGTGATTCATAGTATTAGTCACACTTACCGAAATCTTCGGCACTCCTAACTGAAGTTCGGTACTCACAACACAACCGAAAACTTTGTTGCTGTAACCGAACACCTCGATGTTCCTTATGAGCCGAAGTTCAGTTTTTATAACCGATTTTTTTTTTCTCCGTGTAACCCTTTCAGTGCTGAGCTATAAAAGAGTAGTATCGCAAATTTTACACCTATACGTCGAGTGAATCAAAATAATGTATCTTTGTCTTAAAATTTTAAATTCGAGCTAGTGTTCAGGCTTTCACAGAGTATAGATGATGTTTTCTGGCTGGGCCCTTATGTGGGGGTACCGGCACTTATGATACTTTCATCTTATCCTTGCGGTCTGCAATTGCGATGATCAATGGCAATAACGTATTATCCTACAGCAGTGGCTCGTTCGATTTTAACAACCATATTCTTTTGCCATGTGAATAATCAATGGAAAGTATTGATATCATCCGTATTTATTTGTATACAAAAGGTGCTAATGAGGCAGGATACTCCCTTAACCCTTTCATTCATTTCGCTGCTGAAACAGATCAACGCTAGCTCGTCCAGGCATCAGGGTAGTTAGTTAACTACACGGAAAAAAAAGATTAGTGAAAATAACCATACGGATACCTGATTTTGGCACCTGCTAGATGTTATGGTAAACTTGAACAGAAGTATGGTACATTTACCAATACTTTGAGTAAATTCAACATGCAATCAGGTAACATCACCTAGTTCCTAGTCAAAACATAGTATACTTCTGCTTAACATTACCATAACATCTAGCAGGTGCCAAAATCAGGTATCCGTATGGTTATTTTTACCGTAGTTTTTTTTCCGTGTATTCCTACTTCGCGGTGTTAGTTTTGCCTATACCAATAATTGAAGGGGCTCGACGAAATACAATTTTGCAGATGTCCACAATTGAGAAGATCTTTGGAATAACCATGAATAAAGCAGAGGGTATGCTCGTCCTCAAAAATAAATCTTTCAAAGCAATTTTGAGTCTGTTTCTGATGATTTGAACAGGTTGTTCTTTACCATCTGATAATTGGAATTTGGTCAGATACAAAGAACAACCCGTTTAACTCATCAGAAACACACACATAATAACGATTTGAAATATCGCATGTTAATAAGGACGAGCATACCTTCTGTTTTACACGTGGTTATCCTAAAGAACTCCTCAATTTATAGAGTCACTTTAAAATCCCATAGATTTTTCCTGCATTTCCCAATCCCTCATCAAACTGGGAGGAAGCTGAAAGCAAAATATTGAACTCATTTCTTGGACACCCTATGTGTATATTCACGGGTGTGGTATCGAAAGTAAGAATAAACGCATTGAGTCAAAATCGAGGAGTACTCCGGGAAAAGGGCCTTTAAAACATCAGGTGTGCCTTTCCTCGGGAATCCGCATTAAGACTCGTCTAGCAGTCTCTCGAAAGAGCACACCTGACGTGGAATGGACCCCTCTTCCGGAGACCACCTGAATTTTTGTATCGAAGGAGCGGTCGCGCAGCTTGGCGGCCCTGGGATCGAGAGAGCCCAATTGCGCCCGGAGCCGAAATTGCGATGCGGACTCTTTTTGCTCGTGAGTGGGTAGTTTTGCCTCGTTTTGCTCCTTATGTCCGTAAACACTGATATTATTACTTCAATCTCCTCTATTCCTGGCATGACCGACAGACCTTGAAACGTCAACCCGGCGGGAAGCTGTACGATCGTTAAGTCCGAAACTTTCATTTCAAACAGCTGTTCTCTTTGTCTAGCCATTTTTGAGCTCTCCCTTTCTACGGGAACGTTTTTACGGGCTGTTGATTTATCGGCCAGAGGTGGATCTAGAAAGCATTTATGGGGGGGGGTACCAAACATATCAACAATAGGGTCAACAATTATTTTTTCCAAAAATAAATCGCTGAATCCATAAACTATAAAAACCAAAATTTTGATGGATCGTGTCTTCACGGAAACCCGTTCCTCTAATATTTCCACCCGAGCACTAAAAACTGAGATCGACAAAATTTGGGACAACGACAACACGCGAGTTTTGTCATGGCCGATTTGTGCAATGTTGGATCACAGCTGACTTCTGCAACGTTACACTTCTATCAGAAACCATCGATGTACTGGCAGGGGCATCGGGCACAGATACCCGCCACCTGGTCTGCATATGCAAAAAGCAACGCATGTGCTGAATGGCACCGTGTGCATGCGCATTGCATCTCCTAGCCTGATATCTGTGTGGCCTCGCTGGTATGGATATAGAGGTAGTTTCAGAGGTGTAGGCGCACCTAGACCGATAATCTCTGGAATTTGTCAACATTATTTGTGATACTTCTCGATGAAAATTAATGAAAATGAAATTGAGTGTTCACTTTTCCATGAGGAACACTTTAGACACAAAAGAATAAAGTCAGGGGCAAATTCGGTATTAATTTGAAGGAATAAAAATTGAAAACTCGCCAAAAATTATGGTTTTGGTGCGCCTACACGTCTGAAACGAGCTCTAGCTATGTTTGGTGGTTTGGCGTATTAAGAAGTACTAAGGTTGTGTTTTGTGTTTGTTTTTGTTTATGTTCTTTGTTTTTTGTCTTTTGTTTTTGTTTTTTGTCTTTTGTTTTTGTTTTTTGTCTTTTGTTTTTGTTTTTTGTTTTTTGTCTTTTGTTTTGGTTTTTGTTTTGTTTTTTGTTTTTTATTTTTGTTTTGTTTTTGTTTTTGTTTTTGCAACGCACAATATAGATTTGCAGAGCTCTCGAATTAACGTGAAAATTATAATTCGGTACAGCAAAAATAGCAGAGCTTTCTGTTGTGGTACTTTTGCTACACACACGGAAAAAAAAGAGTATGTAGATAAACGACATACGGTATGTTTTTAGGCTGGTATGTATTCCAATACTATGGAGTATGTCGTTTATTCACATGATCATGTAAATTAAATATATAAGTTATGTAAATAAAATACATACTGTACGTGGAATTTTGGTATGTCGTTCACTCACATCTCGTATGTCATTCATTCACATCCGTATGTACTTATTTCACATATCGTATGGATTTCGTCGACATACAGTATGTAGAATTACTGCATGGTGTGATTCAGTTAGTTTCAAAATGGCGACGCGTCGGTTGTTCGGTTGTTAAGTGCTCCACATTTTAGCTTATATTTAATGAAATTTCGCTCAGAAAAAAGTTCTATCGATTTAAATACCACGTGGGAATATCGCTTCATCAAGTTCCATCACCCACCGGTGTAGTGTTGTTGTGATTTCAAGAGAGGTTAGAAATTCAGATCTTCGACAAGTGCAGTAAGAGCTCGGTCACTTCCCGCGTAAACTGATGCCTATCAATGAGCTACTTTAATTGAATTTCGTGCACATATTTTGATCAGTGCTTTTCAAAAGGTTTGTGTAATAGTGGTTAGTGATTTGTGATTGCTTGGCTCCAGATATTACTCGGATAAGCATCGTGACCGGTTCCCTTGTGTGCTTGCTTCCCTTGTGTGTGCTTGCTTCCCTTGTGTGCTTGGGTCCTTGTTCGATGCAATGGCGCCTTTCATAACTTCATACTCATGAATAAGTTTGGAGTAGTTTCCTTAAATCAAATTTTATGTGAAATCTATCTTGCCTCAAGTAACACCTATACGAATCAAATACTTAAAATTGTCTAGGTTTCCTTTAATTTTCTTTACTCGATTGTTCCAAATTGTGACCCAGTGCTTTAAATGTTTTCGTCAGCAGTTGTGTGAAATCAATGTGCCTGCATTGATTGGATTTATGGTGAGTCTGTCATTCAACTTATAATTGCATAGCTCTTTCATTTCTTTAGATGTCTTTCTCATTCATTGCTCATACTTCCTCATATTTCATCGGATACTTACTTAACCTCAAAAACCTATCCTTGCTTTCGAGTTCCAACCTGTCATTTGATATTCTACATACCGTGCGTCGATGTTCTACATACCCTATGTCAATCTTCTTTATACCTTATGTCGATATTCTACATACCGTGCGTCGATATTCTACATACCGTATGTCGATATTCTACATACCGTATGTCGATACTCTACATACCGTATGTAGCTATTCTATATACCGTATGTCAATATTCTACATACTTTTTATGATATTGGGTGTACTAAAATTCTATATACTGGTATGAGTTTGAACCACATACTCCCCCAGCATCTGCTGGAAACGACATACAGTATGTGGTTCGAACTCATATTTTATGTCGTTCATCGACATACCTTTTTCTCCGTGCATACACTGAAACTATTGATGTCCATAATCTTTGCGTCGCGGTTGACGATGAAACGAAGTGCGACGCTAAGTCATTCATGGCAGCGGTTCAAGAAAAGATCTGTCAATGCACGGCCCGAAACCCCATTACGATTTGGTTAACGACACTCATTTCGGGACAAGCACCGTCGGACTGCAAACAGTGCGGCGCGACGCGACCCTGCGCTGCTCAATCTCTGTGCTCTTCAGCTTTCAAAGTTGGCGTCGCACAAAACGCATCGAGCTAGAGCAAATTACAATGTTGCAAAGGAACGGAAAGATAAAATCTTCATAAAATGAGCATTCAATAATATAGTCCCTTCCCTACATTAAAGGGAATTGAGACAATGAAGGGTCGAGGGATCTTACAAATAAGTTCAAAAAACAAACAAACAAACAAACAAACAAACAAACAAACAAACAAACAAACAAACAATAAACAAACAAACAAACAATAAACAAATTTAATTTCATTTTGAGGTTAGGGGGGGGGGGGGAGTTAGGTGTAGGGAAAGGCTCTGAATGACACAAAAAAGTTAGGGTCTGTACATAAACGTATATAAATCTATATGATAACAGGACTTTTCGCTGACGCCGACAGTTCTCATGAAAGTTGCGTAGTTATAAAACTTTTAAAGCTACTAAACCAATTAATGTTTATCCTCGATCAAGTCTCATAAAAAAACAAACAGTAAATTCAATGATTTATTAAATTTACTCTATGCTTTTGAGGAGTATACGTCACAAGGTCATTCTACCTCTTAAAAAGCTATACATATAATTTCAACGAGTCATTAAATTTACTGTCTGTTGTCATATAAACGGATATACTTTTGAGTCCGCTGTTTATCTGTAAGTACACCTTATTTTTTGTCTTCGTACTTTGTTTTCGTATCATGTTTCTTTTTTTTTGTTTTTGTTTTTGTTTTTGTTTTTGTTTTTTTTTTGTTTTTTTTTTAAATGAAATCTTACCATTTGGAAAAAAAACATAATCTTAATCTTAAATCTATGGAGAAGAAACAAACAAAAATTCTAAATACCCTGTACTGTATTACGTTACCTCTGACCCGACAACACCGAAAAACGGAGACGCAGCGTGGCATGGCGCTCACCGTTGTAATTCATCATTTTTTAACTGAATTGACCCGCTGCGCCTTCTTCCCACCCACCTTCTTCATCACCCTCCTCCTTTGAGCGTGCCAGCGGCTGGGGAACGCAAACTCGTAGAATGTCTATCAGAATCGCCTTTAATCTCTTGATACTCACGGGATAAAGTTTTAGGAAACGCATCAGAACAATTAGACCTCGGTGATGGAGCAGAAAATTCAGCCATGCACGTCATATCCGATTCGCCACATTTCCTCTTTCTTAATTAACCCTTTCGCTCCATAGTCTCCTATAGAAATTATACGACGTAAAGTCATTCCACTTAAAGCTTTAGTAGAATTCTTTAATTTTTTTTTTTTTTCAGTGAGCACCTTCCGCATCGAATCATCAGACACCAGGTTATTTGCAACTTCGCAGCTTCTCAATAAAGATTTAACTATTCAGAGGTCATTCTATACGAGGAAACAAAAATAGTTCTTGTCTAATAGCTGTGTATTGTGTAGCGGTCCTCACCTTTCCTGATTGCAATAATCATAATACCTTGATCTCCCCCCCCCTTACGATAATTATTATTAGGTAATTAATTTCATGGACAAAACTATGGACCTTTTTTTTCAAGAGTATTCTTATTTAACAATACCATTTATAGTACCAAGTTCCCAGAAGAAAAATGTGAACCTCACGTCACAGTGAAGTCGAGTGACAAAGAATCTTCACTAGCGTCTTTCAACGGTATCAGCAATGCTGCCAAATTTGGCGGGAAATTAAAAAATGTCACAGTTAGTTAAATGCGGGGAAGTGCGTATTGTCATGCGCAAAACGGCAGCCGTGGGCATAAGATAACCGTATGGTATGCGCTCAGCACGTTACCTCATATACGAACGAGCCGTAAGAGAACCGTTTTTGTCTTTGATTTTGTACGTCGAGCTTTTGTACTCATATACTTCTTACTTATTTACAATTAGAATAAAACGGTTGACAAGATGATGGACGGCCATTGCCATTGTTGTCGAGCAAACTTGTTTGATTAGTCACCGCAGTCATCGTGCGCGTTAGTTCCTCTTAACGCTAAACCTGCTAATGAATTGCTTCGCTAATTCTTTCGGACAGAGTTCAAAGAAAAAGAAAAAGAAAAAGAATATCATCTGCGCAAACTATGTGCATCCTGTCATTCACAGAGTTGCCGTGTAAGTCAGTGGCGTAGCGTGCAATATGGCAACGTTGTACTGTGTTCATTTAAACCCATGGAAAAGATCGAACTTTTGGGTGTTCGGTGAACACCTTCGCATTCGACCTTTTACATGAGTTTGAATGGCCGCAGCACAACGTTGCCAAATTGCACGCTACGCCTCTGGTGTAAGTCCTATCCCAAAGTGAGGCAGCATAGGCGATCTGATTTTGCTTTGTTTACCTCATATTTTTTGGCCTTAATTCAATAATTGTATTTAATCCACTGGAAATAGCTGTTTGAAACGAAAGTGCAAGTGTTTTGAATTGGCTACCTGGACCCAGAATTCTAAAACAACCATACGCAGGTGAGAAAACTTAGATTGCTGTCAATTGGCAGTTTTGTTATCGTGCCAAACCTTCCAGAAAAAACAGTCATAAAGATTTCTGTGATACCAGTTAGAAACCCTCAAACACGTGTACTTTCGTTTAAAAACCAATTTCAAGTGGATCTGTCACAACTTTCTTTTCAGCTCATGAAGTACCTACTTTCATATTCTTTATAAAAAAAAAAAAAAAAAAAAAAAAAAAAAAAAAAAAAAAAAAAAAAAAAAAAAAAAAAACACACAACATTTAAGTTGCAACTGCCCCATTAACTCTTTCATCCGTGAAATACCACCCTGAGAGAATTTTTCTTTTAATCCAAGGTGTATTTCGTTTGTGTTAACACAGTGAAATATTGACCAAGGGGAAATTCCTTTAACCCAACCCAAGTATAAAATGTTTGCGGCAACAAGTCAAAGATTCCTTGTTGAGACAGTGATTCTTCTTCATGCAACAGAACTTTCCTTCGCGCAAGGAAAACTGTTATAAGTAAAGGTGTTTCCTCGTTTTTAAAGAAGTTCTTTCTCTCAGTGCGTTGGACCCCTTCGTTTGTAAACAAATGTATGTAATCAAATGTACACAAACGCATCTAACGACGGCGGGCGCTCGGAGAGCAAAAAGCTCATGACCAATCAGGGGCTTACTACCATCTTGTCTTATAACTCTCTACAAATAAGGACTCTAGTTTTGATACCACACGCTTCATAACATACTTTAATGTCCATATACGTAAAACTTAAGAGAGGGATGCGAGAGATTCCCTTGCAACGAGCTTGTTACTACTCCGGAATAAACCAAACGCATTAGCGCAAATGGCAAGATTAATATCCCCCGCGCTGGCGCTGCGGGATTCACGCTCTATTTGTCGATTATCACGTTTCAATTTTCGCCGTCACGATGGAACTTATGTTAGCTCTTGACATTTCGATGCACGCATACACCGAAGCAGAAGGGTCAAATTATATGAACGGCGGGGGCGGGGCGGATATTCAGTCGACTCGAACGGGGTAAGACAGATGCAGGCAGGAATCTTTTAGGACTTCTCTCCGGACCCTCCCCCTCCGCCCTCCCTTGGAACCTTCCGTCCTCCTTGCGTCTACCGCGGAAGCAATCAGGTGTCTGCAATCACGGACAAATTCCCACGGTGGCGGTGAGCGCCTCGCAAGGTGGGTCGGAACGCGGATTTTTTTGGATATCGTTTGCACTGAGAGAATTCTTTTTTTAATCCAAGGTGTATTTTGTTCGGTTAAAGAAACTGCACAGTGAAATATTGACTAAGGGGGAAATCCCTTTAACCCAAGGAAAAGGTCTGCTGCTACGGTTAAAACATTCCTTGTTATGACAGTGATTCTCCTTCATGCAACAGAACTTTACTTCGCGCAAGGAAAACTGTCACAAGTATTTAAACCCTTTTCCTTGTTTTTAAAGAAGTGAGTTCTCTCAGTGTGGAGGTCCTTTCAGTAATGTGAGCGGAGCTCAATACATACATTGATGCGATACATTATAATCTGTGGAATTATTCCAACGATTCACTTGTATATTTTATGTTTGGTTTGAAGAAAAATTCGTCTGAAGGTTTCAGTTGTTAACAAGAGATCGCTTTTAAATCCACTATTTTCATAATCTTTCGAGACCCAATGTTCTGCATACGGAGGTCATAACGTAATAAAATCGCAACTCTCGTTTGAATTGCGTTAAGGAGCTCGTGTTGCGCTTTCAAACATTGTTAGAAGATAACTTATTAGAAAAAAATTACAACATCAATGTTGAACATATATTTCACGCCAAATACGTATAATCCCAAACAACGTGAACGCAGGATTTTTCCAGATTTTCACCGGAAGTGTTAATGTTGCGTCGTGACTCGTGAGTAGTCGTGAGTCCATTAAAAACCGCCCTGTGGAAAGACCTGAGAACATTCTAGTTTATTATTTAGGTGCCAAGGAAGAAAAATAATCAATAAAACAAAAATGGTTTTCTTCCAGCTGAATTGAGTCGGGTCTGAAAGGGTTAGGTCTCAAGCAAGTTTTAATTCGAATGCATATCCCATGTCACACCTATAAAATTCGGTTCGCTGAATTTTGAAGGAAGTGTGAGCGCTGATTGGCCGGCAAAGCAGAAATGTGGAGATGATAAGTATAGACTTAACCATATTAGTAGATTAAAAACACTGAAACTTTTTGCGAGGCATAAAACTGGAACTTAAAATTTTTCGTGTCTGGAAAAATTCATTTTTCGACTTAGTGTGCGCCGAAGCCGTAGTGGTTTGCCTAGTCTGCCCGTCGTAGTTGCCAATAAAAGGGAGCTTGTACTGACACCAAAGTTATTGTAAGTGGTAAGCTATCATCATTGATTTACCCGTTAAGTACCTTCACTGCTGAGATTTATTTACTATATTTTATAGTTTTAATTCGTTGTTTTGAAAAACTTTAAAGTCATATTTTTTGAGTCCGTCGGAGCATTTTATAATTTTTAACGGGTTCATCGTAATTTTTGTTGATTTTACTCAAGAATTAACCTATTCAATCGCTTGTAGAGCTCGTTTAAGAAGTGTAGGCGCACCTATACCATAATCTTTGGCGACTTTCCAATTCTCATTTTTTCAAAACTAAACAAAACTTGTCTTCGACTTTGAAATTTTAATTTTAAAGTGTTCCTCAATGAAAATCCAACAATCAACATCATTTTCATTCATATTCATTTTGAAACAAGAGGAATAATGTAGAAAAATTCCAAAGATTATTTGTCTGGGTGCGCCTCTACACTTCTTAAACCACCTCTACCAAAAGTGAGTAAGCGCCATGCGCGTTGTTTTCTAAGGTGTTGTTTGCTATTTGACAACACTTGGTTCAACTAGCCCCGGTCTCCCCTATGCGTTCCGTCTAAATAAACCCTCTAAAGGGTTTGAATTCAAAAGTTGTTCTCTGCCTGCCTAAAAAAGTTCATTCTTTATCAGAAAAGGAAGGAAAAAGAAGGAAAAAGAGGGGATAAGAGGGGATAAGAGGGGATAAGAGGGGGGAAGTACCTGCAGCCACCCTCAAAAAAAAAATTATAAATCTGCAGCCTCCACGAAAAAAAATCGTGACTATGGCGCGGCCTTGACCAATATAATTACGTCCAATATGGGTCCAATGGTCTGTCGCGCACTTTCGCTACAACAATAATTGATTCTTACGTAAAAGTCCTCAAAAGCGCACATTAAATTTTTTCAAAATCCACTCATTGCCTCAGATAATCACTTCCATTTTAAACACCCAGCGCTACACCAGACACTCTTATCACCGACATACTACTACATAGACGGAACCTTCGCGTTTATGTATAAACCATCAACAAAACTTACAAACATTAGTTTGCTTCGTTTAGACACATACATCATACAATATTTGTATTATTTTGTAATCTTTGACAAACCTGAAAAGACCAGACAGCAAATGCAGCCAAAATTTCATGTATTTAGATGAAAATTCCAACGTTTTGTAAGTTTTGTTGATGTTTACATAAACGCGGTGGTTCCGTCTATGTAGTTGTACGGCGGTAATAACAGTGTATAGAATAGCGCGGGGTGTTTGAAATGGAAGTGATTTTCTGAGTTAATGAGTGGATTTTGAAAGTTTTTAATGTGCGTTTCGTTATTTTCGTGGAATTTTACATAAGATTCCGTATGCAATATTGCTGTAGCAAAAGTACGCATCAACACACAGATTATCTCTTTTTGACATGACACGTGCGTGCCACAGCTCACTTCCACGGGAATTCAAGGGACAAACAACCCAATAAAAATACCCATCACTCCTAGGATGAATAATTTGAATATTGAATATTTCAAGGTGGACCCTTCCGTCGCGTCGGTCAGGGGTCAGACGCGCTAACGACTCCACCGTTTGAGGTTTGACCCGGCCGGCGATTTCTTCCTTTAACCCTTCAGTTTTGAAATGTGCCCCTCGCGAATCCGTATTTTTTTTTCTCGCTCACCAACGAATGAAGGTGGATCCCAGCAACAATGAACAATGACAGCAGCTAGGCTGCGCTGAGCCGCCACCACTCCATCGCAGTGGCGCACTATGGTCTAAAATCGGAAAAAAACAGGCCAAAAATCAATGACAAAAAAGAAAGTATTCAAAAATCGTCGTTTCCGATCTTTTAACGCGTTCCAAAAGTTATTTAAATTATAAAAGTAGAAGTTATTTAAATTAATAGACAAAATACTGTCAAATATTCGCTTCTTTTGCGAATAGGTGCAGGGTTGAGTGAGTGCAATGCACACACAAATAAATAAATAGATAGATAAATAAATAAGTAAATAAATAAATAAATAAATAAATAAATAAATAAATAAATAAATAAATAATAAAATAAATAAATAAATAAATAAATAAATAAATAAATAAATAAATAAATAAATAAATAAATAAATAAATAAATAAATAAATAAATAAATAAATAAATAAATAAATAAATAAATAAATAAATAAATAAATAAATAAATAAATAAATAATAAATAAATAAATAAATAAATAAATAAATAAATAAATAAATAAATAAATAAATAAAAAACTCGTTCCTGCACGCATTTTCGATATTTGCGAGTTTGTTTTGAAATTGAGGACTTGGATGCGAGAAAGGCTCTTCTTCATATTGCAGTGTTTCATTATCTCATATTCTACTTAATTTTAAGATAATATGAAGATTAGATTTTTCTTGGAGATTAGACAAAAATGCGCCCATAAAAAATTGTAAATAATTCTCAGTAAAATGTTCAACAATAAGATACAAATATTCGCTATCCCTCCCTGGAAAGAAAAAATATCCTAAGGAAGAAATGAAACACTGTAATATGGACAAGTGCGCCCTTCTCGCACCCAGGTCCTCAATTTTACCTGCCTCCTAACTGCATCAAAACAGACAGTCGGTGTGTGGTTGGTTAGCACAGAGTTTCGACTCGTTGATAATCAACCGCTCACCGATGCGCTTTGAAGCAGTTCGGAATCAGGCACCGCTTGAGTTCGTGTTTATAAAGGGACTCTAGGCACCCTCAACGCTTCTTGTCACCCGATACTCAAAATGGTTCTACTCTATCGCACTTCCCCTGAAAGATTGAAGCTTAATTTAAAACTTTCCAGTGACATTCCTAATTTTAAAGTACTCGATAAAAGTGTTCTTTGTGATTAAAATTAGCCTTGAAAGTGAGAGTTTTACTTTCTTACTTTTGGCCACTTTTTGACGATCTCAGACCATTGTGCTATAGAATAGCCCCTCTTTCTTTCAATGATTCCAAAATGCTCGCAAGAGATAAGAGAATAATTAGATGTGCACAACACACAACTGCAGCCGGGACCAGAGTCGTAGCCAGGAATTGGTATTTCTCTCTCTTTGCCCATTGCAACACATGTGTTAGACAAGGATGGAGGGAAGTGCTATCAACTAACTTCAGCCCTTACATCTGTCTTTTTCTAACACACGTGATCAAATGTGCAAAAAGAGAGAAAGACGAATTTCTGGCTACAGCTGTGGCCAGGATGCTCACCGGAGACTCTTGAATGCATAACTCGTGGTCGTAGCTTAAGACTGCGTGGAGTGGGGGAGGGGGAGGGGGGATAGGTAGGTAGGGGGCAGAGCGCAAAACAATAATACTTTGCAACGCCTACAAATTATGCAAATGCGCGAGTGCGAGAAACTTCGGCTTTATTGAAATCGCATCTCACTGTACCAGTGTTGCCAGATATACGAATGAGGCTTTATGTCGACGTATATTTCTCATAAACTGCAATGTTTAAAGTATACGATTTTCAACATAAAATTTGGCAACCCTGCGCCGTGCGCTCCGTGTGATGCGACAGTGAGTGTATTAACGGGGTGGTGTTCGGAGCAAGATCAATGTTATTCGCAAAGAACTAAATGTTCGTTACTTAACCCCCTTGTGTTGCAAACGGCAAATTAAATAATGTAAGTAAATTCCTTTAATTTTGGCTAAGTTAGGCCACCTGCAACGCTTCAATTCACTGTTAAAAGTATCCCAGGTTGCTTACCTAAACTAAAACATAAGCAGTCAATTGACACTCCTCAATTTATTGACTGTACATAGAGTGTACAAAGTTAACAGGCTCTTCAGACCCATATGATGAGAAGTGTATAATTTTGTCAATATCGCTTGGCATCTTTTGGGGTTCAACCCTCATAAAAACCACCGCTTAACAGGATCGTCGATGGAGGGAAAGGGGAGACAGGAAGGGGGGGAGGGTAAAAAGGCACCTACTCCCAGGATTTAGCGGGTGAAAGGTTTTTCTTTAAAATGGACAGAATGTTAATGAAAAGATCCCCGATCGAAATTCTACGGCCTTTAGGATGAGAATTAACCGAAATTCTAGCATTTGTGAACAGACAAATCTGGCTTTTTTGACCAAGATAATCTAATTGAAATGTCTAAAATTTCTAACGAACTAAGGCGGATTTCCGGTTAAAAATATCTGACTTTTCGTCAGTAAAGTTAGAATTTCTAATCGGGGACTGTTTATTGGAAGTCAAGCTATTGTCCGGCCACTTTTCAATCATATTGCTAGATCCTTACGTCCGTGACAGGAGGCTCCACATCTTGGACATTTATGGACCAATGTTGGCTCCGGACCCCCAGGAAATCCCTCTAGAATTCTCTCGACGGCGACAAGTATACTTAGCACTTACTAGAGAGTAACCTCTACTATAGCGACAATATAGAAATCCAAATGTGAACAGATAGGGTATTCAATTGTTAAGCTGTTTCCCACCTAAAAT
Organism: Trialeurodes vaporariorum; assembly: GCA_011764245.1. Lineage (NCBI taxonomy): Eukaryota > Metazoa > Arthropoda > Insecta > Hemiptera > Aleyrodidae > Trialeurodes > Trialeurodes vaporariorum. The sequence continues at coordinate 19,857,152 of VMOF01000369.1, read as the reverse complement.
CCTGCAGTTTCAGTGACATCACCCAAATTTTAGGGAGTCAGGCTGATTTTGGTAAAAATTCAGGTAATTTAGGCGATTATTAATTATCACCCAGGACTCTACATTACCTCATGCCGTAATTGAACCAGTGTTGCAGGTTGTTTCGAGACATAAGCTATAATAGAGGGACTGTTTAGAGATGCTCCATTAATCGAAGATTATCGATAAATCAATTTCACTCATCCAAACAATTGCGTATATTAATCAAAAACGCAGTAACCGAATGTCTATGAGTACAAAAAAAAAAAAAAAAATAAAAAAAAAAAAAACAAAAAAAAAATAAATAAATAAAAAAAAAAAAAAAAAAATTAACCGATTAATCGAGACAAAGGTATATTTCTGCGCATTTATAAGCATAGTATAGAATGAGTCGATTACTCGATCACTACGCTGATGAAATATATCTACTGCGAAAAATAATTTAATTAATCCTTCGAACACCCTGTATCCAAGGGGAATGGCTCCTTGATGAGGTCGCGGTTCGCGGGTATGTTACTTCGTTGCCGTTGCACAAGGAGATTGGAGGCGCGGATAAGCATTTCCGGAAAGGAAATCGCGAACGATGCTGAGCTGAACAACGACGATAACCTCATAGTTACAATTCTAGTAACTAGGTGTCGCTTGTTTCGTTTTTTTATTTTATTTCAAGTATATGCACCTGGAACCTACTGCATGCGAATTTTACATTTCTATGACGTAATTATTTTAACACATCCAGCAACTTTTTCTCGAAACTTCCTCGACTTGAAAAATGTCATATGAAACACATGGAGAATGATAAGATGCGGTAAATAGGGAATAGTGAACTATTGGCGTCTGGAATTGATTGAAAAAATGCTAAAGAGATAGAAATGGAATGGATATTTAATGAGGAAATTAAAAGTTGAAATTGGAAAATGTTTGGATTTGAAGGAAAACTTAAGGTTGGTCCGAAGTAACCTTGAAATCTTCCTGAAATCTCAACATTTTCCAACCTCTCTTTTTTATTTCCTCATTAATTAATCATTCCATTAACTAATAGGAATAACATGAGAATAATGTGAATAAATTTAGTTACTTATATTCATGATTATTCAAAAGTTAACTTTTGCCCATCACTGATGGTTTCTAATGCCTTTATATTGTCTCTGTGCGTGATCTTCTGGCAACAGTTTTGCAAGCCCCATTTTAAAGACATTTTGAGGTTAGAATCTACGGCGAACTCTCCTTGAGACTAACTGTAAAGCGTACTGTTGTACTAAGATACTAAACTGAAAATTGACAGTCGTAATAACGACTAAATAAATTCGCAACGATAAACTTGAGATATAGAATAAATGTGTGAAGTTCATGATATACTTTAATCCAAATGTGATAAAATACGAAGAGATAACACACATTAACTGTCAATAATATAAAGTTGATGATACTGCATTCAATAGGCCCAAATCAATGTTTTCCTGATAACCGCGCTCTGTTTTATTTTACATATTTTAAACTGCGGTTATATATAGCAATAATCAATAAATTGCACCCGCTTTCATAATTTTTCACTTAATAATTCAGATCCCAGTCGTATCGAAAAATTATTTCGGCGAGGTTTTTTATCAGTTCAACGATAGAGACTCAAGTTCGATTACCTTCTCAGCAATCGTTGAAAGGCAAATGATCCAGAATTATCAGTTAGGTACAACTTACAGCCGCCCAGTCCACGCTCGTACGTTATGTACATTTGTGTTTGTTTACATACCGCGATCCTTCTGTTTGACCAGGTACGTTATTGTTGCTTTTTTTGGTCCCGGGAGAAAGTATTGTTTTATTGTTTTTGTTTTTGTTTTTTACCCCGCCTACCAATTTTAGTTTCCGAACACAATATTTACGGACATAGAAGGTCATAATAAAGAAACAGTATTAGGTTAATTGCAATATTTAAACCTCCGATGTTACGCATTCCAACTCTGGTAAGATTCAACTGTGCTTTGAACCACCTATTTCTGAGACGATGTGTGTGACCTTGGTGACCATATATAATTAAATTTAAAAAAAAAGCAAACAAACAAAAAATTGCTGAAAACCAGAGAAACAGAGAAACTGCAGGATGCTTCCAATTTCGCGTTTTGATTGAATAAAAAATGTTTTCGCTTGCAAGTGCTATTTGCATTTTTAAACGCGCACTAATAGTACAGTAGATAAACATTTGAAATTGAAAAAATTCTGAATTTTTGTTTAATTTTTCTCGAAACTTTCTTTTGGTTATACATGCGCACTGATAGAAAGTGTAGCCTTTACTTTTAGATAGTTCCTATATTGTGCAGCGATTGGGTGGTTTGAAAATAACCATCTAATCGATCGTGGATATAATCCTATGACTAACAATAAGAGTATTTACCGTACGACTGTTAATATTAACCGCATAACTGTAAATAATATCCAAAAGTTCTGCGCTATTTATCCATCATACTGTAAATATTTACCATCAAAATTGCTACACAATGCAGGAACCATTAGGAACTATAGTTGCCAAATGGAAGCAAAAAATTGCCCCTTTTCCCATTTGACTAAATGTAAAGTGAGGTACTTTTTTCATAATATTTGGGAACTCTGGAACCACCCTAGGATAAAAAATGAATCTAGGAAGTTTCGGCGCACGGAAATCTCGGCGCCTGGTTTTTTTTCAAGCGGCGCGGCGCGGTAAAGTTAAACGTCGAGCGTACTTACAAGGGGAGGTCACGATGTGTCCGGCTCCGATTTTCATGAAATTTGCATGAAAATGTAGCTTAGGTACGTCTTATTGAGGATCAAAAATCGTTATCGGAAAATGGGCACATGGAAAGTAAAAAAAAAATTTTCAAAGTTTCGTCAAAATCTGCGAAATTCAAAGTGTGCGGCTAATGTATTGGAATTTCCGGGCGCAGTCGTGTCGCAGCTCTGTGGCCGACTGGTACGGCGCTCAACTCGGAAATCACAGGTCGTGCGTTCGATCCTGGGGTCGACCGCTTCGTTTTGCACTTCAATATCCAATTTTAATTGGTGAATATCATGTTGTTGTTGTTTAATTTTTTTGTTTTTTGTCATCTTTGTTTTTTTTTTTGTTTTTTTTTTATGTCGACAAATTAGACTTGAAAAAGAAATTTTGGAAATGATTGAATAACGTATTTCGGATGAAAAGCTAGAGTAACTTTTTAATGACAAGATTATAAATGAGAAAATTATAACGCTCTAATGCCTCTATCATGGAGGCATAAGAGCGTTACAATTTTCTCGGCATTGTACACAAGTTTCAACCATTAAAAGTGTAGGTAGGTAATCTGTTGATAGTGCAACTGACTCACAAGTAGCTCCGCTCTCTTCTGAAACGTATTGTCATTGCACGGCGCATGATCAAACCGCATTTATAATCTTATCATTAAAAAATTACTGTAGCTTTTCATCCGAAATACGTTATTCAATCATTTCCAAAATTTCTTTTTCAAGTCTAATTTCCCGACATAAAAAAAAAACAAAAAAAAAACAAAGATAACAAAAAAACAAAACAAAAAAAACAACAACAACATGATATTCACCAATTAAAATTGGATCCTGAAGTGCTGAGAGAAGCGGTCGACCCCAGGATCGAACGCACGACCTGTGGTTTCCGAGTCGAGCGCCGTACCAGTCGGCCACAGAACTGCGACACGACTGTGCCCGGAAATTCCAATACATTAGCCGCACACTTTGAATTTCGCAGATTTTGACGAAACTTTGAAATTTTTTTTTTACTTTCCATGTGCCCATTTGCCGATAACGATTCTTGATCCTCAATAAGACGTACCTAAGCTGCATTTTCATGCAAATTTCATGAAAATCGGAGCCGGACACATCGTGACCTCCCCTTGTTAGTTAGTATTTGGATCTATTATGGGGAGACAGATTTTTCTTCAATAAAATCATAATATTTTCAACTTTTCCTTCAAAATGATGATAGCTAAAAACTATAATAACTTTTTTTTTTTTTTTTTTTTTTTTTTTTTTTTTTTTTTCAAGAATTTTATTATGGAAATGAAAAAAGAAAAAATATGCAGCAGTGACACAGAGATTGGAGCAATTGTGTGAAGACTTCGAAAATCGTACAGTTTTAGATTTTTAAGGAATTGCTGCTCACCACTTGCATTATTAAAGTTTCTCCATTTTATTCGACAAGGGCAGTATACATACCCGCAATATCTATTTATATTTCAAAAATGTATTTATTTATTCACTTTCTTTAAGCACATTGTAAAAGAATTGACAAAGGGCCATCTAAACCCCTTACAAAAACTTTTTAAACACGCCTAAGAGTGTTCTTGGGGGGGGGGGGGGGGGGGTGGGTATACACCTCTCCCCTAAAATGAACTCTTGGCCAGTCCTAAGCCTGGATACCTAAGAAGAAAAAGTTAAAACAATTAAGACTTGTATATGAAGAAAATAAACGTTCTCTCCATAATCGATCCAAGTACCTACTAACTATGCTCGTCGCTTTTTAACTTTACCGCTTGAAAAAAAATCAGGCGCCGAGATTTCCGTGCGCCGAAATGCTTCGCGCCGAAATTTCCGCGCCGAAACTTCCAGACACCGTAAAGAATACCCTTTTCTCATTTTTGTAGCGATGTGCTGCTCCAAAACAAGTGGTTAATTAGTGAACCAATTCAAAACTTTGTGACCTATCGCTTCCGTGCTTGTTTTTTTTTCTTAGGTGTCGAAGATTACGTCGGAAAATACGTGAATCGTCGTTATTACACACACCGAATGCTATCATAACTCACGGAGCTAAGTTTGAAGTTGGGGATTCATTCAAATTTTATTATAACGACACAATTGAGAATTGGCGCGCAAACTACTTGACAGTGGACACAAAAGAGTTTAATTTGATGAATGCGTGACACAAAAATGAAGATCAACCAAGTAATAGTGACCACATTGGTTTTGCTACTGATGACATTCAGTGTGGCAAATATCACATGCTACAAAATATTGGGATTGTTCCCATATTTCGGCAAAAGTCACCATATAATGTTCAAAAGTCTCATGAAAGGTCTTGCGGAAAAAGGACACACGGTGCATGTAGTGAGTCACTATCCTTTAGAGGTCCCCGTCGAAAATTACACGGATTTTAGCCTGGCGGGCTCGATTCCTTTACCCAACAATCAGAAATCCTTAAAATATTTTGAACAGTACAGTTTTGATCTTATCGCACAAAATACGTTTAAGATTCTCCACAGCCACATTCAAAGACACGAAGATATCATGAAGAGTAACGCCATTCAAAGACTCATGGAATCCGAGGAGAGGTATGTTTCAGATCGTCTTTTTTTACTATATTTATAGTTTACACGACGTCATACATTTTAACATTTGTAATTTAAGTACTTACAAGCAGTTGCATAAAACCGGCGTCGACGATTCGACACAACCCGCATTACACCTGAAAACAACGCAATCCAATCTTGTTTATTTTCTTTTGTTTTATCCAAACCAAGGAAGGTTTGGGTTACGTGTAATATGGGTTGCAGTGAAGGATCTTGCGCAACTGTTTAAACCCACGCAGTTATGATGTATTTATTGCATTTTAAAGTACATACGCTCTGTGAAAAGTTCTGAGTTGTGATTTGAATGAAACTGAATCAATTATGAGTAAATGTAACTTATTTCAAGATTACATTCGTTTAAATGGAGGGAGCTCTGTTTTTAAACAACACCCTTGGCACAAATGGTCCATACAGGTCTATAAGGTTCATAACTCCTATAGAGTATGGATATTATGGATCTATATGAATATGTATGGATGTTGTTGTTGATTACGTTTTTTATTAAGACGGTACCTAAACTACTGTAGGTTATTCACACCGCTAATTAATTTTACAAAAGATTTTTAAAGTATTTACAAGGTAATTTACAATTTTGTTATAGCTAAAGGTTACTTAGATTTTAATTTTACAGGTTTTAATTAATTTAAGGATTTTATTGAAGGCGATATCATCGGAAAGCGCTGTTGCCAGGTTTTCAGGTGAATTATTGCCGTATATTGTAGCTCGGGCTTGCTGCGTGGTTGGGCAAGAAGTATATGAGAAACTGATGTTGCATGGGATGCGACAGGTATTACTTACAGATGGACCGGTTCTCTTGTTTGATAAGGTAGTTGTGGGTGAAATGGGGGTGTCCAATGCGGAATCTAGTGAGTGTAACTTGCTCGGAGCGACTTAATTGATTGGAGGGTATCCAGAACATAGATCTTTGGTTGATCGGCCGCTGTTTGGTTTTCTCGTCATTTTCCCAGTCATATTTCCATTTTCTGAATAAGCTTCTCTGGATGTATAAACTATGGTCGGTCGAAGCGGCTGTTGACGAAAAGTATGGTCCGATTAACTGGCCAGCTGTTTTTGCGCATTCGTCGGCTCTCGTATTTCCTGGGATGCCTACATGACCAGGTGACCAACAAAAAACAATGGAGGATTAATTTGAGAAGAGCTTGTGAATGAGGTTTTAGATGTTGGTTACGATAGGTTGTAAACTGGAAAGGTTTCGTAGTGAGTGGAGAGCACTTGACCCTTATGAATATGTGTATGAATCTGTAAGGATATCAACATCAACACGTATGCCCATACGATATCCGTAAAAATTTTTATGGATCCATGATACACATGTATTCTCTGTTTAGAGACTTGTTTGTGGACTTTATGACCAGTATGGACCATTTTTGCCGGGGATAAGCCGCTATTCTAATATAAAGATTGTGTTCTAGGTACGATCTCATCATTACGGAGTCGTTTTCAGTCGATGTGACGCTTGGTTTCGTTAACAAATTTCAAGTTCCTTTTATTTTCGTGACCTCATCCCATTTGCCACCCTGGACTAGCAGTCTGGTGGCCAACCCACAAAATCCATCGTTTGTTCCGGGCTTCGTGCAAGACTTTTCTCCTCGTATGACATTCGTTGAGCGTCTTTTGAACACTCTAGGACTCTTTTACTATTTGGCCTCTTGGCATTGGTTTAATGTGCCCGACAATCAACGGCTCATTCATAAATATTTTGGGAGCGATACTCCACATATTTTGGATATCTACAAGAATGTTAGTCTGATCTTGACTAACTCTCACTCGTCTATTACGGGAAGCCGACCATTCTTACCCAACGTGATTGAAGTAGGTGGAATCCACATCAAGCCACCCAAACAGTTACCTAAGGTAAGTTCAAACTTGCGACCCTTTATAAATTGTTCAGTCACCACATTCTTACATTACAATGTTCTTAGAATAGCACAGTCAACCCTTGAGTGTCCGGAAGGGGGGGACGACGAATTTACATTTCAGGCCAGATTTTTAAAGATGAGAAGCTGAAATTTCTAGTAATCACTACAAGCTTCCATGCATTTCTCAAAGAGGCTTTTCAAAAACTTTCCACAAAAAATCGGAAATTGTTATCAAATATTCCCGTATTTATAAGCAAGAAAGTAACAGGGGCGAAAATTCATGCCCCTTTGGGCATCACCGTATATTCAACCAGTTTTTGAAAGAAAGAAAAAATGTTTTTCGTGTGAGTTTATAGCTTACTTTATGTAGTTTCAGAATACGTATTTTTTTTGGGGGGGGGGGATTATCTTACATAAAACGTGTAAATTTCGAAATTCAAAGAAATCAGCGGAACCTTTGTTACAGTTTTTTGGAATATTTGAACTTAGTACTGATTTACTGAACCAGAATCAAATAGTTTCTTTTCGGGGACTATTTTTTAATTATTATTGGCACGCGGCCATTTTTGCCAGAACTTTTTTCAATGCACCTTAAAGCTTTTGCAGGAGAGGAGGCGAGGGTCGCCAAGAATTTTGTTTTGAGCAAAAATCGTTCCTTTGATGAGACCAAAAAATCAAACCTGCACATATCAGGTCTCACAAAGATAGGAGTTGTCCTAAAAAAAAAAAAAAAAAAAAAGGAGATGATACCCGTAAAAGTTATTAAGGTTTTTTTTTTTATTTTTCATAGTAACATTTTACTTCTATGAAAGAATTGTAGGATGTATGAATTTCATACTATGAAACAGAATTATTGTTGTTAAGCACGCACAGTAATGCTTCAATTTATTTTCTCATTTTTTTTAGGACATCAAAGATTTTATAGAAAGTGCACCTCACGGAGTAGTATATTTCTCCTTAGGATCTATGATAAGAGCTGCGACATTATCGGAGCAGAAGAAAAACGCATTCACATTTGCTTTTTCTCAACTGAAAGAACGGGTTTTGTGGAAATTTGAAGAAGAGTCCATTGCCACTAATGAAAACATCATGATCAGAAAATGGATGCCACAAAGAGATATTTTAGGTAGGTGTGTCAAGTGATAAATATTTTGAGCGGGGGTGGTTATACCCCTGCTGATGATATTCGGCATGGCGATTGAGGGGTCAAAAACGGGTATTGTTGACGAACTGACCAGTGACCGACACTCACGGACACACACGGTCATATCCCACAGTGAGGGATATGCCCGAAATAGCTAGAAAACATCCCCCCCCCCTTCCTTCTGTAGGATCGAAATAATTTTTACGCGGGTTTTCGGGTCTCTAAATACGAGTATGGAGTCGGGGTTTTAAAATTTTAATGTAATTTAAGATCAATTTTACTTCATATTTTGATGACATTGATTTTCCGACTTTGGTCCAGCTATTTCGGACATTATTCCACACTGTGGTGACGCCGGCACATACGGTTGACAATTTTTTCAAAAAAAGTCGAAATAAATAACTTTCTGAACACTCACTTTGTATAAATTACCGGTCAATTCGAAGTACACAGTAATTTTTTGGGTATGGAAAAGGGCCATTTTCTTACTCAGGACGGAAACAGAATTTTCGTTTGAAGCCTTTAGGTCCCTGATTTCTGTTCTGTTTTGTTAAGCAAAACCCAACATCAGGCTCAACATATCTCTAGTCATTTAAAACTAACAATAGTTTTTTCAAGGCATCCTTGTTTACACTGACTGCAATCCAAATCATTCTGATAATCAATTGATTCCGTCACTCATATTTATTGTATCTTCCTCTGAATTTTGACAGCACATCCAAAAGTAAAGATGTTTATCTCTCACTGCGGGTTGCTGGGAGTACAGGAAGCAGTCAGCGGAAGAAAACCAATTTTAGGAATACCATTGACTGCCGACCAATGGAGGAACTGCCTAGCTCTTGAGCTCAAAGGATACGCCAAAGTTATGGCATACCGGACAATCGACAACAAAACGATGCTGAGAGCAATGCAAGAAGTACTGGAACCTGAGTATGTCGTTTCTTCAAATATTTAACACGCTGTACTGTGAACTTAATGCTACAGGATACTACAATCAGAACAGAAATTCGTGTAAGAGCTAATGGAAACTAGACTTGGAATTTTCCATCACAAACTGGCAATGGCTCTAAATATGGTGGACGCGCTTTTCGAGGTTACATTTTTAATTAAGGGTGACACACAATGACACAAGATAAAAAAGCTTAACTTTACGGGAGCGACGCAATGCTATAAGTCATATCCCAAAAGGAGGCATCACGGGGGTTTTTCCCCTCTTATGTTTTAACTTTGGGTCAAAAATTGCTATTCATTTTTAGCGGAAATTACCCATTTTAACGGAAATGCTAGTGTTTTCGAGTGGCTATCAACTACCTACATATGTGAGAAAATTTTGCTTGCTTCTGCGTCATATTGTGTCAGTTTCTTTATCGTGTATACATCATTCCCAAAGAAATATAGTTTCATCGATTTCCGTATCCAGATAGTCACTCTGAAATACACTCACCTTCATTTCAAATCAATTTCAAATTGATCAGTCTAGAAACTTTTAATTTAAGGCTAAAAAATAAGAGGCAATTGAGATGTCTAATAGAAATTTTCACCATGACTATGCCTCCTCCGACTCTTTCGAGGTGTCTTCAAAATTACGTTCCAGAAAGCCCCTCTATGGTTATAAGATATACCCGAAGTATAAAAAATGCTTTTAAATGAATTTAAGCTTTCATTCTGATTGTAGTCTTCTGTTGTGTCCATAAGATAATTCATGAAGCAAATAGTCCAGCCATTTTTCCAGCCAAAGTTCTAAGGCCTTTATATCGCGTGTGGCGTGGTGCCTTCATCCTCAGAGGTGGACCCAGAAATTCGTCTTTCTCTCTCTCCTCTCATTTGATGACGTTATTTGAGGACGATGAAATTAAGGGCCGAAATGGAGTGATGCATGGCCTCTTCCCTCTATCTATCCTTTTCTAACACTTGCCTTCAAATGAACGGAAAGAGAGAAAAGAAGGGGGACACCAACGTTGCATTTCCTCCATTTTTTGGGGATCAAATCGCAAAAATGTACTCCATTTTACAACTGCAATTTTGAAATGTTCCGTCGGGGTCAAAAATAATGTCAGACGGCTCCTAGAGGTAGGCTACCTGCATAAATTTTCACAAAAAATTCAAGCATCGCAGATATGGTCTACCTGTGTCAAGATCTAAGGAGTCGTCTGACAATCTTTTTGTCATTGACTGGATGTTGTAATATTATTTCTTTCTATTTTTTCCGAGGTCATGATTTGGAGACAAAAGTACAACAAATTTTCCCCTCGGATTTACGTTATTCTCAAATGACCCTTCACAACGCTGATTTTTGTTTCTTAAAATATTATTTATGAATTTGATTGCTGTAGGTATGCAGACAGGGCAAAGCAAATCTCAGAAATATTCTACGATAGACCGATGACACCGATGGACACAGCTACATACTGGGTCGAGTATGTCATTCGAAATAAAGGCGCCAAACATTTACGTACTTCAGCTGTAGATTTACCATTTTATCAATATCTGCTATTAGATGTTGTGATATTTATTATTTCATGCGTGTCTACCGCAACATATTTAATTTACTATGCTCTAAAACGTATAGTTTTTAATAGAATGTCATCACAAATTGTTAAAACAAAATTAAGTTAACGACTATTAAAAATTATCGTACAAAAATTAAAGCGATTTCATTCGTAAAGTATTTCTAACCTACTCATTGAGGCTCTTCCTGGATTTGATTCTTTCCTCTTTATTTTTTTTAATTTCAATTACAACTAAAGATATTATATTCTGGAGGCTGATGATCGATGAGATTTTCGACGTTTGAAGACACTGAAAAGGAATTGGAAATATTGACTGGTAGGAAAGCCCTTCGACGTGGTGGCCAAGTCTAATGAAAATAGAGACTCAATCCCACTGTTTTTTAGATGCATGCTCAAGACTGTTCGATAGACTGTTGTTTCATTCCGCATTTTCATTAAACTTGGCAGCCACATGACTCGTTTCCACCAATATCTATTTTAAGTATACTCATCCAATCTGATCACAAGTCAATTCACCTTCATTCACACTCAAGTTCAATGAGTCAAATCACCACCATTTGAAATCATTCAAACCAAGTGGATAGATAAATATTCCTACTCCGTCGTTTTTGTGTTTGCCTAAATTGCTAATTGAAGGCACTCAACGCTGGGTTTTCCTCATAAATCTCCACATTTGAACATTCTTTCACTGTCAAAATAATGGAATGAAAGTGTGAAAGAGACTGTAGTGAACGAACATCAACAAGTACGGTTATGGTATCTGAAGGTTTAAAAATGTTAAAAATCTACTGTAACTTTAGCTGAATTAAAAATGTCGATGAATGGAAGTTGTACTCAGAGCTCAGTGACTAAATCCACGGCTTATTCGTGTTACCAGAGCCGCAGCAATCTCTCTCGAGTGCGCCTAACGGCAGCTATCGTCAACATTCTAGTATACCTCAAATGGTTACGGCGAATGTGTACCGCCGATGTGTACCTTACGAAGTAACCCGAAGAGTCCCGAGTGGTCCCGAGGTGTACCTGACGGAATCGGCCGAGTAGTGCCGAAGAGAGCAGAGTGTACTCAACGTTACCAGAGATTACAAACGTATGTAAAGATTATCGCATACTCAACGTTGTCTGAACCCCGACTATGCACCAATTGATGCGTGTTCGGTGCATTAGTTTCTCATAAACATGCAGCAAACGGCGAAATTAACGCGGCAAATTCAAAATAGCGGGCGAATACTAACCGAGTTTTAGAAGGAAAGAGGGATTATTTACGCAACTGGTCGCAAGAAGGAACCCTCTGTTGCTAAATAGAGGTGTACCGATAGTATGTAATTCAGATTAAGGGCATAAAATAAGCTCAGCGGCAATATTTTATTGATAGCGAAAACTAAATGTCAATGTGGAGAAATGGATTGTCACTATTGAAGACAAATAGACGGTCACACCTCTTTCTTAGTTTTTTTTCGTATATTTTAAAAAAAAAAAAAAAAAAAAAAAAAAAAAAAAAAAAAAAAAAAAAAAAATTGAATGGTGCAATGGAGAGAATCTGAGATCCCTTTAGCTTCGCTTGGCTTGAGAAATACTCAAGTCACTTGCTTTAAGTCGAATGACAGTATTGTCAATTCTGAGAGATGTTCACCAGAAAATGGCAATCTTTGAGAACTCTTGAGTTTCTTGCAACGTAGCAACCTTGAAATTATCTCCTAATTCAGATTTGCCTTGAGTACGTACTACCACTGTATGCGCATTTTCGCGGTATCTCTGAATTGCAAAGTTTATGTCGCAATTTGATTTTAGGATCCCTTGAAATTTTCTTAAGAAATATTGCGGTACTTTAGCTGAAAGTACGTATTTATGAATTTTAATTTGAAGCAGGAGAATGGTTCATGTTCAAGGCAAGCCAAGACTAGGAGATATCAAGGAAAGTTTTTGAGGATTTACCGGAATTATTTCAAGTATGTATACTGGAATACCGAGGGAAAAATGAAGTATAATCAAGCTTTTTCGAGTATTCCATGAATTATGGGTCATTCCATGACAAAGGGAGCCTGATGGCTAAAACTTAAAACCACTAAAAAAAAAGTTTTGTGGGCGAATACAGACTCCATTTACTTTAAATTTACTGGTTTCCACAATTTAGAGTAATTTTTCGATTTTTATGGCTTGTATAGTGAATTTTAGGTAATTTTTTATGAGGATAATACCCCTGTTTCACTGTTTCCCAACAGTTTTAAAATTTGAAATTATACTATAAACAATTAAAGCACAAGTATAATATCTGGCTAATAATTCAATAAAATAAATGGATGACAAGTCAAAAGTAAATGGATGATAAGTCAAATTTAAGTTAAAATAATTTTAAAGGCTGATTTTGAGTTCAGAATTTACAGAGTTTGGCATTGATTCTGCTCTGAAAAAAACCTCGTCCAAATCGTGTAACACCCGTTACACACTTTGATTAAACTTTTCTCAATGTAAAATTGAAATATGTAATTAAGAAATCGAAAAAGGTACAGTGTTCTACTCTCCAAACTGCTTGTTTACGTGCTGTTATTTTTTTTTAAATAAAGCAAAGGCGAAAGTAAAAAATTGACTTATAGGTGTCCGAGTGTAACACCCGTTACAATGAGATGACCCTTATGTTGAATAGTTTATGGCAGCTAATTGCACAGTAGACGGGTATTATTATAGAGTCAGCTCAACAAATGTGAAATCTCAAAAAAGTATCGAATCCTCGATATGCGTCCAATCCTTGATACATATCAAACTCTCGACAAGAGTCGAGTCGAGCCCTCAACAATTGTCAAATCCTCGACAAGTGTGATATACATCATATGAGTCTAATCCTCGACAAGTGTGATATACATCATATGAGTCTAATCCTCGACAATTCATCATATTGAACTCCTAACAAATATTGAACTCTCAACAAATGTTGAACTCTTGATATCCTGGTCCCTGGATCCTATTATAGGGGTCGAGCCTCTGACGAGAGTCGGGCAGTTAACCAGCGTTGAATCCTCAACAAGTATCGAATCCTTTGCATTTAAATTGAATTACTTCCTGTACTTTCTTAACAAGTATTAATAGGAATGAGAAAATGCCACAGGTTTTACAAGATCATAATGCAAGAAAATGTGAAAAATGAGTGAGTATGCAACAATTTTTTTAATTAATTGCAATTTTTCTCTTTCGTCAGGTACCTATACTCTGGTATGGGGATGTTGCACACTTTTGCTACAAGCGCTTTAATAGTCGACTCTGATGTAAAAACCTCCAAAAGTAATGATGGTAGCAATAATAACTTCCAAAATCCAATTTTAAACTCAAACGCTTTTATTTGCGCGAGCGTAATAGTGGCTTAAGGCAGTAATTTATGGAAGATTCCTATCTTAATTTTGTCACTCTCTCTATGGCTGACAAGGCTGATTCACAAAGCAATAAGTCATCAGAGTGGATTTCGGAAATTTTTTAGTGCTGCCATCGTTATTTTTGGAGGTTTTTACATCAGACTCGACTATTAAACCGCTTATTGCAAAAGTGTGCGGCAGCCCCATTCTTTTTTCAATTGCAACCTTTAAAAATTATCACCTAGTTTGTTCTTGTGCCATTCACATTTTTCCCCCTCCCTTAAAGTTTATTGACTGATTTATTTGAAGAAGAATGGACAAGTGGAATCATGAAAGGATCGTCCAAATTCAAAAAAGAGGAATGGTCCCAACTTTAGTCGCATTTGTTTGCTTTGATGACCATCCTGACAAGAATCATAGATCTTTTACATGACAATTCCGTGACTTCGTTTAGTTTGTTTTGGTAAAAATTATTTGATTTTTTACTGTCATTTTCTAATTGTTTTTTTATTTTTTATTACAACTGACCATATAATTGATGAATCTACTCATTCTTTGGGAGTCATCGGTTGTATTCTTGACGGTCTTCAATCCTTTTTTATTCGCAGTCTTTAATTATCATCATCTAGTTTGCAACATTTGTACCTGTGCCGTTTTTTCATTATCTCCCTCCCCTAAGTTTACCAACTAAGTACGTTGATTAAGAGTGGGCAAGTGGAATCATGAAAAAATCTTCCATTTATTGATATTCCCCAACTGCATCCAGCTCTGTTGGATATGACAAATCCTGATTACCGCATTGAGCACCACAAAGATAAGGCTCTTGAGGAAGTTACGGCCCAGTTAAACACAGTCGGACTCGTTGCAGATGAGGTCAAAGGAAAGGCACTGTTTAAATCAATAATTGACACTTATTTAGTTCAACTGAAGAAAGTGCTCTGATGTGAAACGACCGATAAGTGTCTTATCGCTGACTTGGACTCCAAGTTGATTCTGAAAAGTTCACGAGAATCCCCCAAGTGACAGATAAGTAAGTTCTTTTGACAAAGGATGTGCATAAATGATAGATTGACAAACAGCTGAGTCCACACCCACGCTAATTGGTTTGTCTGGAGGGCAATTATAACACTTACATATCAAGGTTTTAAACTTATTTATTGGTTATACAAACACAAAAGATGCTTGTTTTCCACTGCAACTAGGTTTGAAAACTACCTCAAATTCTCTCTTTAACTGAAGCACACCCGCTGCATGAGACGTTTCATTGTAACCCACTACCTACTCGGGCGGATTCAAGTCGGCACGCAGTTAGTGTAACCTGTGACCTATTACTGCAACTTCTTGCTAAGCCCAAACTTGATCATAGGTGTACGTAAAAGTTAAAGAAGCACCTGGGGTTAACAGTGAATTTTGTCATGAGTAAACACACATCAAACTGTCACCTTCTTCGTGGTAGGTAGGTTAAACGGAGTGACATAGTTTGTTCGACTATTACCCAATACGATTAGCCTGGTGATACATCATGACAATTTGGGAAAGTCAATGACACAGATCAACGACCTACCAGACAAAACCAAAAAATTGGGCAAAGATTTGAATTCACTGCTTGGTAATCATTCATTTATGCACACAGTTTCCTAAAAGAACATACTTATCCGTCGCTTGGGACAATCTTGTTAACTCTGCAAAATCATCAAAGGTTCAGCAATAAAACACTTACCGGTAATTGTAGATCAGAGTGCTTTCTTGAGTTCAACAGTAAATAAATACTCTCATTGATTTAAACCGTGCCTTCACTTTGGCCACAACTGCTATGTGTCCAATAGCTTGAAACTGAGCCACAACTTTGAGGAGCTAAGTTTAGTAATCAGAATAATATGTCACCTCTCACAGAGCAAAATGCAGTTGGAGAATATCGAGAAATTGGAAGATGTCTGCAAGATGTCACTTGTCCTTATTTAATGAATATAATTAGTAAGTAAAATTAGATGGAGGAGAGTGTTAATAATGAAAACGGCACCGCTAAGTAGGTACGCACTGCCGAAATAGATGATAATAATTAAAGCCTACAAATAAAAGAAGAATTAAAACACGTTGCTAATAAAGCCGATAAATCTCGAAGAATGAGTGGTTCTTCGATTTAATAAACGAGTAGTAATAAAATTGAAGAAAAACTAGAAATTCAATTGGAAAAGGAAAACGTCGCGTCGTCAAAATAATGCACGAATAGGCCTACAAAATAAAAACAAGATTCAAACATTCCACTTTATTCCACTGCGCAGCGCTTCGAGCGCAGGCCCAAAGGTACACATCGACGGTACACTTGAGCGTAACCCTCGGAGGTATACCGGCCATGTTGACGATAGCTGCAAAAAGTAAAACCCATCTCTCTCTCTCTCTCTCTCTCTCTCTCTCTCTCTTTTCTCTTCTCTCTCTCTCTCTCTCTCTCTCTCTCTCTCTCTCTTCTCTCTCTTCTCTCTCTCTCTC
This sequence comes from Trialeurodes vaporariorum, assembly GCA_011764245.1. Taxonomy (NCBI): domain Eukaryota; kingdom Metazoa; phylum Arthropoda; class Insecta; order Hemiptera; family Aleyrodidae; genus Trialeurodes; species Trialeurodes vaporariorum. The sequence goes on along the minus strand of VMOF01000369.1, from coordinate 19,840,448 downwards.
TCTCTCTCTCTCTCTCTCTCTCTCTCTCTCTCTCTCTCTCTCTGTCTCTGTCTCTGTCTCTGTCTCTGTCTCTGTCTCTGTCTCTGTCTCTGTCTCTGTCTCTGTCTCTGTCTCTGTCTCTGTCTCTGTCTCTGTCTCTGTCTCTGTCTCTCTCTCTCTCTCTCTCTCTCTCTCTCTCTCTCTCTCTCTCTCTCTCTCTCTCTCTCTCTCTCTCTCTCTCTCTCTCTCTCTGTCTCTCTCTCTCTCTCTCTCTGCCCATTCGAACCCATATACAGTTAGAAAATGAGAGGGGGAGGAGCGAAAGTCACGTGAGCGATAATACAGCCCCTAAGTTGATCTTTTCTGAAAACACGCGTTCACAGGAGCAAGATATGCGAATTCCTGGATAAATCCTGGTAAATTTCTCATTAATAAATCATTTATAAATTGTCAAGACCAATTTTAATCACAGAGAACACTTTCAACACGTTAAATAACCGAGTAATGTCATGTCATGTCACTGCGGAGAGTTTTAAATTACGCCTAGAAGGTCGGAAATTACGAGTTTTGCCGCGGATTTATTTCACTGATTTTGACAACTTTTTTCCGATCTCATACCATAGTGCGCCGGCGGAAGGAACGAAGGAATTCGGGAATGAAAAAACGCATTGAATAAAGTCGCGGTGGAATGCAGATGAGAGGAACAGGAAAATGCTAGATTTTAAGATTTCGGATGATAATGACAGAGCGGCATGATCAAATGACAGGTGCGCGCCCAAAATTGTAACTTAAACAAAGCGAGATCAAGTCCACTGAGGAGGAGAGGGGGTCTCATTTAATTATGGAGAGGGGACCACTGGACCAAGGTCCTGGTGTCTGGAGACCATTGTGAACTCAGACTGCGCCGATTTAGCGCAACTATGATACCAACGATCAGCAGGAACTTATGGTGCTGGATGAAGATTACTTTCGTAAGACTTCACACAAAATTTTGAGAATGAAACCCAAAAAATTCTCTGAAAATCGATGTTTATAATTTTTATTTGCATCTTCATTGCTAACGGTTAACCAAGAGCATGTTTACTCGCATTTTTGAAGTAACTTGGCCACAGGTCAGGATAAACCATGTAGGATTTATACAGCAAGCAAACTAACCACGCGCCAAAGCTCATTTGGATTTGTTTAATTTGCATTTAAATGAGCGCGTGTTTCATGTTGTGTGCTCAAGTGTTTTTTGTTTTTGTTTTTTTTTTCTTTGAGTTTTTTTAACATGGGATGCTGCTGCTCTTCATTTGTTTTGCAGAGACGCGTATACTAGAATTTATCTTTCTCTCTCAGTGTTGTCAGATTGGAGATTGAAAGCTAACCCGTATATTTTACAGTGCTCCATAAATATAAATGCGCACACGATATGCTTCCCGGTTTATAAAATTGAGTTAGTGGATTCATTTTTGTTCGGGGGCTCATTAAAACATCATTAACAGCCAACAGTCTGTATACCCACTGCTCAGTGGTGAACTTTGCTCCAGTCGAAATCTGCCCTAAACTTTTCACTTTTCACACAAAATTTAATTTAATTTATTGAGATCTACAATTTTGATAATCATCCAGGGACTGTCATTCTGTCACAAAAACGTCACTTTCAACTACAAAGAAAACCTAACCTACGTCCATCTTTGAACAATGAACAGTGTATGCGACTGGAAAAAGAGGCACCCTGCACCTGTATCAAGTTTTACTTCGGGTCTCTTTTTTTCTCTGGGAAATAATATACATATGTATACCGCCGCGCCGTTCTTCTGGCAACACTCAGTTATCTCTCTTTGCCAATTTGAGCAAAAGGGTTGGAAAAGGATAGACGAAGAGGAGCCATCACGTGACTTTCGACCCCATCTCTGTCCTTCTATAACACATGCGCCAAAATACACAAAGAGTGATTGAGTGTGAGAGAGAGAGAGGGAGAGGGGGGAGAGGAGGGAGATAGAGAAAGAAAGAGAGAGAGAGAGAGAGCTCCTATCTTTCGTCCTTATTGTCCTTGAACTCTCTGCGCATTCGAGCCAGGATATCGCATCTTGGCCGCGGCCGCATATTGCATATACATACGAGTAATAGCACTCGCGGTCATTTCTCAAAGGAAGAGTGTGTGTCAGTGTGTGAGTGTTTATGTGTGTGTGATTGTGAACAACCGAACAACTCGTGAGTGATTCTATATGACTGTGAGTACGAACGGCTCACTTTCACATAAACCGGTTGCCCCAGGAGTACAAACAGACGACCAACAATACACCGATGCAATTTTTAGTTGCGGTGTCTTGCTGGTTGGTGGGGTGGGGAAGTGCTTATGTCCGCCTATGATAACTAACCCAATTTTCGGTACTTACCAAGAGAAATTTTGGCTGCAGCTCAGTGGTCTGCGGTACCAGCTAGCAGGGCAGGCGAATGCCCTAAGATATGCTTATTGATTTTCTAAATTATTCAAAATTCCCTTACGAATCTTCTCGTTTTCAATCAGTTATTCCTTTCATTCGACTAAATTCTGCGCTTAAGAAGTAGAAAGCACCAAGATTTTTCAAAGGGAAGCCTCGCAGAATACTATTTGCAATTCGTATTACCAACCCTAATTTTATATCCATTGCACGCGCTTGACGCTTCTGCTGTAGCTCATGGAAGTTCGGTAACTGCAAGCAAACTCACAACAAAGTTACGGACTTACTCACTATTCACACCGGGTGCCTTGACTGAATCTTTATTTGCATCGCATTGTACGTACTATACAGGAGTATTTCAGAACTCTTGATTTTTTTTTTTTTTTTTTTTTTTTTTTTTTTTAAGAGAAAATGTCATGCATTTTAAATTTTAATGTTTTTGGACATGAAGTTTTGGTACAGCCACAACTAAAGTCACCGCATTATAATTCATTAACGGATTTTTTTTTTTACAAAAAGTTCAGTCAGTTCATTTTAGAATGAGTCTGTTGAGTACTTTTGCTACAGCAAAATGACACATTGATTCTCATAAAAGTCGGCGAAAATAACGATGCACACATGAAAAGCTTTCAAATTCCACTCATTATCTCAAGAAATCACGTCCATTTCAAACAATCCATGCTTCACTAGACGCTATTATCACCAGCGACGTAAGACAGAAACGACCACCATACAGCAAATGCAGCCGCAAAATTTCTTGTATTTATAGAAGGAAATGGGTCTGTTGCAAACTTTTGCTACAGCGCTGTAGAGTGTTCAATCTCATGTAAAATCGCTTGAAAAGTCTATTGGTGGCATCAGAAAGTCATAAAATGCAGTATGAAACTCACGAGAGACGTTTAATGAAATTTAGGATGGCGGTAAAATATCGAGCAACATGTATGCATGCACCACGAACATCCAAGGATAGCCAACACTCACAATATCGATCACACCAATCACAACGTAAATAAACACATAACCTCTGAAGCTGTGAGGTTGTTAACGTTGGCAATCCTTGGATGTTAAAGGTGCATGCATACAGATTGTTCGATATTTCTCCGCCATCTTTGATTTCATTAAACGTCTCTTGTGAGTTTATTATCGCATTTCATGACTTTCTGATGCCACCAATGGACTTTTCGGGCGATTTTACATACAATGAAACACTCTTTATCGTTGTAGCAAAAGTTTGCAACAGATCCATTCTATCATTTTCTAGTTTCGGTGTTGTTTACATATATGTATATACACGGTGGTTTCGTCGGTGGTTGTACGTCGGTGATAGTAGGTCTATTAGAGTAGCGCGGGCTGTTTGAAATTGAAGTGACTTTCTGAGTTAATGAAAAGATTTTGAAAGTTTTCAATGTAAGCATCGTTATTTTTGCTGAGTTTTACGTTCGAATCAATCTGTCATAATGCTGGTAGCAAAAGTGTGAGAGCCATAAGAGAGATGTTGGAGGGGATGAATCGGAGTTTGCTCGAAAGGCACAGTCAGGGCTATCCACCCTTGGAAGGGGACGGACTGACCGAGCATGACGTCATTTTCTAATGCGCATGCGCGGTCAGGAGAAAGTCTTCTGTCCAAGGGCGGAGAGCCCTGGCCGAGCCAGGGAGCGGAGTCCGGATTCATTCCCTGCTAGGCATCTGCATTAGAGAGACGCAGAAGATTTTATCTCTGCGTCAGAAAGTTAAGCCGATATTTTCTCAGTCCTTTTATTTGGCTGTATTCGTTCACCAATATTCTGTTATCATTTTCCCCTCTCTTCGGACCTTCTAATTTGGATCTTCTATAGTTTCCCGTTTATAGGGACTTTTATTTTTTTATTTTTTCCCCGATATTTTATAGTTTTTTCGTGTGTCCAGTTTCATCGAATATACTTCATCTCTACGTAATTCCTCCTCTATTATTTTCCTCAATCAGGCGGCCCCGGCATTTGTCGATCGCCAGCCAACCCACCCTCCTCCCCCCGGCGGCCCC